>ML787624.1:22788-65765 GCA_009831015.1 Picea engelmannii
CTTCCTTTTATACTTTTTGGCTCACCTTGTCCCTCCCAAAGTGACTTTCATTTTATTATTATTTAATTAATTAATTAAATCACTTTAATTAATTAATTAACCTTTTTACCTCTGAAAATCTCCTTATCTCTCCTTGTGGCTTCGCTGGCCACTGAAAGTCACTTCTAGCCATCCCATCCTATAGTGTTTCTCCTCCCGATTCCAATGATCTATTACAGTGAAAGGTTCCTCCAAGTAATGTGCCCAAAATGCCCTCTTCAGTGATTTTAATTAACTTATACCTCAAAATAGTCAAAATCATGGAAATCGTCGGAATGGAGCGAAACCAAATCCAACCTGTGTGGAATGGATCATAATGATGGAATATGATGATAAATGCCAACTGGACCCCACAATTCCTCTCAAATACCCCTGTACTCGCTATAACATCCATCTGGCTACTCTGGTCATCATAAGTCTCTGCCCTGTGATGATGTCCCAAAGTAGGGACATTACATGGTATCATCTTCTTCCCCCATAGTTCCCTTTCCCTTAGGTGTGATAGATGGTGTTTCCTCTCAATAGTTTTTTCAATATCTTGAATGACTTGGCCAACGATAAAAAATCCATGATGGAACTCATGGGGCAGTTTGCTAAGAATTCATTGGCGGGAAAAATGAAAAAGAACCAAAATGGTGATGGGGAATTTGTTGGAGGAGGAAACCACTCACACACTACCATGTAGAGCCACCTCCACTTGCACACCAAATATCCCAGACCCACTATGCTTCAATTTTTGGGGAATGAGGCCGCAGGTCCATTAATGTAGGTTGAGCACGATGAGCCCTATAGGGAATATTTAGAGGAGTACAGGAGACTAGGAGACGATTTCCACTCAGCCATGTCCTTCGTGGATTTATGCAATATGAAGAGTAGAAATAGACCAAGTGGGCCCATGAGGGACATGACACAATTTTTATTTGCAACGTACTGATGCAGGAGCATCGCCAACATCAAGCGAGCCAACGCGGAAGACAAAAGACAGTTGGACAAGCGCCAACCCAAATTTTGAAATTTCCTTGAAGTTGTTGCACAAATATTAAATGAAGCCATTAAGAAGAAGTGCACTTGTATGATGTAAACGGACCTTGAGCGGTTTTCTCTCGTCCTTAGTAGCTAGAAGACATTTAAAGTAGTTAATGCAGGTAGATAGAATTTAATTCTAGATTAGACAGTTTTAGAGCGCAAGAGGGAAACGAGATATAGACACCCTCATTGTGTATTGTAACTTTATTGAAGAAGAGGCATTGGAGAAAGAGCATGCAGAGAGTTGTGTAAGAACACCCATGTACATATATTTGGATTAATAGCAAGAGGTTGATTCAAATTTATGGTTTTGTGTTTGTTCTCTTTATATTGATGTTGAATGATATGCTCATGAATGTTTGCTTCCTGTTATACATTTTCTTTATATGCTATGTATATGATTTCATGCTTTGAGGTTGAAGTCTGAAAGGATAATGGAATGAGTTTCAATTGTTTCTCTATATAAGTAAGAATTCCTGCAAGGAGTGCAGTTGAAGTGTCTGCAAGGAGTGCGTCGACAAGAATTCAGGGTTGCGTCTTTGAAGCTCAGATAGTTTTACTCTTGTTCTCATTTCCTCAAAAGTGCAGTTGGGCACAGGAGCCGTGCAAGGAGTGCGCAGGCCAAGAAAAGTCTCAGGGTTGTGAACCTGAGTGAAGTGTCAAGATAATGTTGCTGCAGGTGTGCACAGAGTCGAAGATTCAACACTTAGAAGTGTCTTAAGATAGCAGCAAGGAGTGAACACAAGAGTCTTTCATAAGACACAGATTTATAACAAATATCAGGAAGGATAAGGCCTTCAAAGTTGTGGAAGGACAGTGTAGGGAAGCGCGACTTGAAGTCCGTAAGAAGCGTTGTAAGTTTTCACGCAGGTGGAAGAGTTCCGCGGAGGAACACTTAGTCATTTCGTAGATTTTCATCAGGAGGAACGGACGGTCGGTATTCTCCGAGGAGAATTCACGAATCTCCGTGAGCCGTTAGATCTCACAGAGAAGCAGGGGAGATACGTTGAGTATTCCCAAAGGGTTCAAAGCTCAAGAGGGACAGGACCCTCAATCTGAGCCACAAGGGCTATCGGATCTACTCGTGAATCTCATATCGGGGTTTCGTGGGGTGGAACTTCGTAAACATAGCAACAGGAATCGCGAAATCCCGAAACGGGATATCTCGACGGGTATGAGAACAGTGTTGGTCCACAGGGGTCAGTGAGGTGGAGAGGTGGCACTCCACATCAGGGTTTTGTGGCGAGAAGTCTCAAAATATTTGCATTAGGATTCACAATATAGCGAAGTCTGAAATGCCGATGAGGTGACGGGGTGTTAAAAAGTCAAACTCGCGCGTGAGTCGGAGTTTCGTCATATCGGGATTCGAGGGTCGATAAAACAATTTGTTGGACATCGCGAGTGTCGAAATCGCGATCGAGAAAACCTCGATTGGAAAAGGTCAGCGTTGACTAGTTGTCGAGTTTTGTGAATTCGAAAGAGCTATGCTCGACCATTGGATTTGCGAAGTCACGAATTCTGATCTCCTAAGTTCAAAGAGGGGATCCCACGAGGATTGTTGTGGGTGCAGATTTCTCGATAGGGAAGCAGAAGAACCATTTGGAGTTCTTCGGGCTAAGTGAAAGGAAAGACCCTGTGTGCGCGTCGACCTTCCGACCTGCGGGTTGTGAGGTCGCGGGCGTCGCCATCAGTTTGGTATCAGAGCACAGAAAGGTTCTTTGCTTTCTATAGCATAGAAGAAATTCACCGTGCCGCCCAAGAGAAGGGAAATGCAATCACCCGATCCAGAGGAGAGGGAAATGCCGTGGAGAAGAGGCAGGTAGATGACGGATACCGTTATGGAGAGAGAGATGCGTGATCTACGAGCTATACTCGAAGACATGGAGACAGCGCAAAGACGCACAGTCAGTGTGGGGGATCTGAGTGATTATGAAAGAGAAGTTGAGGATGAGCGCGAGGAATAAGTTGCAGCCAAAGATGCATCAAACGAGCGTTTGATCAGAGCTATTGCAAGGATGGGTGCAAGAGCGAAAATGGACATTCCAGTTTATGAGGGAAACTTGGATGCAGAGGAGCTTCTAGACTGGATTAGATCCCTAGACACATAATTTGACTACGAAAATGTCGAAGAAGACAAGAAAGTCAAGAATTCTATCACTAGATTGAAGGGACATGCAAAATTGTGGTGGGATGAAATACAAGCTGACAGATGCTGCAAGGGCAAGCAAAAGATCAAAAGTTGGGATAGAATGATCGCGAAGCTGAAAGAGAAATTCATCCCTAGGGATTATCAAATTACTCTGTTGAGGAGGATGCAGAACCTGAGATAGAAGTTGATGACAGTGAAAGAATACATTGAGAAATTTTATAAACTGAACATCAGGGCAGGTCATCAGGAGAGCGATGATGAAAAAGTTACCAGATATATGAATGGCCTGAGATATGATATCCAGGATGAGATGAGCATGGTAACCATCTGAACGGTGGAAGATGCTTATCAGATGGCTCTGAAAGCAGAAGAGAAGTTGAGCCGAAAGCAGAGTCAAAGAGGCTGAGGCAGAAGTCAGCCCAGAGGCAAGTCAGTTGCCCAAGACAAATACCAGAATCCCAAGGAGGACTGGAAGAAACCTCAGATTCGAATTGAGAGGGATGGAACCTCACAATGAGGGAAATATGCTGAACAATGAGGACAACATACTGAGAACAGAGGAGATTATGCTGATAATAACACTTTTCCTCATACTAGAGGTAGAGGAAGAGGAAGAGGTGGAGTAATAACATGCTTCAGACGTGGAAAGAATGGGCACAAGTCTTACGAGTGTCCAGATAAAAAGAAGAAGATTGGAGAAGCTCACAGCGCCGAGGCATAGAGGCGGGATGTTGAGGGAGAAGACGTTGAAGGCGGAAGATCACTGATGAATCGAAAAGTCCTTTTGACACCCAAGAAGGAGGTGGAGAGTTCAGTCCAAAGGACCATAATTTTCAGGACTTCTTGCAAGACCAAGGACAGGGTATGCAAGGTCATTGTAGATAGTGGTAGCACGGATAATCTCATTTCTACAAAGATGGTAGAGAAGATGGATATGGAGACGACTGATCATCCAAGTCCATACAGAGTTTCATGGCTACAAAAAGGACATCAGGTAACTGTCACTAAACAATGTTTAGTTGAATTCAAGATAGGAGGATATAATGATAAAAAATTATGTGATGTCATTCCTATGGATGTTTGTCATCTATTGCTGGGTAGACCATGGAAATATGAAAGGAATATGATTCATGATGGGAGAATGAACACATACACCCTAGAGAAGAATGGGAGGACACATATGTTGCTTCCAATCAAGGATAAGGAGGTGATGCCGGAAGTAAGCAACACAGTGCTTGTCATGAGTGGGAAGGAACTTCTTACAGAGGTTAAGAAGAAGGAGGATCCACAGTTCATTGTGGTCAGAAAGCCATGAATTGTTCTGGCTAGCACCAGGGTGGATGATTTACCAGTAGAGATTCAGGAACTGTTGGAAGAGTTCGTTGGTATAATAGTGGACGAATTACCTTGTTCATTGCCACCGATCAGAAGTGTGAGTCATCATATTGATCTCATACCAGGAGCTAGTTTTCCAAACAAAGCCGCGTACAGATTGGTGTCGCAAGAGAATGAAGAAGTTAAAAGGCAAGTCCAGGAGTTGTTGGACAAAGGTTTAGTCAGGGAAAGATTGAGTCCATGTGCTGTTCCAACAGTACTCAGTCCAAAGAAAGACGGAGGCTGGAGGATGTGTACTAACTCAAGGGCGATTAACAAGATAACCATCAGGTACATATTTCCATTGCCAAGGATGGATGATCTGATGGATTGCTTGAGTGGAGCAAGGTATTTTTCAAAGATTTATTTGAAAAGCGGTTATCATCAAATTCGCATGAGAGAAGGTGATGAATGGAAGACAACATTCAAAACCAATGAAGGGTTGTATGAATGGCTTGTTATGCTATTTGGCTTAACAAATGCATCAAGTACCTTCATGAGGTTGATGAACGAAGTCCTGAAGGAGTTCATCGGGAAATTTTTCATTGTGTATTTGGATGACATACTGGTTTACAGTAAAACAGTGGCAGAGCATCTGAAGCATTTGGCTATAGTGATGCAGAGACTACAGTAGGAGAAGCTGTTGATAAATATGAAGAAATCCTCGTTCATGAAGACAGAGCTCATTTACTTGTGGTTTGTTATTTCCACAAATGAGTTGAGGATGAATCCAGATAAGGTGGAAGTGATCAAGAATTGGCCATCACCGAAAAATATCTTTGAGGTGAGAAGTTTTCACGGATTGGCTAGTTTCTACCGAAAGTTCATCAGGAATTTCAGTGGAATTAGCACAACGATGATGGATACAGTGAAGAAAAGGCATAAATATTTTCACTGGACTGAAGAGGCTGAAAAGAGTTTCAATCTGTTGAAGAGGAAGATCATGGAACGACCGGTTTTGGTGTTGCCGGATTTCCAGAAGACATTTTAGGTGAAATGTGATGCAAGCGGATTTGAAATCGGGGGCAGTCTTGAGTTAGGAAGACATGCTGATAGCGTACTTCAACGAGAAGCTGAACAAAGCGAAAGTAAAATACTCCACTTATGATAAGGATTTTTATGCTATCACACAAGCATTAAATAAATGGAGGCATTACTTGATCCCGAAAGAGTTTGTTTTGTACAGTGATAATCATGCATTGCAGTTTGTGACTGAACATGAGAAGTTGAATCAGAAACATGTAAATTGGGTTGAGTATATGGAGAATTTCACTTTTGTGATAAAACATATTTCTGGTACTGCTAATAAGGTTGTTGATGCTTTGAGTAGGAAGTGTTTGTTGTTGCAGGAGTTCAAAGTCAAAACATTAGGTTTTGATGATCTCAGGGACATGTATGCTGAAGATTAGGATTTTAACGAGGTGTATGAAGCAGCTGAGAATCCAACTCTGAGAGACAGAAGCCCATGGATAGATTATATGATCCAGGAAGGATTACTATTTAGAGGTAATCAACTGTGTATTCCGAAATGCTCCATGAGGGAGAACTTGTTAAAGGAGAAACACAGTGGAGGATTAGCAAGGCACTTTGGTCACGACAAGATGTTCGCAAAGCTAGATGAGTCATATTTTTGGCCGGGAATGCGAGAAGATGTCAAGATATTCATGGATAGATGCAAAATTTGCCAGCATTCGAAGGTAAGGAAGCATAATGCGGGGTTCTATCAACCATTGCCCATACCAGAGAGGCCGTGGGATGCAATTAGCATGGATTTTGTATTGGGGTTGCCTAGAACAAAAAGAGGTTGTGATTCAATCTTTGTGGTAGTGGATAGATTTTCCAAGATGGCACACTTCATTCCATGTCAGAAGACCAGTGACACAACTCACATTGCAAATCTATTTTTCAAAGAGGTCATTCGACTTCATGGGTTGCCAAGGAGTATAGTTTCAGATCGGGATACAAAATTCATAGGGAATTTTTTGAGGACCTTATGGAAGAAGCTGGGAACTAAATTTTCATTTAGTTCAACTTATCATCCTCAGATAGATGGACAGACAAAAGTGGTGAACAGAAGTCTGGGAGACTTGCTGAGAAGCTTGGTGACAGAACACCATAGTCAGTGGGACCACATACTACCACAGGCAGAATTTGGTTATAATGACTTGGTTAGCAGGAGCACAGGGAAAAGTCCATTTCAGGTTGTCTATGGCATGCAGCCGAGAGGAATTTATGAATTGAGGGATTCCGAACAGACTCCAACTAGGAGCGCTAGTGAAGAAGAATTCGTAGAGGCGATGGAAGAACTTCACCGGCAGGTGAAGGAGCGATTGCAGAATTCAAGCTAGGAGTACAAGCGTAGAGAAGATCAACACAAGAGACAACTTCAGTTTGAGGTTGGTGATTTGATTCTGGCACATTTGAGAAAAGAATGGTTCCCGAGAGGAACATATAATAAGCTGAAGATGAATAAAATTAGTCCATGTAGGGTCTTGAGAAAATTTGGGACAAATTCTTATGAGATTGAATTACCCGATGGGATCAGGATTTCTCTGATATTCAATATCTCAGATTTGTACCCATATAGAGTTGGAGAAGCAGATACTGGAGATAAGCAGTCAGTGATCCAGTGGCGAAAACAGACACCAGTTGCAGATAAGCCGCAGATAGAGCGCATACTGGATAAAAGAGTAAGCAAGAGGACCAGGCGAAAACAATATTTTGTGTATCTGGTCAAGTGGAAGAACCATCCAGTTGAAGATGCCAGCTGGGAGACTGAAGTGGAGATCCAAAAGCATGGACATACCGTGCTTGAGATCATGGACAGGAGCCCATGAAAATTTTCAAGCGAGGGAGTATGATGCAGGAGCATCGCCAACATCAAGCGAGCCAGCGCGGAAGCCAAAAGACAGTTGGACAAGCGCCCGCCGAAATTTTGAAATTGCCTTGAAGTTGTTGCGCAAATATTAAATGAAGCCATTAAGAAGAAGTGCACTTGTATGATGTAAAAAGACCTTGAGCGGTTTTCTCGCGTCCTTAGTAGGTAGTAGGCATTTAAAGTAGTTAATGCAGGTAGATAGAATTTAATTATATATTAGATAGTTTTAGAGCGCAAGAGGGAAACAGGATATAGACACCCTCATTGTGTATTGTAACATTATTGAAGAAGAAGCATTGGAGAAAGAGCATGCAGAGAGCTGTGTAAGAACACCCATGTACATATATTTGGATTAATAGCAAGAGGTTGATTAAAATTCATGGTTTTGTGTTTGTTCTTTGTATATTGATGCTGAATGATATGCTCATGAATGTTTGCTTCCTATTATACATTTGATTTATATGTTGTGTATATGATTTCATGCCTTGAGGTTGAAGTCTGAAAGGATAATGGAATGAGTTTCAATTGTTTCTCTATCTGAGTAAGAATTCCTACAAGGAGTGCAGTTGAAGTGTCCGCAAGGAGTGCGTCGACAAGAATTCAGTGTTGCATCTCTGAAGCTTAGATAGTTTTACTCTTGTTCTCATTTCCTCAAAAGTGCAGTTGGGCACAGGAGCCGTGCAAGGAGTGCGCGTGCCAAGCAAAGTCTCAAGGTTGCGAACCTGAGTGAAGCATCGAGAGACTGTTGCTGCAGGTGTGCGCAGAGTCAAAGATTCAACACTTAGAAGTGTCTGAAGGTTGCCACAAGGAGTGCGCGAAAGAGTCTTTCCTAAGACACAGAGTTATAACAAAGCTCAGGAAGGATAAGGCCTTCAAAGTTGTGGAAGGACAGTGCAGGGAAGCGTGACTTGAAGTCCGTAAGAAGCGTTGTAATTTTGCACACAGGTGGATGAGTTCCACGGAGGTACACTTAGTCATTTCGTAGATTTTCATCAGGAGGAATGGACGGTCGGTATTCTCCGAGGACAACTCATGAATCTCCGTGAGCCGTTAGATCTCACAGAGAAGCAGGGGAGATACGTTGAGTATTCCCAAAGGGTTCAAAGCTTAGGAGGGACAGGACCGTCGATCCGAGCCACAAGGGCCGTCAAATCTACTCGTGAATCTCATATCAGGGTTTCGTGGGGTGGAACTCTGTAAACATAGCAACAGGAATCGCGAAATCGTGAAAGGCGATATCCCGACGGGTACAAGAATAATGTGGGGCCACAAGAGTCAGTGAGATGGAAAGGTGGCACTCCACATCGGGGTTTCATGGATAGAAGTCCCGAAATAATTGCATTAGGATTCGTGATATAGAGAAGTCTGAAATGTCGATGAGGTGACGGGGTGTGAAAAAGTCAAACTCGCGCGTGAGTTGGAGTTACGGCATATCGGGATTCGGGGGTGGGTAAAACAAGTTGTTCAACATCGCGAGTGCCTAAATCACTATAGGGAAAACCTCTATAGCAAAAGGTCAGCATTGACTGTTTGTTGGGTTTTGGGAATTCGAAAGACCTACGCTCGACCATTGGATTCGCGAAGTCGCGAATTCCAATCTCCTAAGTTCAAAGAGGGGATCCCATGAGGATTTTTGTGGGTGTAGATTTCCCTATAGGGAAATAGAAGAACCGTTTGGATTTCTTCGGGCCGTGTGAAAGGAAAGATCCTGTGTGCGCGCGGACCTTCCGACCTGCGGGTTGTGAGGTCGTGGGCGTCGCCATCATGTACCATTGGGAAATTCACTATTCCCAACTTTGAAGGAGGCTCTAAATGCTCCGCTAGATCATGGGTGCAGAAGCTCAACACTTACTTCCAACTAAACCAGATGACAAAGACATATGTTATTAAATTGGCCACCTTGCACTTGGATAACGAGACACATGAGTGGTGGTACCATGGGTTAGTCACTTTGGGAGATGCCAAGGTTACCTCCTACCTGGACTTCACATAGAGACTCATCGAGAGATTTGACAGGAAGGACCCTTAGCTTCACTTTAGAGAGTTGGCTTAGCTCAAACAAATAGGTATCCCAAAGACCTATATATATGAGTTTCAGAGGGTCGTTGTGACGGTGTCAGACATTTCATAGGGTCGTCTGGTGATGTTGTTTGTTGAGGGGGCAGTGGAGCCTCTATGGAAATGGGTCAAGGCCTACAAGACTACCTCTTTATAGGATGGAGTCAGTAGGGCTCGGGACATGCAACATGTAGTACCTAAAATCCAGTTTCCGTCGAAACCCACTTTTACCCCAAAGACTAAGGAAATCATACCACCTCAAAGAGATTGGGCCAGCAAGACCAAACTGGATGAAGAAACCGGGAGAGAATTTAGGAAAAATAAATGGTGTTTTAGCTGTCAGTAACCATGTGCACCAGGGCACAGATGTGTCGGGAAGGACAAAATGGGAAAGTCCCATTACATTGAGGTATACTTTGATAGTGACAATGATGAGGATGAGGATATGGATCAGACACAGGACCAGGGACATATAACATCAGGAGAGGATTATTCAAAGGCTAGGGCTAAGGAGCTAGTCATGGCCTCGATGTTAGGATTTATGGGGTATCATAACTTCAGGGTTAGAGGTGTCCTACAGAGGCACAAGGTGACAATACTGATCGATTGTGGAGCATCCCATATCTTCATTGACGGTAACATGGTCGAGAGGAGAGGAATTATGATGGAGCATTTCGATAGGTTCACAGTAAGCATACTAGGAGGTCGCCAGATGAGTTGCACCAAGTGGATTCCCAAGCTCACAATAGCCATTGGAAACTACTCAATGAAAAATGATTTCTTTGTGGTGGATATATGAGACACCAATGTAGTGTTTGGTGTTCAATGGATTTACTCTATTGGGAGATACACTATGGATAAAAGGACCATGAAGATGGATTTCACCGGCTTAGATGGAAAGAAAGTGGTCCTATGATCCATGCACCAGCACCCACCGAAGATTGTGTCATCCCACAACATGGAGGAAGTTATGAGGCATGGTGATATATAATGGGACGTAGAGTGTTTTTTTTCTGACAAAGAGCCTCCTGATCATCTGCAACAGCTTCCAAAGGAGTTACAAGTACTACTTCACAAACATCAAAAAGTATTTAGTGACATTCCTCCTGGCATTCAACCAGATAGAGGTTTTGAGCATATCATAGAGCTAGAAGAGGGTCTCCAAGAAGTCATCACAAACCCCTATCTACACCCTAAAGTTTACAAGGACGAGATTGAAAAAACCATTAAATAATTGTTGAAAATGGATCACATCCACCCTAGTTCCAACCCATTTGCCTCTTCCATGGTCTTATTGAAGAAGAAGGATGGTACTCCATGGATGTGTATTGATTACATGGACATAAACAAGAAGACAATCAAGAATCTATACCTCATACCCATCATCGATGAATTAATGGATGAGCTCAGGGGAGCCAAATTTCTCTCGAAGATTGATCTTCGATTAGGGTATCATCAGATCAAGGTACAAGAGTAGGACGTACCTAAAACAACCTTTAGATGCCACTATGGGAGTTATGAGTTTTTGGTCATGCCATTTGGGATAACTAATCCCCCTTCCATTTTCCAGTCATGCATGAATCATGTGTTCAATAAGTAGGTGAGGAAAATCTTATTTGTCTTCTTTGATGACATCCTCATATACAACAAAACATGGGAAGACCATATGCGAAACCTAGATGGAGTACTTAGTATTATAGAGAGTCAACAATTGTATGAGAAGGAATCCAAGTGCGAATTTGGTATGACAAAGATGCTCTACTTGGGGCACATGATTGGGAAGAATGGGGTATAGGTGCACCTAGAAAAGATCAAGGTGATTATTGAGTGGCTAACTCCTAGGAATGTGACGGAACTGAAGAGCATCCTTGGTCTTTTCACTTATTACAGAAAATTTGTTAAGGTAATCTCACAGTTTACAACGAAAATGACCGATCTCACCAAAAAGGGGGGTTTTTCTTGGGTAGAGGAGGCCCAAGAGACATTTGAGAAAATGAAGCAGGTGATGAGTTCATGCCATGTTTTAACACTCCATAATTTCACTCAGCACTTTGTTTTGGAGTGTGATGCTTAGGGAATTGGGATAGGATATGTATTGATGCAAAACGTTCACCCCATAGCATTTGAGAGCTGTAAACTCTGAGAGTATGAGCGACATTACTCCATATATGAAAAAGAGATGTTTTCCATAATGCATGCTTTGACCAAATTCTGGCAGTGGGGAATAGGTTCAATGTAAAGAGCAATCGTAATAGCTTGAGGTTTCTCATGGAGCAAAAGGATTTGAGTGAGACACAACAAAAATGGATCAGTAAAGTCAAAGCCTACGATTTTGAGATTGAGTATGTGAAAGGAAAAAATAATGTGGTTGTTGACGCCCTATCTAGGATACCCACTCTCTCTCATGGATATTTCAATGGAATGGAAGGAAATTCTATTGGTAGAATACTCCAAAAATATTTTTTCTTGTGAGATACTCGATGGTCAGGTCTTAAATGAGAGCTATAGTGTTATTGATGACATCATATATTATAAGTAACAGATCTATTTAGTATCAGAATCTTAGTTGAAGGACAAAATGATGCATATAACACATACTTCTCCTTTGGCAGGTCATCGAGGATACTTGAATACTTATAGACAAATTCAAGAGAACTTCACTTGGAAGGGTATCAAGACTGATGTATTGAAGTTTGTATTGGAATGCCTCATTTGTTAGCAAAACAAGATGGAACATACCCACTCAATAGGATTTCTCCAACCGCTTCCCATTCTAGAACAAAAATGGGATAGCATTTCGATGGATTTTATCATAAGGTTGCCTCTGTTTCAGGGGAAATATTGTATTTATATGGTGATTGACAGGCTTACTAAATTCGCCCATTTATTCTCCATATCATCCAATTAATCTGGAACGCAACTAGCAGAATTGTTCTTCTGAGAGGTATTTCGGCTGCATGGACTGCCGAAGACAAATGTCAACGATTGAGATATCATATTCATGGGGGGATTCTGGAAGGAACTGTTCAGACTCGTAGGGACAAAATTAACTCCTAGTACCAGTTATCACCCTCACACTGATGGGAAGAACAAAATTGTGAACAAGTGGATGGAGGGGTATTTTAGAAATTATGTATCGGAGCAAAAAATGACATGTATCAAATGGCTTCAATTGGGTGAGAATTGCTATAACACCACTTATCACATGTCGATCAGGATGACACCTTTCACATATTTGTATGATTATGATGCCACCACGTTTGTGGATCGAGCATTCGGGGACAACCGGGGACCCAAAGCCAAAGATTGAATTAAAGAGAGTCATGAAATGTTTCGAACTCTCAAAGATAATCTGCAAATGGCATAGAATCAGCTGAATATTTACACTGACAAGCATAAAGTGGAGTGCAGTTACGAGGTGGGAGACATGGTATACCTCCTCTTGCAACCATACATAAATCATCTTTGAAAATGAAAGGGGGAGAGAAATTGAAGCCACAATTCTATGGTCCCTACAAGATTTCAAGGCGAGTCGGGGAGGTAGCTTATGAGTTAGAGCTTCTGGAGGGGTGTAAGATACACAATGTAGTTCATGTTTTTTTCCTCAAGAAGGAAGTGGGACAACATATTGTCATTTATATAGAGTTTCCACCATTGGATTAGGAGGGGCAATTGATTCTAATTCTGGAGGAGGTGTTAGAGACCAGAGAGCATAAATTAAGGAACGTGAGCATTAAAGAGCACTTGATCAAATGGAAAAATATATGTATCGAGGACCCTACTTGGGAAGGGGAGGCGATATTGAAACATCCTGGATTATAGTTTCTTGAGGACAAGCAATCTCAGGCGGGGAGGATTATAATGTCCTCGTTGGCCTAGGTGGCATAATGAATGGTTATACTAGCCTAAATTGGTTCCTGTAGGCTAATTCGGAAAAACTACCTATGGAAATCAACGTTTTCCTAGGAAATGACTTTATAAAGTGAAAAGGGAAAAGGGGGACATGGGTCTTAGGAAAAAGAAAAGTCACTGAAAAATTATAAAGTGTGCAAGCATAAAGTGACTTTAAAAGAAAATTAAAAATTAAAGTGAGTGGGAAATAACTCCATGAAGAAATAAAAGAGGGGAAAAGAGAAGGTGCCCCTCATTCTTGCATTCACTCACTTGGAAATTAGATTTTAAGAGATCTTGAGGAAAGAGTCTATAGTTTGAGGAAACCCTTGGGAATTTGATGGTTTACACCCTAGATATTTTGCAGAAGGGATCATCCATATTTCTTCCTTGAGTTTCATTGATTGCTTCGATATTTTAGTGGAAACATTTTTAGTTCATTGTGGATGAATTTCAGTAGTGGCAGCTAAGCTATCTCTGTCAAAGAGGTCGACTAGATCATGAAGGCTGAGTTTCCTTATTTCTGAGCATTATTCTATGTTGTGGGGTCAATTTGGACAGTGTGGGATGAGTTTACTATTTGCTTAGTACATTATTCCCATTCCCTGGCGCATTCCTTCTTGTGTTGGGCAAATTTCTCCCTTGACCGAGCCACTTACTCATATGGGGGGTCGAGATGATCATTGTTGGCCCATTTTTTTAATTGTGGAATGATATTGTAGCGTGGAAATCAACCTTGGACATCAGTTTGGAGACTGGAGGGGTCGACCT
Source organism: Picea engelmannii (assembly GCA_009831015.1). Classification (NCBI taxonomy): domain Eukaryota; kingdom Viridiplantae; phylum Streptophyta; class Pinopsida; order Pinales; family Pinaceae; genus Picea; species Picea engelmannii. The sequence continues at coordinate 36,975 of ML787624.1, forward strand.
CAATTCTGGGGTAATTGCTCACTGCTAGGAGGTTATTTGGACACTGGGAAAGTCATGTTAACTCTATGGAGGAATTCATTAGCAGTTGGGATTGAGTGGCTTTCTCCAGAACAATTAGATATACCTATCTCTCTTATGTCTATATCAGAAGGGTTCTATAGGTCTATAGATTCAAGGTACTTGGTTGTTGTTCAGTTCTTGTCCATTCACATACACTCGGAATTTGAGAAGGCTAAATCTAGGAGAAATATATCATGTTACTTCATATCTTACTGTGTGTGGTTATGTGATCTTTACTATGTGTTCATGTTATTGAATAAATAAAGGCGACAATTGTTCTAGGCAATGTTATTGTTTAATATGTACCCATGCTATTAAATAACCAATTTGTGTCATGATATGACATCAATTAAAAACTATTGTGTTAATACAAGAGCCTCCAAATAAAGTAAATCCGTTCATACTTGAGGGAAAGTACAAATATCAGTGAGAGAATTTTTATAGAGGTATCAAAAATGTTGCTTTGTAGTTTGTTCTTGAAGTGTTTGACGAAAGACACAATTAAAAATATAGAAATTTTGGAGAAAATTCTAGTTGGAATCTTGCATTTTGAAGCTTATCCCAAATTTATTTTTCTAATTCACAATGCATCACCTTAAAAAACTAAGATTTTGATAGACCACATAAGATGGTATTCATATCTTTTGCATTTTTTTTACTAGGCTTCTTACTATCCACATCTATTGGTGAGATGTTGGGGTTGCATAACGAGTCAAAAATGATTGTTCAATAAGAAATTGTTTTTTTCTGTCAAACAATAGAGCCTTGTTTGTGGAGAAACCTTCTTTACGAATCATGCCTTATCACAAGATCTACCCGAGATCTACCTTCCAGTGGGAATATTATTTTCAAAGGAACTCACTTCGATACCAATTGTTGAGAAAAAACTTATACTAAGAGGGGGGGTGAATCAACATAAGACAATTTTTTATTATTCAAACACTCATAAACCATTATAGAACAATCTCATATGAGATTTAATAATTGTAGAACASAGAACCAAATATTTACATGGAAACCCTTCCAAGAGAAAACCACAAATTTTTTCTCTATAATTATTTGTAGCCACTAAACTAATAGAGACACTTATCCCCACTGGTACAAATCCTTGTAAGAACCAACCTACTCTTATATATCATTTTATACATAAATGTACTAGAGAAAAAAATTGCCACCCCTAAGCACCAACCTATAAAGAGACACCAATCTCTTACATATCTTCGTAGACACCAATCTATCGATGACACCAATAACCACCACCAAGCACCAACTTAGCAAGTGATGACAATCCTTTTGTATGATCTACAACAACCTTCACCGGGTCTTCTCGTTATTTTTTCCTTCACCAAGTCTACTTACTACTTCTTCCTTTACTATTTCTTCTCACTACTTCTTGCTTTAACATATCTGATAAAAATTTGAATTTCCAAATGGAAAATTTCGTAAATATTTTTTTGGTCCTCTTCCCGAGAACAAACTTGTACAACATGCCACGCAGGGATGATTTTAGGGGCTAAATTTCGCGCATGGGCTAATTTTCCATGGTTTTTCAAAAAACAAGATTCCCTATTTTAAAAATAATTAGCCCAAATTCTATAGGATACAATTATTTTACCTTAAAATTCGCCAAAATTTTATAAAAACTATACAAAATACTTAGAAATTTTAATATTTTTTAAAAAATATCACCAAACATTTATAGTTGACATATGAAGGACTAGTAATATTGGCCAATGTTTCTACATTTTAAAATAAATTTCCAACCTCAAAATCATCCCTGATGCCACGTGTCCAATTTTGAAAATATAATTATGAAATTTTTACTTGAGGTACTTCTATACATCCCCACTACCCTTTGAATTTTTCACAGTCTCAAGAGTTTGAAAAAATAAGTTATAGTGAAAATGTCAAAATTACCTATTTGAAATTTGAATTCAGGAGCATTTAGGAACATTAAATACCCAAAATCATATCTTAGAAATTATAAAGAACCAACATCTTAAATTATTTCCTAACGTACTTTTGTATTTTCCTTTTGTTTTATGAAATTTTCACAATATAAAGAGTACTTGAAAAGAAGTTATAGTGAAAATTCTAAATTGACCTATCTAAAACTAATTTGAGGAGCATTTAGGAACCCTAAGTTCCAAATATCATATCTTTAAATTTATAGCAAACCGACATATGAAATTTTTACCAGATGTTCCTAGATATCACTCCTCAATCTTTGCAAAATTCCGATGTCTATAACATACTAGAAAATAAGTTATAGCGAAAGTTCCAAACTCACATGTTTGAAACTAATTTAAGGAGCATTGAGGAACCATAAATTTTACAAGAAATATCTCCAAAATTGATATGAACCAACATCTGAAACTTTTACCACTTGTACCTAGATATCTCTCCTCTGCTTGTGCAAATTGCAATGTCTCAAACATCCCATAAAATAAGTTATAGATAATGTACCAAGCTGACTAGTTTGAAACTAATTTTGGAGCATTTAGGAATGCTAACTTCCACATGACATATATCCAAAAGTATAGTGAGCCAAAACCTGAAATTTTTACCACATGTACCCAGAAATCCCTCTTCTTTCATTGCAAAATTTCAAGGTCTGAAACATCTAAGAAAATAATTTATGCCAAGATGACCTGAAACTGATTTCATAGCTCTTCCCTTTTTTTAATTATGTTCAATCTTTTCTCATCCACTTCTTCAAATGTTACTACATATTCCACCCAATCACCTTCTTTGAATACTATCGCTTTTTATACTTTTTCACAACCCTTTATGGAGGGACATGTCCATTAATTAAATAATTAACTTTCTGAATACCATGGGAAAAGACCCAGACACATGGGTTTGAAACCACCATTTCACTATTTACTTTTTCACATGAACACCCTTTTTAATATACTTGTAATGCTACATATAAATCAATGTTTTGTGTATTGTAATGTCTTAATATATGACATTAATGACAACACCAAAATTACTCCTTTGACATCAATGACAATAATTCCAACAAGTTTACTATTCTATTGCCTTATATAAACTATTCCATCAAAATTAATAGTTTATATAATATTCATTAATCACTCAATTATACTTGACTTTGCTAAGTCTTATAACCATTATCTTGTTAGCATCCATTTCAAATCATTGCTCCCCATTGAGAAGCTTTATGCTCTCTAAAAGATTAAAGGAAGTCAATCTAGATAAATGTGTCCTCTATAAAATTCTCTAGAACATGGATCTAACTCTATCTTCTAGCTACATATTTGGCTCTAGCTCATGGATCTAGATACTGGCTCAAGTTTTGTCTAAAGATTTATCTCTATTTTCCAGCTCATTTTTTCTTGTAATCTAGAATTGTTGTCACTAAATCTCATCTGTCAACAATATCCAGATCTGAACTCCGCAATTAGAGTTCATTCCCATCTCTCTCATACTTGGAGATGGTCCATCTTGGAACTCAATGAAGCTAAATGATATTTTGGTTTATATTTGTTAGTGATATCTTGGTAGTTATTCCCTCATGTACCAACCCCACAAAATGAAGTGTAGTCTACCTTACTCTTTTAGGATCAATAGTTTCTTGAAATGGAAAAACTATTTTTTTCTTGCACATACTTACAAGAGCTCTATATCTACAGCAATGTCATTTGGATGAAAACCTTGGTTTGTAATAATAGTACCTTCTTCCACCCAAATCATTTGGAGAATATTGAACCTATATGGTTTTAGGGGACAATTATTAATAGGCTATATTTTTTAGGATGAGGAAATGATTTAATATTTGGATAGTACAAAGGTGACGGACTATCATTGAACTTCCTACACCAATATTTGATATATTTGAAAGGGGCTTCCTTGGTTGTTGACTTCAACCCACAGTCCTTGTTAACAGTGATATGGATGGCATATGCTTTCATAAATGCCTAGATACGTTATTCTCCTTGGGTTGGATATCCTATGAGAAATTAGCAGTTGGTGAAAAAAGTTATTACCCAGATTTATATAACTCTGTTTTTCATTCATCTCCTCGTTCCTGTTTTATTCTCCTCTCCTTCCATGCAGTAGTGAGGCTATCTGGTTAACGTGGTTTCTGTCTGTGAGGCTATCTGGTTAATGTGGTTTCTGTCTGTGAGGTTGAAACTTGTGTGGGAGTGGATGTGCCGGTTTATAGTCAATTGGTTAATGTTCGATTATTAGATTTGTTTTCGTCTGTGTTGATTGTGGATAAGAAAAGCCGAAGAGAAGGGAATCCACAAGCTTGCCAATAATTAGGCTGCAGCAGTTTGCAATGGATCGATCAAATACAGTTACAGACATGCATTCCTGTTAAATTGCAGGTACGTTCAGCCGATATTGGTTTTCATTGGTAATTAAATCTTAATTGCTGATGGTCGGTGGGGATTCTTTTAATGCTCGCAAATGCTATCATAATAACCACCCTGTTCTATTTCCACTTTAGGTCATTAATTAATATGAAGGATCTGGTTCAGTTTGGTCCGTATCTTGCAATTCAAATTAACCCGTGGTCCGTATCTTTTCCGTGCATGTCCTTGTATTTCTTGTTGTAGTTTGAATCCCTTTAATCGGTGCAAGTAATTTACATCTAAGCATTTTAGACGGCGCATCTTCTAAAATGTTGATTAATCTTCTAAAATGTTGATTAATTTACATAGGTCTTCGGTACTAAAGTGAATGTTGATTAATCTTCTAAAATGTTGATGGTGTGGAGCCTCATCCATCCAAAACAGGGCGCACAATTATCTTACAATTTTACTATATATATATAACATGAATCGATAACGTTTAAAATGAGGAGATCATCAAACAGACTCTACATCAAGCATTTCTTATTTTCCTTTTGTTTACACATTAAGTTTTTCTATTTTTGATTGACTGTCTCCTATTTTAGGAAGTGGCCGAACTGCTTGATGACCTTGTCTAGCTTTATCTGTAGTTTTTATGTCTTTTAATTCTCTTCTATTGTTTAGCTTGCCTTTCTTTAGTGTTGTGTTTTCTGAACATATCAATAATAGACGAATAAAATCACACTTTCGTGCGTGGAAAAAGCTAACTAACCCCAGTTCAATCAAACTAGAGGCAGGTTTCTCTCCCTTTTTTGTATTTCTTGAATGATAATATCTAACTTCGATTAGATATGTAGGATTGATTCCCTATTTGTAACAGCTCCCAATTAGATTGTTACTTAATGTTGCACAATTATTTGTAGCAGGGTACTCGTCTGTCACTTTGGCTTTCATGGCACCTCCGATTAGCATTCAACCAACCTCTATGAAGGTAAGAGCCCGTGGGAACTCCATCATCTACCACTCTGGTTCTTCTTCCATGTATTCCTATTGTGGACATTCTCCCATAGCCTCCTTACCATTATTGGTCACCTCTCTCAGCCTCCTTCTTACTAGCGTGAATCCTCTAGTCTTGTTTTCACCTCCATTCCCCCAAATTCGTCCCAATCCTTCAACCATGCCCAGATAGCGTGGAAAACTCAAAAGAGGGCCACTATATTACAACCTCACATCTATCCCCTTCGACCAGCTCCCTCAGAAGGGGCCAAATTTGGAGTCAGTCTCCACCTCCCTCCCCTCATGCCCAAAACTTGTCTCCACCCCTTTATGAAACTATGCATGATTCTAGAAGCTGCGCCCGATGGACGAAGAAATTCATCATCTTGAGCTGCAGCCATTGGAAGCCTTAGTCGAGCCTAGCCCGACCTATGGAGCAAACAAACTGCTTGGTGGAGGAAGAAATTCCCCTCAGCTCGCTAGTAGAGTGGATCGCCAGGAATTCTACCCCTGGGCTGAACATGAAAGAAACTCCACCGACGGATTTTGATATGGATACAACTCTTCTCTCGGATGTAGATGGGAAAATTGAGCATTCTATTCCCAATCCTCATCGCTTTTTGGAGGACTACCTGCAACTGATCTTTGATATGTGGCGAAGCAGGGAGGCTCAAACTCAGAATCAACACACTCTCAATCAACGCTCCTGTTCAAGCCTTGTCAGATGTCCCAAAGAAAACTCCTTGTCTGACCTACAAACAAAGGTTCCTCTTCTGTGAGATGTCCCAAAGAAAACTCCTTGTCTGACCTACAAACAAAGGTTCCTCTTCACCTACGACACTGATGGAAGCCCGAGTTTGCCAAATTTCTAGCTTCTCTCTCTTTTTCATATGAGGAACCGGCTTCAACTTTTTTCAGTTTTGTTAAATTTTATGATCTATGGCTACAACCATGGTGGCCACGTTCTCTGATACATGACACAGATGGAAAGCAAAAAACAATGTACTTTTTCTATGCTTTTACTCAAAAAAAAATGATTAACAAACTGAAAACCATGTTTTAATTTAAATTGGTTTCACATCCTCCTCATGAGTTTCGCTGATTAAAGAAGGATGACGAAATTCCTTTAAAGGGAATTTAGATGTTCTTTTTTTTTAATCAAAAGTCAATATGTAAAATTCTTTAACATTAACCATAATACTAAGAATCTTCCCACCCCGATACTTTCTAAACCACTTAATTGGTTTCAAATAAATTTTTGTTGTATGTGAGATCCATAAACCACCCAAACCACCCAATTGCCTAGGCATGATGCCATTTGAAACTCTTAAACGTCTCATAAGTTTTCTATCCTCAAACCCATTAATAAAATCCTACAGGATTGATAATTGAACCATTGCTGTCAGAACAAGTTGTTGAACATTCGTTCTTATGAGAATCAGCCTTTCAAGTACTACAAGCTTGCAAAGATTGATAGTGTAGACTCCATGCAGCGATGGATTATCCCACCCCTGCCGCCGCATTTGTTGAAATCGCTATCCCACCTCTGCCACTGCACTTGTTAAAATCACATTAGATAAGAGATGATCTAAAACTAAACGTTGATTCAGCACTAATCGCGATCATTCAAAACTTGGAAAAAATCTTTATCCAGGACAAAGCTTCCGCGAAGAGAAACTTAATAAGCACAGATATTCCGTTTTTAAAATTCTTACGCAACTTTTTCACTGAACCCGGGGAATTATTATTTTTTTTTAGGGTTCAAATACGTTAATTTTTTTTTTAAATAAACAAATAAAAGCATAACTTTACTTCATCAAAAAACTAAGTTTTTGTGCTAACCACATGTAGTACAATGTTGCATGATATAAAAAATTAGTGAACTCCAAAATTCTATAATGAACATTCTTTTGCACTCAACAAAAATGTTTCATGTGAATATAGTATTTTATGATATAAATAACAAAAATGTTTCATGTGAATATAATATTTTATGATATAAAAAACAAGAAATTTCCGGTTTGTTTTGTAAGTCTTTGTAAATCTTTGAAAATGGTGTTTTGTTTGTTAAGGTGGTTTGCTCAATAAGTTTTTGTAAATCTTTGAAAATAGATATATATTTAGCATGATTTGCTTTGTAAGTCTTTGTAAATCTTTGCTAATGGTTATATGTTTAAGAAATAAAAGGTCTGACTTTTGAAGACTTGAATTATATCTAAGTCTTTGTAAATCTTTGCAAATGGGTATATGTTTAACAAATAAGAGGTCCGATTTTTGAAGACTTAATTATATCTAAAATAGAGTAAAAGATATTAATAAATATTATACACTTAAAAATATGATATATATTTTAATATATTATATTATTATATTATTATTGATTTATTTTAATTTTAAATTTATGAAATATAAAAAAATCATAAATGTGACTGAAGGGGACCCCGCTGCATTTTATTGTTGATAATGGAAGCTAAAAGAACCTCATCTCAACAGAGGTTGTCAAACAGTTGGGATTCTCGACAACACCATACGCGCAGTTGTATAACATAGGGTGGCTTTTCCAAGGACGAGATCTCTATGTGCGAGCAATGTCGATTATCCTATGGAATCCAACCCTTCAAGGATGAGGTATTATGTGATGTTTCCCCACTGGATGTTTGTAATGTTCTCTTGGTCCAACCATATATGTGGAAGCACCATGTTGTTTATGAATCTCGACCCCGTAGTGTCATTGTTATTTTGGGGGGTCATTTCTAGAGAATACGAGAGGTAGTTTCGACTACTGTTCCACCTAAAAAGTGTCGTAAGGTAGTATTTCATACTGCAAAATTTAGCTTCTTCACAATCTATTCAAAAGAAGAACAGAAGCACACTGCAACCACTACAGCCTCACCCCAAGAACCTTCTATCCAACAGAAGGAGGTCGACAAGGCTACAGCAAAGCGCAAAGATTCCTTCTACACACCATCCTCTGATGTATCTCGACTTGTTGAACAGCCTTAGCCTCAACAGGTTTGTGACAAACTTCCACAAACTGAGAAATGCGATGTCTCCAACAAGGTAAGCAACTCACCAAGATTCATATTTAGCAAACACTTTTTCCTCTCCCTAGGGCACTCAACGCAATGGAGAACATTTCTTCCTGAGGAGGGAGGATTGATCCAGGTGGATATCGGTGGCCACCCACCTTGTCCCACTTGCTCAAAACTCGAAAATTTTTACTTGGGGAATTATTATTTTTTTAGGGTTCAAAAGAGTTAATTTTTTTTTAAATAAACAAATAAAAACATAATTTTACTTCATTAAAAAATTAAGTTTTTATGCTAACCACATGTAGTAGAATGTTGCATGATATAAAAAATTAGGCAACTCCAAAATCTTATAATGAACATTCTTTTGCACACAACATAAATGTTTCATGTGAATATAGTATTTTATGATATAAAAAACAAGAATGTTTCATGTGAATATAATATTTTATGATATAAAAAACAAGGGATTACATTAAGTTAGCCTAAACATCATTTGTGGACACAGTATAAATGATTTGCATGAAACATTAACTATTTAGGAAAAGTAATTTGGATTGAATTTATTTAGCACACTCTAACCTATCTCTTTGAGTGGATTCAGTGAGAAGGAAAGGGCCCACCTTCCTCAGTGATTCCCCTCTATTTTGAATTCTAGATTTAGTCGTTTTCATTGCAAATGGTTCAACTGTTAGATATTTCTAAATATAACTATTGTTAGAGTTTAGTTCATTCTTGGTAGGTAAATGCACATAGACTTGTCTCATGAGAATTAGAATTTCTAAATATAACTATTGTTAGAGTTTAGTTCATTCTTGGTAGGTAAATGCACATAGACTTGTCTCATGAGAATTAGAAGTCGGTTGTTGAACATGGATGGAGAACTGCTTTTCCTTTTTCTGCATTAGGTTAAAGTCTTGTTTTGGAGAATTAAAAGTGTGAAGTAGCTTCTTGCCATAAGTAGATTTCCCTTCCGTAATAGTATATAATTTCTTCCTGCAAAAGTAAATTAGAAAGTTAGATTAAGGTAGGCAATTCATGGATTTTGTATATTCATTGGTTTAGATTGCAATTATGATTTTAAGTCTGTAGCACTCGAGCTGTATCAGCTCAAATGGGTTAGCGATAATGTTTGTTTGTTTTGTTAAAAAAAAAAAGAACTTTCCTACTACAATTAGATTAGAGATGCTTTCATAATCTAACATAGACTGTGCATAATTATCCTGAAATAACAGACTTCCCAGGGTTTACAATTTATATTGAACACTTTGATTTTCCATTCAATTAGACAATTAAAGTGCCCAACATTTTGGCGCCGTTGCCGGGAAAGATAATTGCAGATTTTGGTAAGCACGCTAGTTTTTTTTTAGGAATGAATAGTCTGCATGTATCACCAAACACGAGAACGAACCCCCAAAATACTAACATTACAGGCACCAGAGGATGTGGAGGAAGAAATCCTAACATACTGGGAAGACGGACCATTGTTGATGAGATTATAGCCAGAGCAGATTCTTCTTCAGGTTCCATTTTTCGCCCTACCAATCCTCCAAGAGGACGTGATCTGCAGTCAGCAGAAACACCCCATATCGAAACATGATTCTCATCAAGGGTTGAAGCTAAAGTTGAAGCTGAAAGCGAAGCTGAAGATTTGTCACCAACAAATCAACAAGCAACACTCGAGAACATTAAGGATCAAGGCAGTATAGCGTGGAGCCGAGAAAACCTAGAAGATGTTGTTTATCAGATCAATGGTCAGATAGTCACTAAGGAAGAGTGGGACACTATTCATATTGAGTGGAGGGAGAGAGCACATATGGAGAATCAAGGGGATAATGAAGAAKAGCTCCACCAAGAGAATCCACAGAACAACGAGGATCAGGTAAACAATGAAAACACTATCTCTACCCTGGTTTTTCCTATTTCTGATGTTCCCACACGAGGGATGGCTCCTATGAAAAACATACCTCTCTCGGCTCTCCCAAATTTTCATGGATTATCTACTGAAGATACTGATGAGTTTCTGTTTGAATTTGACATTTTGTGTAGAAGCTATGACTACACTACCACTGTGTAGAAGGTTAAACTATTTCCAGCCACATTAAAAGGAAATGCGTTAAGATGGTTCATGAGCCTTGGAGGGGAAGACATTTCAAGATGGATACAAATGAGGCATCTTTTCCTGCACAAATACCAAGACTATTGTCGAACAAGGGAATGAAGAGAGGAACTGTTCAAAATGTCACAGAAGGAGGACGACACCCTTGAAGACTTTGTGGAGCGATTCGAGTACAATCTACAATGGCCTGGCCATCCGGATGTGAGTAAGGACATTCTGAAAACCATTTTTCTAAAAGGAGTTAGAGAAGATCGTTTAGATATGCTGAATATGATTGGCAAAGGAGATATATCTAAGGAATCCTATGAGGACATAGTAGACCTCTGCAAAAGTTGTTCTCGAGTATCTACAAGGAATAAGCCAACTACCAAGGATACTACTTTTTGAAGGGTACATAAATCAACAAATGGAGGAGAAACAAGAGAAGAAATAGGTAATCTGTTAAAAAGTTTCAAAGGAGAGATGATTAACTCTTTTGCCTCACAAATGGATACTTTGTAGGTCAAACAGAAACAAGCAGAACCAGAGCAAGTATTTTGCATTTTCTGTCCAAAATGCAGGAAGAAACATCCACCAAAGGAGTGCCCACTGAACAGTGTCCAGGTATGCCTTATTTGTGAATTAAACCATGCCATTGACCAATGTCCTTCTCTACCAGGTGTAAAAGAATCAATGAATACAACTAATGAGGAAGCAGAGGTTGTCTATATGATCACGCAAAGGAGAAAATGACAGCCAAGAGGTCAAGGTATGAATTCTCAAATCTCTCCTCCACCATTTAATTATTGGAACAATCAGCTATCATATGGCCAGTCGAATGCCCCCCCTTCAAATCAAATTCCACCCTCTTATCAAGATCCTAATGCATGGTTACCTATGCCCCAACAACATAATCACTATGGGTGATGGAACCCATATGGGAGAGGTCCTCAACAACAACTCAGTTATCAAAGCCAACACCAACCAAACTTATTTCAACAACCGTTCCAACCCACATACCAACAACAACAACTGCAATTGCCTCCCAATAACTCACTAAACAATCCTCCCTTATGACCTCATATGCCTATGCCACCTAACCCAAACACAAATAATAAGGTCGTTCAGAACATTGACATAGATAATGTGCCAGCCGTATCTATTACTCCTATGCCTTGTGCTGAAATAAACTTAAGATCAGGGAGAATAGTTGAGCCAATAGTTGAAGATGCTCCATCTTCAGAATCAGATAAGGAATCAGGGGAGAGAGCATCTGCTGATACAGAAGAAATTGACCAACCCATTCTAGAATCAGCAAACCCACCATTCCCTGAAAGAATGAAAATTACCAAGCCTGTGGAATTACCATCTTTCAATCTCCTTGGAGAATTGCAAAATCTGCACGTTAATATTCCACTACTGCAAGCAATAAGGGATGTCCCTATTTATGCCAAGACTGTGAGGGATCTTTGTATCAGAAAACCTGGACGAAAACCTAAAATCCCCTCACAGTGCATGTAGTGCGAGATTTGTCTGAGCTAATGCTAGGAAAAACTCCACCTATTAAATATGTCGGCCCAGGAAACCCTACCGTCACAGTTAAAATCGAACAGACATGTATTCATCATGTACTAGTTGATTTATGGGAAACAATTAACATCATGCTAATAGAAACTATGCAGTTGCTTCAACTCGGAACAAAAATCCGACCTACTCCTACTGTTCTAGAATTAGCTGATCGCTCTACCATTAGACCAGAAGGAGTAATCAATGATCTAGTTCTTTCAGTAGACTCATGGGATTACCCTGCTGATTTTGTCATGTTGCAGCCCAAATCCAGTCTAGGAGGCCATCCTCTAATTTTGGGACGACCATGGTTAGCCACAACTGACGCCTTCATAAGTTGTCGATCTGGTTCTATGACCATCTCGGATAGTTATGACACAAAAAAAGTTACTGTGTATCCTCATGCTACACCCAGTATAGAACTTGAAAACTCTCTATGGATGGACACTGAGGCTGAAAGTGCTCTACCTGTGCTAACTATAGGAAAGGCCCTAAGTTTCAAGGATGAGACGGAGGATGAGTTAATCAACTATTTTATTTGTGACCCCTCTGCTGTGACACAACACACACACTACCAATTGGTCAAAGTCTTTGACCCTATGGCCCAGGAAGAAATGAACTCAGAAATGTTCTCTGAAACTACTGACAATCAGAGTTGTTCAGCTATAACAACAGTCGCTGTAACAACAAACGTTGTAACAGAAGATGATGAAATAGCAACATCTGAATTATTTCCTAAAATCAGTTCTAAGAGCGTCGATGTGGAAATCGAACCTGGAAAAACCTTGAACATCAATCCCAATCTCTCTAATGCTAAAACTCGCCAACTGATGAATTTATTGATTGAACATAAAGAATCATTTGCATGGGATTACATGGATATGAAAGGCATTTCCTATGAACTATTCACCCACCATATATACATCAAAGAAGAACGCCGACCCATTTTCCAACCGCAAAGGAGGATGAACCCAAACCTTAAAGATATTTTTAAGGAATAACTTCAAAAACTTCTCAACACCAGATTCATCTATCCTATATCTGACAATGAGTGGGTATCACCGTTGGTTATTGTTCCTAAAAAGAATGGTAAGTGGAGAGTGTGTGTGGACTATAGAGCCCTGAATAAGGAAACATGGAAGGATCATTTCCCTCTACCATTTATTGATCAGGTTTTAGATAACTTAGCTGGAAAAAAATATTTTTCTTTCCTAGATGGATTCAGTGGCTATAACCATATACAAATTGCCCCACAGGACCAACATAAGACCACCTTTACTAGCCCTTGGGGTACATTTTCCTACAAGGTTCTCCCATTTGGCTTGTGTAATGCACCGGCCACTTTCCAGAGAGCTGTGATTGGTATTTTCTCTGATATGGTGAATGAATGTATGGAAATATTCATGGATGAATTTACACCTTATGGGACTGATTTCGAAGACGGGTTGTCTAATCTGGAAAAAGTGCTCAAAAGATGTAGACAGTCTCATCTTTCTTTAAGTACAGAAAAGTGCCATATGATGATGCGCGAAGGGGTAGTGCAGGGACACTTCATCTATTATGCAGGGATTCCAGTAGATCCACCCAAAATCCAGGTAATTTTGGACATTCCAACTCCATCAACTCAGAAAGAGGTAAGAAGTTTTTTAGGGCACGCCGGGTATTAGAGAATATTCATTAAAAATTTCTCTAAACTTGCCTCTCCATTGTTTTTCTTACTAACGAACGATGATAACTTTCGTTGGACTGATGACTCTTAATTGTCCTTTGTAGATCTTAAGCAGAGATTGTCTACAACTCCCATCTTGAGAGGGCCCAATTGGGCTCTGCCTTTTCACATTTCTTCAGATGCCTTATACACTACAATTGGTCTAGTACTAGGGAAATAGGAGGACAAATAACCCTACTTTATCTACTATATCAGCAAGAACATGGCTCCTGTTGAGTTAAATTACACAGTTACTGAAAGAGAATTCTTGGCAGTAGTATACGCAATCAATTAATTCAGGCACTATGTAACTGGTTACCCTACTTTTATTCATACTGATCATACAACCATTAAATATCTAATGAATAAACCTATTACTAATGCCCGAGTGACAAGATGGTTGTTACTACTGCAAGAATTTGACATCACTATAGTGGATAGACTAGGAAAAGAAAATATGGTTGTTGATTTTCTCTCGAGATTACATATAAATGATGATAATTCACCTGTAGATTATTCCTTTCCTAATGAATATTTGTTTGCAGTATCTTCTCACTCACCTTGGTATGTAGACATTGCTAATTATTTGGTTGCAGGGATGGTACCTCCACATCTATCTCCTCGAGAAAGAAGAAAAATTATTCAAAAGAGTGCTAGGTACACTTGGATAGGAGGATACATCTTCTACACAGGCCTAGACCAAGAAATCAGGAGATGTGTGAGGGATGATGAGGTTTATGATCTTATGAAAGATTTCCATGATGGCCCTTGTGGGGGTCATTTTACTGATAAAAGGACTGGGCATAAAATTTTAAGGATGGGCTATTATTGGCCCAACATATTTCAAGATGCCAAGAAGTATGTCCAAACTTGTGACAGTTGTCAACGGATGGCTCAGCCAACTCATAGAGATGAGATGTCGCTCTAGTCTCAGGTAGTGTTAGAGCCTTTTGAGAGATGGGCCATGGATTTTGTATGACCCATTCACTCACCTTCCAATCAAAAAGTCTATATATTGGTCTGTTCAGATTACATGACCAAGTGGGTGGAGGCAAAAGCACTTATCCGAGCGTGAGAAGAGGTTATCTTAGCATTCTTGTTTGAAGATATATTTGTTAGGTTTGGTGTTCCCAGAGAATTGGTCACTGATGGAGGACCCCCTTTCACATCACATAAATTTGAAGCTCTACTCAGTAAATATCATGTTTTACATAGAATAGCTTCTCCAACAAATTTATCGAAGACATTCTTACTAAAACAATGAAATAAAATCGTAGGGATTGGTCTGGAAGACTACATGAAGCTCTATGGGCTTATCGAACTACTTAGAGGGGTACAACTGGTTTTTCTCCTTACGAGATGGTATATGGAAAAGCTCTATTTTTCCCATTGAATTCGAAATCAAAACCTTTAGAACTGCATCAAAAGTCAACCTCGACTTGACTATGGCACATAAATCCAGACTACAGCAGCTCAATGAGCTTGATGAAAAGCGTTTGGATGCCATCCATCAAACCACAATGATTCAACAACAATGACCAAAATGGCATGAACAAGTCTTTAAGAAGAAATTATTCCAGAAAGGAGATTGAGCTCTGTTGTATGATTCATGCTTTAAGGAATTTCAAGGTAATCTACGTACACGATGGCTAGGGCCTTACGAGGTAGACACTGTCTTTCCCAATGGGACAGTCCAGTTGATTACTATTGATGGATCCAATACACACTTACATGCAAATGGTCATCGCTTGTGTCTGTATCAGCGTCCACTGTCCAAGACATAATTCAAAACTAGTTGTACAGCTGATACAGATTATCAAATCTTAAACAGAAAGGAGCTTGCTCCTTCCCCTTCTGAACTTTAGGACTTCTTTTGCCCAAACTTTGTATATAAATAATCTAATTAAAATTTGCATTTCTCTGTTTTTAGTTGAAAATTTTCTATTTTCTTTACTTTGCTAATAAATCTTTGAAAGGTATCAGGCAATTATGTGTGTGCAGGTAGATTGATGAACAGAAGGAAACAAAAAACTTACTAGAAACGAAGTAAGGTAGCGTCTGGCCGATTTCAATGTTGTTACACCTTCTCCTAATAAATTGGCTGATTTCAATGTTGTTACACCTTTTTCCGATAAATTGGCCGATTTCAATGTTGTTACACCTTTTTCCAATAAACTAGCCGATTTCAAGGTTGTTACACCTTTTTCCGATAAACTAGTCGATTTCAATGTTGTTACACCTTCTCCCGATAAATTGGCTAATTTTAATGTTGTTTCACCTTTTTTCGATAAGTTGGTCGATTTGAATACTGTTACACCTACCTCCGACATTTTTGAAAAAGAACCTGCTGATACACTAATTACTGTTGTTCTTTCTTTCCACTTCACTCTTTCTTTTTTCCGATGTTGCAGCTATAGATCTCCAATCTTTCGTGAAATAGCACCACTGATTAGACAATACTTATTCTTTCTATTTGAAAGTGCTGCTTCATTATGACATGACTTCACATTCGGCGATATCCAGTTGGCTCACTACAGTAAGGACTATGTCTCTACAAAAGCTATTATTTCTCTCATGATCCTTCATCATGCCAGTTGTTGCACGCCATTCCGACAATGGTTGGATTGTGTGGTTACTCCGACAGTTCATTATGTGCGGTAAGATTTGAGGTATGTGATTAATCCTACTTGTTAAAGTAATGAATATATAAAAGCATGATTTCCTATTTACTAACCGGTTACACCTAGAGCCAATCCGCTTAGTTGGGGGGGGGGGAATGTAAATTTAGCCGTTCATTTCGAATTGTATACACACCTCCACCACCTTTCCACCCACACTTCTTTTAACTAAGACACTGTATTCTTTCTGCAAACCACATTCGATATTATTGTGTCTCTGATTTAGGTCATAGTTTCTCTTCCTACGTTCCTATTAGACTCTCAAGAAACATCATGAGAGGATCAGTTGTGAGACATGAACCCGCAACTCTGGACATTTTGCTGCTACACCAAGAGGCCTACCAAATATTTCTTCAAGCCAGCTGGATATTGTATTTTAATAAGTTGAAAGAGTTTAGTGAAGATGAGATATTGGAGTTTAGTCAAAATCTTACTGAAGGGTATTCAATGGTGAATGGGGTAAGAATTCTAGTAACAGAAGAAAGAATTGTTGTTGTAACAGGGTTGCCAAGAACAGGAGACCTACGGTTTAATAGAAAAACACATATCCCAGATCCACATAAGGGATTCCTTGTCAACACTGAGCAAGTTCAGAACAAAGGCAAAGGTGTAGATGTCAATTCCTTACCAAATCCATGGGGGAAAGTCGCAGAATTTCTAAAAAGGTACATTACCTACAAAGGTCAATACCAAGTTGTTTATTTTTCTGATTTCATCTTATTATCACATCTGCGACATCAGAAATTGATAAACATTCCTTACTTTGTCCTACATTCATTGCATAACATGGCATGTTTCGTAAAAAAATCCAAGAGCCCCAAGAACTGCGTTTCTAACCACAGACTCATTGACCTATTAATTCGCAGAGGTATGGGCATTTCCAATAACCCATTACCTGTTGCAACGGACTAGCCACAATCTATAAATCCAGAAAGAATTGAACCAGTCCTTGATAATGAAACTCATGGACCTCTTCCATAGCCTATACCCTCGGCTGTAACAGTAGTCCAAACCCCTACTGTCGTTGTCCGTAAGATGATTCAGAAAAGAAACTGTATAACCCAAAGCCATCCTGGCACCATATAGACAAGCCTCAACGACTTTGCATTACAAAAGCTTGTAGTCGCAGACAAACAAACATATTAAGAGCCAACTTCTCGACCACAATCACAATACTTGGCTGATACACCGATTATTGAAATCCTACCCCTGCCTCTGATAAGAAAACATCTGCTCTTACCTCTGCATCACCTAAAAAGTGAACAAGGATAACACGGTCCACTATAACATCAAGACCTCTTACCCCCTCTGTTTTGGCCCAAACTATCACACAGACCCCTCGTACTGCTGCTGCAATCACATAGGATTCTCCTATTATTGCTACAGTCGATCAAGCACCTACTATCATTACCTATGCATCTTCGTAGAAAAGGAAACGTCCATTCAAAGGAAAACCTAGGAGATCCATTGATCAAATTGGATCAACATCAAATCAGAACCCTCTGGTTGTTGCGACAGAGAATTCTACAGGGGTATGAATACCAGGTTATACTTTATGCCCAGAACTGCAGGAAACTATCTTCTCCTTTCAAAATGAATGTACTCAATTCGCAGCAGAATCATCTAGGTTGCCTGATGATTTTGTGCATCCTATGTACATTGACAATATCCAGATCATCGCAGACCCCAATATACCAGAATATCCTCCTTGTGTGCCTGAGGAAGAACACCCTGTTCCTCCTCCAGCAACAAAGAAAAAAACCACTACTTTCATTTCTACTATATCCAGAAGAAAAACCAGGTCCACCAGGTCTGTCGAAGCTACAATTGGAAGACAAGATATGGAGCAGGCCATTCCTATTCTTCGTCCACTATTCCCTATGGTTGATGAAGAGAGAGTTCCACAAGAATCAACTGTCCATGTCGAGACTGATCTAGAAGAACCAGTCCTAACAGATACAACTATTACACAAGAACTAGCTGCTCCATAGAAGATTGTCCCACCAGAGCCAGTAATATTAGAACCAACTGTCATTGTCGAGTCTTCTCCACAAGAACCAGTCCTGATAGCCACAACTGTTACACAAGAGCCATCTCCAAAGCATACTGAGGATGTGTCACTTGCCCAATTATTTCCCTAAATAGAGAAAAAGATCAAGAATATAGAAAATTCCAGAATTGCTACACTAATAACATAAAATAATGACCTCAAAGAAGAGTTAAAGACCCTGAAACAAGAAGTGGAAAATGCTCAATAGAAGAATCTAGAAAGTATAACCTTGGACATCCTAACACTAACAGAAGATGTTATACGCAGAGACAAAGAACTCATGTGTTTTGAGTGTGGCAACATTTACTATGAGGCGGGATATGAGGTAGTCAAAGTTCTAGTCGCTATAGGACTAGCAAATGTATCAATCAAGACTGAACATGGACTTCCTACTACACAAAAATCAATAAAACTTAGGAGATCTCAACGTCATAAATCAACTTCTGGTATACCAGAAGCTTGCAAACAAGAACCTTTGTTTCCTTCACGATTTGTTACTCAAGAAACTCAAACTGATCCTGTTCCCAGGAATAAAGGAACCCAAACAGATTGTTGACACAACAGATTTTCTTTTTGACACAACACTCTTCATTACCAACACTTAGAAATTTCTCTTAACAATTTTGCACTGGAAGAGATACTGATCTACTTCAGCTAGAAAGTAAGGTTTGAATGTGTTTTGCATGAGGACATGCAATGTCTTCAGTTGTGGGGTATGTTAGGGCCCTGAAATGTCCCTTTTTCACTACGCCTTTGGATCATTAAAACTTCTCATTCCTAAGATAAATGACTATTATAATGAGCACCAAGACCCTTTTTTCCAAGGTATGAACTATTCATCTTGCTTTTATATTTTCATTTATTTAGCATGTTGGATTGATAATGTTCACTTATTTTACCCATGAAATGATTTAACTAATGATCAAAATGTTAGAACATCCCACGTCAAGAAAATCGCTGCTGTTACAGCTATCCGCCAATCTTGGAAGCTGTTACATGAGTTCTGTAACAGATGCCCATCAATCCTGGAAGTTGTTACACAACTTCTACGACAGAAGCTTGTTAATCTCGAAAGTTGTTACAATAGACGCAGTTGTTACACAACTGCTACGACAGAAGCTTGTTAATATTGGAAGCTATTACAATAGATGCCACCAATACTGTTGTGATACGACTACTGCAACATCGGGTGATTAGAATGCTGGCTCATGATGTTGATGAAGGAGAATTCAAGATTTTGTATTAATGATATCTAACGAACAACTTGAGAATCAGGGATTCTCAAGTCTGTTCTATTTTTGAACATTGAATGACTCTTACTTTAAATAGAGGAGCTTTTGTAATGTAAGGGGTGGTTAGTCTTTTTCCTGGAACTGAAGAAAGTAGCGATTATTGTACACAGACATCTTTTTAGCAATTAAATGAAGAATTGAATTGAATTTCTTTAGCAGACTGTAACCTATCTCTTTGAGTGGATTCAGTGAGAAGGAAAGGGCCCACCTTCCTCATCGATTCCCCTCTATTTCAAATTCTAGATTTAGTCATTTTCATTGCAAATGGTTTAACTGTTAGATATTTCTGAATATAACTATTGTTACAGTTTAGTTCTTTCTTGGTAAATGCGCATAGACTTGTCTCATGAGAATTAGAAGTCAGTTGCTGAACATGGCTGGAGAACTGCTTTTCCTTTTTCTGCATTAGGTTAAATTCTTTTTTTGGAGAATTAAAAGTGTGAAGTAGCTTCTTGCGATGAGTAGATTTCCCTTCCACAATAGTATAGAATTTCTTCCTGCAAAAGTAAATTAGAAAGTTATATTAAGGTAGGAAATTCATGTCTTTTGTATATTCATTAGTTTAGATTGCAATTATGATTTTAAGTCTGTAGCACTCCAGCTATATCAACACAAATGTGTTAACGATAATGTTTGTTTGTTTTGTTAAAAAAAAAAGAACTTTCCTACTACAATTAAATTAGAGATGATTTCATAATCTAGCATAGACTGTGCAAAATTATCTTGAAATAACAAACTTCCCTAGGTTGACAATTTATATTGAACACTTTGATTTTCCATTCAATTAGATGATTAAAATGCCCAACATTTTGGTGCCGTTGTCGGGGAAGATAATTGTAGATTTTGGTAAGCAAACTACTTTTTTTTTTTTAGGAATGAATAGTCTGCATGAATCACCAAATGCGAGAACAAACCCCCCAAAATACTAACATTACAGGCACCAGAGGATGTGGAGGAAGAAATCCTAACATACTGAGAAGACGGACCATTGTTGATGAGATTATAGCTAGAGAAGATTCTTCTTCAGGATCCATTTTTTTCCCTGCCAATCCTCCAAGAGGACGTGATCCGTAGACAATAGAAACACCCCCTCTCGAAATATCGTTCTCATCAAGGGATGAAGCTGAAAACTAAGCTAAAGATTTGTGACCAACAAATCAGCAAGCAACACTGGACAACATTGAGGATCAAGGTAGTGTAGCCTGGAACTGAGAAAACCTAGAAGAAGTTGTTTATCATATCAATGGTTGGATAGTCACTAAGGAAGAGTGGGACATTGTTCATATTGAGTGGAGGGAGAGAGCACATATGGAAAATCAAGGGGATAATGAAGAAGAGATATACCAAGAGAATCCACAAAACAATGAGAATCAGGTAAACAATGAAAACACTATCTCTACCCTGGTGTTTCCTATTCCTGATGTTCCCACACAAGGGATGGCTCCTATGAAAAACATACCTCTCTCGACTCTCCCAAATTTTCATGGATTATCTACTGAAGATCCGGATGAGTTTCTGTTTGAATTTAACATTTTTTGTACAAGATATGACTACACTACCACTGCGCAGAAGCTTAAACTATTTCCAGCCACATTAAAAGGAAATGCGTTAAGATGGTTCATGAGCCTTGGAGGGGAAAACATTTCAACATGGATACAAATGAAGCAAATTTTCCTGCACAAATACCAAGACTACTATCGAACAAGGGAAGGAGGAGAGGAACTATTCAAAATGTCACAGAAGGAGGATGACACCCTTGAAGACTTTGTGGAGCGACTCCAATACAATCTACAATGGTCTGGCCATCCAGATGTGAGTAAGGACATTCTGAAAACCATTTTGCTAAAAGGAGTTAGAGACGATTGTTTAGATATGATGAATATGCTTGGCAAAGGAGTTATATCTAAGAAATCCTATGAGGACATTGTAGACCTCTGCAAAAGATGTTCTCGAGGATCTACAAGGAATACGCCAGCTACCAAGGATACTACTTTTTCAAGGGTACAAAAATTAGCAAATGGAGGAGCAACAAGAGCATAAATAGGTAATATGTTAAAAAGTTTCAAAACATATATGATTAACTCTTTTTCCTCACAAATGGATACTTTGCAAGTCAAACAGAAACAAGCAGAACCAGAGAAAGTATTATGCATTTTCTATCCAAAATGCAGGAAGAAACATCCACCAAGGGAGTGCCCATTGACCAGTGTCCATGTATGCCTTATTTGTGAATTAGACCATGCCATTGACCAATGTCCTTCTCTACCAGGTGTAAAAGCATCAATGAAGGAAACTAATGAGGAAGCAAAGTTTGTCTATCTGATAAGACAAAGGAGACAATGGCATCCAAGAGGTCAAGGTATGAATTCTCAATTCTCTCCTATTATTGGAACAATCAGCTACCATATGGCCGGTCGAATGTCCCCCCTCAAAATCAAATTCCACCCTCTTATCAAGATCCCAATGCATGGTTACGTATTCCACAACAACAGAATCACTATGGACAATGGAACCCATACGAGAGAGGTCCTCAACAACAACTCAATTATCAAAGCCAACACCGACCAAACTTCTTTCAAAAATAGTTCCAAACCCCATACCAGCAACAACAGTTGCAATTGCCTTCCAATAACTCACCAAACAATCTTCCCTTATGACCTCAGATGCCTGTGCAACCTAACCCAAACCCAAATAATAAGTTTGTTCAAAACATAGACATACATAATGTGCCAGCCTTATCTTTTACTCCTATGCCTTGTGATGAAATAAACTTAAGATCAGGGAGAATAGTTGAGCCAATAGTTGAAGATGCTACATCTTCAGAATCAGATAATGAATCAGGGGAGAGACCATCTGTTGATACAAAAGAAATTGACCAACCCATTGTAGAATCAGCAGACCCACCATTCCCTGAAAGTCTAAAAATTACCAAGCCTATTGAATTACCATCTTTCAATCTCCTTGGAGAATTGCAAAATATGGACATTAATATTCCACTACTGCAAGCAATAAGGGATGTCCATATTTATGTAGAGACTGTGAGGGATCTCTGTATCAGAAAACCTAGACGAAAACCTAAACATCCCCTCATAGTGCATGTAGGGGGGGATTTGTCTGAGCTAATTCTAGGAAAAACTCCACCTATTAAATATGGTGACCCAGGAAACCCTACCATCACAGTTAAAATCGAACAGACATCTATTCAGCATGTACTAGTTGATTTAGGGGCAACAATTAACATCATGCCAATAGAAACTACGCAGTTGTTGCAACTCGGAACAAAAATCTGACCTACTTCTATTGTTCTAGAATTAGTTGATCTCTCTACCATTAGACCAGAAGGAGTAATCGATGATCTAGTTATTTCAGTAGACTCATGGGAGTATCCTGCCGATTTTGTCGTGTTGCAACCCAAATCTAGTTTGGGAGGCCATCCTCTAATTCTGGGACAACCATGGTTAGCCACAACGGATGCCTTCATAGGTTGTCGATCTAGTTCTATGACCATATCGGATGGTTATGACACAAAAAAATTACAATGTAACCTCATGCTACAGCCAGTACAAAACCTGAAAACTCTCTATGGATGGACACTGAGGCTAAAAGTGCTATGCCTGTGCTAACTATAGGAAAGGATATGAGTTTCAAGGACAAGATGGAGGATGAGTTAATCAATTGTTTTATTTGTGAACCCTCTGTTGTTACACAACACATGCAACACCAATTGGTCAAAGTCTTTGACCCTATGGCCCAAAAAGAAATGAACTCAGAAATGTTCTCTGAAACTACCAAAAATCAAAGTGATTCAGTTGTAACAACAGTATTTGTAACAAAAAATGTTGTAACAGAAGATGATGAAATAACAACAGCTGAATTATTTCCTAAAATCAGTTCTAAGAGCGTCGGTGTAGAAATTGAACCTGGAAAAATCTTGAACATCAATCCCAATCTCTCCAACGCTGAAACTCGTTGACTGATGAATTTACTGATTGAACATAAAGAATCATTTGCATGGGGTTACATGGATATGAAAGGCATTCCCTCTGAACTATGCACCCACCATATATACATCAAAGAAGAATGCCAACGCATTTGCCAACCGCAAAGGAGGATGAACCCAAACCTTAAACAAATTGTTAAGGAAGGACTTTAGAAACTTCTCAATGCTAGATTCATCTATCCTATATCAGACAACGAGTGGGTATCACCTTTGGTTATTTTTCCTAAAAATAATGGTAGGTGGAGTGTGTGTGTGGATTATAGAGCCCTGAATAAGGCAACGCAGAAGGATCATTTCCCTCTGCCATTTATTGATCAGGTTTTAGATAACTTAGCTGGAAAAAAATATTTTTATTTACTAGATGGATTCAGTGGCTATAACCAGAGACAGATTGCCCCACAGGACCAAGATAACACCACCTTTACCAGCCCTTAGGATACATTTGCCTACAAGTTTCTCCCATTTGTCTTGTGTAATGCACCAGCCACTTTCCAGAGAGCTGTGATTGGTAATTTCTCTGATATGGTAAATGACTGTATGGAAATATTCATGGATGACTTTACACCTTATCGGGCTGATTTTGAAGACACTTTGTCTAATCTGAAAAAAGTGCTCAAAAGATGTAGACAGTCTCATCTTTCTTTAAGTACAGAAAAGTACCATATGATGATAAACGAAGGGGTAGTGTTGGGACACTTCATCTCTTATGCAAGGATTCAGGTAGATCCAACCAAAATCTAGGTAATTTTGGACATTCCAACTCCATCAACTCAGAAAGAGGTAAGCAGTTTTTTAGGGCACGCAGGGTATTACAGAAGATTCATTAAAAAATTCTCTAAACTTGCCTCTCCATTGTTTTTCTTACTAACGAAAGATGATATCTTTCGTTGGACTGATGACTGTGAATTGTCCTTTGTAGATCTTAAACAGAGATTGTCTACAGCTCCCATCTTGAGAGGGCCCAATTGGGCTCTACCTTTTCACTTTTCTTCAAATGCCTCAGACACTACAATTGGTGAAGTACGAAGTACTAGAGCAACAGTAGGACAAAGAAACCTACGCTATCTACTATATTAGCAAGAACATGGCTCCTGCTGAGTTAAATTACACAGTTACTGAAAGAGAATTCTTGGCAGTAGTATACACAATCAATAAATTTAGGCATTATGTAACTGGTTACCCAACTTTTATTCATACTGATCATACAACCATTAAATATCTAATGAATAAACCTATTACTAATGCCCGAGTGACAAGATGGTTTTTACTACTGCAAGAATTTGACATCACTATAGTGGATAGACCAGGAAAAGAAAATGTGGTTGTTGATTTTCTCTCGAGATTACATATAAATGATGATAATTCACCTGTAGATGATTCCTTTCCTGATGAACATTTGTTTGCAGTATCTTCTCACTTAGCTTGGTATGCAGACATTGCTAATTATTTGGTTGCAGGAAAGGTACCTCCACATCTATCTCCTTGAGAAAGAAGAAAAATTATTCAAAAGAGTGCTAGGTACAATTGGATAGGAGGATACCTCTTCTACACAGACTTGGACCAAGAAATCAGGATATGTGTGAGGGACGATGAGGTTTATGATCTGCTGAAAGCTTTCCATGATGGCCCTTGTGGGGGTCATTTTGCTGATAAAAGGACTGGGCATAAAATTTTAAGGATGGGCTATTATTGGCCCTGTTATCGCACGGTTTGTAGGAAGGGTTTAGGCAGCTTGAGTCAAGGCTTAAAACCGGTGTAACAGGAGCTTCCCCACCCACTGTCACCTCGATGGGGGGCTCTTTCTATTTAGGAGGGCTAGTCCAAGGGAGACGTCCCTATGTAATCTGGGTTTTAGAAGGGCTAAAGAGGTAATGGACCAAGTCAAAGAAGTTCCCTTTCACAGATTACAGCCAGGATGAGATAGTCAGAAAGGATTCTTCCACTGGATGGCACCTATTTGCGAGACAAGACAAATAAAGCTAGAAATGTGCTTGCATTGGGTTAGTACTTCACAATATCAATGACTATCCTCCAATACATATATGAGCAATGATGAGATATAATTATTGACGAAGTCAATGATTTATCAAACAAAGACAAATAGATATAGCCCTTTAGAAACCCATATTACATAGGGACGTCTCCCTTGGACTAGCTATCCTAAATAGAAAGAGCCCCCCATCGAGGTGACAGTGGGTGGGGAAGCTCCTGTTATGCCGGTTTTAAGCCTTGACTCAAGCTGCCTAAACCCTTCCTACAAATTGTGCGATAACAGGCCCAACATATTTCAATATGCCAAGAAGTATGTCCAAACTTGTGAGATTTTCCAATGCATGGGTCAACCAACTCACATAGATGAGATGTCGCTCTAGTCTCAGGTAGTGTTGGAGCCTTTTGAGAGATTGGCCATGGATTTTGTAGAACCCATTCACCCACCTTCCAATCAGAAATTCTATATATTGGTATGTACAGATTACATGACCAAGTGGGTGGAGGCAAAAGAACTTATCCGAGCATCAGAAGAGGTTGTCTTAGCATTCTTGTTTGAAGATATATTTGTTAGGTTTGGTGTTCCTAGAGAATTGGTTACTGATGGAGGACCCCCTTTCACATCACATAAATTTGAATCTCTACTCAGTAAATGTCATGTTTTACATAGAATAGCTTCTGCATACAATCCACAAGGCAACGGCCAGGTGGAAAGCACTAACAAAGTTATCGAAGCCATTTTTATTAAAACAATGAAAGAAAATCGTAGGGATTGGTCTGAAAGACTGCATGAATCTCTATGGTCTTACCGAACTACTTGGAGGAACACAACTGGTTTTTCTCCTTATGAGCTGGTATATGGAAAAAGCCCTGTTTTTTGCATTGAATTTGAAATCAAAATCTTATGAACTGCATCAGTAGTCAACCTCAACTTGACTATGGCACAAAAAGCTAGATTGCAGCAGCTCAACGAGCTTGATGAAAAGCATTTGGACGCCATCCATCAAACCACAGTGATTCAACAACAATGAACAAAATGGCATGGCCGAGTCATTAAGAAGAAATTATTCTAGAAAGGAGATTGGGCTCTGTTGTATGATTCACGCTTTAAGTAATTTCAAGGTAAGCTGCGTACACAATGGCTAGGGCCTCAAGAGGTAGACACCATCTTTCCCAATGGGACACTCTGGTTGATTACTATTGATGGATCCAATACACACTTACATGCAAATGGTCATCGCTTGCGTTTGTATCAGCATCCACTGTCCAAGACATAATTCAAAACTAGTTGTACAACTGATATAGATTATCAAATCTTAAATGCAAAGGAGCTTGCTCCTTCCCCTTCTAAACTATAGGTCTTCTTTTGCTCAGACTTTGTATATAAATAATCTTAGCAAAATTTGCATTTCTCTGTTTTTAGTTAAAAATTTTCTATTTTCTTTACTTTGCTAATAAAGCATTGAAAGGTATCAGGAAATTATGTGTGTGCATGTATATTGATGAATAGAAGGAGACGAAAAACTTCCTAGAAATGAAGTAAGGTAGTGTTTGGCCGATTTCAATGCCGTTACACCCTCTCCCGATAAATTGGTCGATTTCAATGCTGTTACACCTTTTTTTGATAAACTGGCCGATTTCAATGTTGTTACACCTTTTTCTGATAAACTGGCCGATTTCAATGTTGTTACACCTTTTTCCAATAAACTAGCAGATTTCAGTGTTGTTAAACCTTCTCCCAATAAATTGGCTGATTTCAATGCTCTTAGACCTTTTTCCGATAAGTTGGCCGGTTTCAATATTGTTACACCTACCTCCGAAATTTTTGAAAAAGAACCTGCTGATACACTAATTATTGTTGTTCTTTCTTTCCACTTCACTCTTTATTCTTGCCGATGTTGTGGCTCCATCCCTCCAATATTTCGTGCAACATCACCACTGATTAGACAATACTGATGCTTTCTATCTGAAAGTGTTGCTTCATTATGACGTGACTTCACATTCGGTGATATCCAGTTGGCTCACTACAGTAAGGACTACGTCTCTACACAAGCTGTCATTTCTCTCATGATCCTTCATCATGCCAGATATTACACACCATTCTGATGACGATTGGATTGTGTGGTTACTCCGATAGGTCATTATGTGTGGTAAGATTTGAGGTACATGATTAATCCTACATGTTAAAGTAATGAAGATATAAAAGCATGATTTCCTATTTACTAACCGATTACACCTAGAGCCAATCCGCTTAGTTGGGGGGGGGAACGTAAATTTAGCCGTTCATTCTGAATTTTATACACACCTCCACCACCTTTCCACCCACATTTCTTTTAACTAAGACACTGTATTCTTTCTACAAACCACATTCGATCTTATTGTGTCTCTGTTATAACCCTAAAATGCACCATACAGGTTTACCTGGCATCAGGCCAACTCATGCCTCTTCCTAGCCAAAGCCATGCTGAACAAATCCTCAAAAAATCACTTAAAACAAGCAACCCGTGCCCTAACTTCTCACTGGGCGTGGGCGACCACTTGTTGTCCTTCTACTGCACGCGGGCATCCGCAGGCTACCCTAAAACAGCCCGCGGGTACCTAACAAAGAAAAAAATCAGGAAAGTTTCCGCCGGGACACGAGGCTTTTTGTCAGTTAACTGGAACTCTTCGCCATGCATGGCCGAGAGTTCGCCTAAAACCCTAGCTCCTTCTAGCCTATAAAAGGAGGGGTAGGGGTACTATTCAAAGGAGGAAAAATCATAGCAAAGAAACTCTGCCAAATTTCCAAGCCAGTTTTGTCCCAACCCTTTAGCCTTGCCTCAAGCTTTAGGAGAAACTCAAGAAGCAGCAGTTGGAGGACAAAAGAAGAGGAGGAGCCCAGGATCAGGATCGAGGAACGGTGGTCGATCTCAGAAATCATTGTAAGTTGGTTCATATTGAGATTAATGAAAAAGATACTTTTCCCGTCCCGAATACATGAGTCTCATCTATGTTATTTGATTT
>ML787624.1:83886-101813 GCA_009831015.1 Picea engelmannii
TTCTAATTGGAATCTTACATTTTGAAGCTTATCCCAAATTTATTTTTCTGATTCACAATGCATCACCTTAAAAAACTAAGATTTTGATAGACCACATAAGATGGTATTCATATCTTTTGCATTTTTTTTACTAGGCTTCTTACGGTTCACATCTATTGGTGAGATGTTGGGGTTGCATAACCAGTCAGAAATGATTGTTCAATAAGGAATTGTTTTTTTTCTGTCAAACAAAAGAGCCTTGTTTGTGGAGAAACCTTCTTGACCAATCATGCCTTATCCCTAGATCTACCTTCCAGTGGAAATATTATTTCCAAAGGAACCCACTTCGATACCAATTGTTGAGAAAAAACTTATACTAAGAGGGGGGGTGAATCAACATAAGACGATTTTTTATTATTCAAACATTCATAAACCATTATAGAACAATCTCATATGAGATTTAATAATTGTAGAACATGGAACCAAATATTTGCATGGAAGCCCTTACAAGAGAAAACCACAAAAAAATTCTCTATAATTATTTGTATCCACTAAACTGATAGAGACACTTATCCTCACTGGTACAAATCCTTGTAGGAACCAACCTACTCTTATAGATCTTTGTATACATGAATGTACTAGAGAAAAAAAATTGTCACCCCTTATAAAGAGACACCAATCTCTTACATATCTTCGTAGCCACCAATCTATCGACGACACCAATAACCACCACCAAGCACCAACTTAGCAAGTGATGACAGTCCTTTTGTGTGATCTGCAACAACCTTTACCGGTACTTCTCGGTATTTCTTCCTTCACCAAGTCTACTTACTACTTCTTCCTTTACTATTTCTTATCACTACTTCTTGGTTTACCATGTCTGATAAAAATTTGAATTTCCAAATGGAAAATTTCCTAAATATTTTTGTTTTGGTCCTCTTCCCGAGAACAAACTTGTACAACATGCCACGTGTCCAATTTTGAAAATATGGTTATGAAATTTTTACCTGAGGTACTTTTATATGTCCCCTCTTCCCTTTGAATTTTTCACAGTCTGAAGAGTCCGAAAAAATAAGTTATAGTGAAAATGTCAAAATTACCTATTTGAAAGTTGAATTCAGGAGAATTTAGGAACCCTAAATACTAGAAATCATATCTTAGAAATTATAAAGAGACAACATCTTAAATTATTTCCTAACGTACTTTTGTATTTTCCCTTTGTCTTACGAAATTTTCACGATATAAAGAGGACTTGAAAATAAGTTATAGTGAAAATTCTAAATTGACTTATCTGAAACTAATTTGAGGAGAATTTAGGAACCCTAACTTCCAAATATCATACCTCTAAATTTATAGCAAACCGACATCTGAAATGTTTACCAGATGTTCCTAGATATTACTCCTCAACCTTTGCAAAATTTCGATGTCTAAAACATACGAGAAAATAAGTTATAGCAAAAGTTACAAACTCAAATGTTTGAAACTGATTTAAGGAGCATTGAGGAACCATAAATTATACAAGGAATATCTCCAAAATTGTAATGAACCAACATATGAAACTTTTACCACATGTACCTAGATATCTCTCCTCTACTTGTGCAAATTGCAAGGTCTCAAACATCCCATAACATAAGTTATAGATAAAGTACCAAGATGACCAGTTTGAAACTAATTTTGGAGCATTCAAGAATGCTAACTTCCACATGACATATATCCAAAAGTATAGTGAGCCAAAAGCTGAAATATTTACCACATGTACCGATAGATTCCTCTTCTTTCATTGCAAAATTTCAAGGTCTAAAATATCTAAGAAAATAATTTATGTCAAGATGACCTGAAACTGATTTCATAGCTCTTCCCTTTTTTAATTATGTTCAATCTTTTCTCATCCACTTATTCAAATGTCACTACATATTCCACCCAATCACCTTCTCTGAATACTATCACTTTTTATACTTTTTCATAACCCTTTATGGATGGACATGTCCATTAATTAAATAATTAACTTTCTGAATACCATGGGAAAATACCCAGACACATGGGTTTGAAACCACCATTTCACTATTTACATTTTCACATGCACACCCTTTTTAATATACTTGTAATGCTAAATATAAATCAATGTTTTGTGTATTATAATGTCTTAATATATGACATTAATAAAAACACCAAAATTATTCCTTTGACATCAATGACAATAATTCCAACAATTTTACTATTCTAACGTCTTATATAAACTATTCCATCAAAATTAATAGTTTATATAATATTCATTAATTACTCAATTATACTTGAATTTACTAAGTCTTACAACCATTATCTTGTTAGCATCCATTTCAAATCATTGCTCCCCATTGAGAAGCTTTATGCTCTCCAAAAGATTAAAGGAAACCAATCTAGATAAATCTGTCCTCTATAAAATTATCTAGAACATGGATCTAACTCTATCTTCTAGCTACATATTTGGCTCTGGCTCATGGATCTAGATACTGGCTCAAGTTATGTCTAAGGATTTATCTCTATTTTCCAGATCATTTTTTCTTGTAATCCAGAATTGTTGTCACTAAACCTCATCTTTGAGCAATATCCATATATGAACTGCACAATTAGAGTTCGTTCCCATCTCTCTCATACTTGGAGATGGTCCATCTTGGAACTTAATGAAGATAAATGAGATTTTGGTTTACATTTGTTTAGTGATATCTTGGTAGCTATTCCCTCATGTAGCAACCCCACAAAATGAAGTGTAGTCTACCTTACTCTTCTAGGATCAATAGTTTCTTGAAATGGAAAAGATATTTTTTTATTGCACATGCTTACAAGAACTCTATATCTACAACAATGTCATTTGGATGAAAACCTTGGTGTGCAATTGATGCAGGAGCATCGTGAAAATCCAAAAGCACGTGACTAAGCCAAAGAAATAGTTGGACACGCGGAGGAAGGAAACGAGCAGGTTTAAGTAAGAATCGTTTTGAATTTTGAACTTAAAAGGCATTAATGTAATAGTTAGGAAGATGGTGTACTTTGCATTTATATCTTGGAGGTTGTAAACAGATCTTGAGCGATTTCTCTCATCTATAGAACATTAAGTAATTTAAGCCCTATTAATGAAAGTAGGAAGATTAAAATTATAGATTAGACAGTTTAGAGAGTAGGAGGGAAAACGAATATAGACACCCTCACTCTTGTATGATTGTATCATTATCATTAGCACAGGATAGAAGAAGAGAGCTGCAGAGAGAGGGCTATAGAGAAAAAACCCATGTACAGGAGCTTTGAATTAATATATGAAGCTTTGAATCAGAATCATGGTGTTATGATGTTTTTTGTTTATACATGGTGAATGGTATGCTTATGGTTGATTATTCTCTATGTTATGCATTTGTTTTAATACTGTGTGTATGTATGATTTCATATTGAATGTTTGAAGTCTGAGAGAGAGAGAGAGAGAGAGAGAGAATGAGTTTCAATTGTTTCTCTTCCTGAGTGAGAGAATTTTCTGCAAGAAGTGCAGTGAAACATCCGCAAGGTGTGCATTGACAAGTCTTCTGAGGTTTATCTCAGAAAACTCAAGAGAGATATCGGTGTTCTCATTTTAGCAGAAGTGCAGGTGAAGCCCAAAAGTCGTGCAAGGTGAGCACAGGCTAGTCGAGGCCTTAGACTTATCAAACACGGTTGAAAGTTAAGGGACTGTTGTTGCAGAGGGTGCACAGAGTTGAAAAATAAAATAGTTGGAAGTATTTGAAAGAGTGTCGCAAGGAGTGTGTGTAGGAGTCCTTTTGAGACTCAAGTCTACAAGTAAAATCTCAACAGGGTCAGTACCTTTGAAAGTAATCAAAGGGAGACGAAGATTGAAAACGTCTCGCAGAAGTTAAGTCTTAGTGGGAGAACACTGGTTCATTTCGCAGAAGTTGTCAAGGAGGGAACGAGCGGTGGAAATTCTCCGAGGAGATCTCACAAAGTTGCAAGGACCGTGGGATTCAGTGAAGCTGCAAGGAGGTTAAGCATTGAATGAATCTACCCTTCGGGAGGTAAGAGTCAACGTGGATAGTTGATCGTGATAGTTGAGATGTCAGGATCATTTCATCATTTTGGTGTGTCGGGGTTCTGGAACTCGAGAAGGAAGTCTTTTGGGGATTAAGAGTCTCGAACTTTTGGTACCCAGAAGCCAAAATAGAATGGGCTGTCGGATCTAAATGAAGAATGTGCCATTTTAGAATTCGGGATTTTGAAGAGGTAGGGGAACAACAGTTGAAGGCGTGTTCAACTCTTGAAAGCTGGGAAGAAGAACAGGTGGCGAGATTCCATTTTAGAGATAGAAATCATTTGAGTGGACAAGTGGCGTGTCTTCATCAAATAGGAAGAGTCAAACCTTGTTGACCGTTTCAGGGTTTGAAGGTTGAAGACCCGTGAACCTTGCATCCAGATTTTTGAAGTCATGAAGTCTGAAACCCCGATGAAGTGAAAAGTCCATTGGGAAGCCAACCTTTGTTGAACGCAACAGAATTCGATAATTCGAGTTTTGGAGGTTGTAGAGATAGGAACTCTCTACAAGAGGGATCACGGAATCAAGAAATCCGAAGTCTTGGTTCAGTGAAGGGAACATTCTTACTGAGATTGGAAGACTTGAGTGGTGCTTTGTGGTTGATCACCTGGGGCATACTCATAAGGACCTGTGGAGAAACACTGTTGTGTGTGTGTGGTTCCCTATGAGGAAAACCAAAGAGTCAATGAGACTCATGAAGGAAAATTTATAATGATCCTGAGCGGATCTCGTCCTGAGGGATGAAGGTCTGCACCATTTTGGTATTAGAGCCTAGGAAAAGTTCTTTGCTTTCTGTAGCAGAGAAAAGAGAACCATTTTCAGCCATGCCATCGAGAAGAAGAGACAGGCCAATGCCAATGCCTGATCCAACAATGGGGAGGAAAATGTGTGAACTACATGCCAGGCTTGATGGCATGGAGACAACACAGAGGCACACAGTCGATGCTGGGGATATCAACGAGGCTGAAAGTGAAAATGAAGCTGGAAATGAAGGAGAAGAAGTTGCAGTCGAAGATGTTGTGGATGAACGCTTATTCAGGGTTGTTGCAAGGATAGGTGATAGAGAAAAGATGGAGATTCCCATGTATGAGGGAAACTTATATGTTAAAGATATTCTAGACTGGATTAGAGCTCTGGATAAATACTTCGACTATCAGGATGTAGAGAAAGATAAGAAGGTCAAACATGTCGTTACCAGACTTAAAGGGCATGCAACACTATGGTGGGATGAACTGCAGGCTGACAGGCGCTGCAAGGGAAAGCAGAAAATCAAGAGCTGGGATAGAATGGTTGCGAAGATGAAAGCGAAATTTATACCCAAGGATTATCAAATTACTCTGTTTCGGAGGATGCAAAATCTGAGACAGAAGTTGATGTTAGTGAAGGAATACACTGAAGAGTTCTACAAGATAAACATCAGAGAAGGTCATCGAGAAAGAGATGATGAAATGGTTGCCAGGTACATGAATGGTCTGAGATATAACATCCAAGATGAGATGAGCATGATGATCATTAGAAATGTAGAGGATGCTTATGATATAGCTCTGAAAGCTGAAGAGAAGATGAGCCGAAAATAAGGTCAAAGAGGCCGAAGTAGAAGTCAAGACAGAGGCAAGACAATTGCCCAAGACAAAACTCAGAAATCTAAAGAAGGGGGAAAGAAACCTCGAACTCAAACTGAGAGAGGAGGAAGCTCACAGAGAGGGAAGTATGCCGATAGAAGTAATTTTCCTCGAGCTAGAGGAAGATGAAGAGGCCAAGGTGGTGAAGTGAAATGTTTTGTCTCTAGGAAAAATGGGCATAAATCTTATGAGTGTCCAGACAGAAAGAAAGAAGGTGGTGAGACTCACATTGTCGAAGCACAAGGACGGAATGTTGAGGCAGAAGATGCTGAGGGTGGAAGATCCTTGATGATGAGGAAAGTTTTCTTAACGCCGGAAAAGGAGGCAGAGAACCCAGCCCAAAGGAACAGTCTATTTCAGACTGCTTGCAAAACCAAATACAGAGTATGCAAAGTCATCGTCGACAGCTGTAGCATAGACAATCTCATATCTATAGAGATGGTAGAAAATATGGAGCTGGAGACTATCGTACATCCAAGCCCATACAGAGTTTCATGGCTACAAAAAGGACATGAGGTAAATGTCACTAAATAGTGTTTAGTTGAATTTAAAATAGGGGGATATAAGGATGAAATATTATGTGATGTCATCCCCATGGATGTTTGTCATCTATTGCTGGGTAGACCATGGAAATATGACAGGAATGTGATTCATGATGGGAGAAAGAACACATGCACCCCAAAGAAAAATGGTAGGACTCACATGTTGTTGTCGGTTAAGAACCAAGAAGTGAAACCACAGGTGAGCAATGTTATCGCTCAGTTTGTAGTATAGGTCAAGTAGCTTTGAAAGGCAAGAGTCAAACTGGCGTAACAGGAGATTCCCCACCCACTGTCACCTCGATGGGGGGATCTTTCTATTTAGGGTGGCTAGACCCAAGGGAGACGTCCCTAGTAATCTAGGGTTTTGAAGGGCAAAGGTTTTAAAGGATCAAGATGAGTTTTTCCTTCATAGGTTACTGCCAAGAGGATAGTCAAGAAGAAGATAAACCACAGTAGAAGCACCTGTTTGCGAGACAAGACAACAATAAAACTAAAATGTGCAGCAGTGGTTAGTACTTCATAAATCAATGGCTATCAACATTTAATGAGCATAAATAGCAGTAATTATTGACGAAGTCAATGATTGCAAAAAAATGACTATGGCTTGTAATATTACTTCTGAATAATACTGGGAATGATATAGCATCCAATGTATACGATCAATCTTGGAACTAACACAACACATTAAATATCATCATATGCTCACATACAAATGTTGTTGCATCACAATACTAGAGGTGACGTCAACCTAGTCCTAGGGTTAGTTTGATAGGCAAAGAGGTGGACGTTTTGCAAATTAGCCAATGACAATAATCAACACTTCAATGTCTATTGCTAGATGAGCAAGCCACAATGTTTTTAATCAGCCAAAGGTTCAAACTAGGCATGACATCATCATTAGATTAGGGTTAGTGAGACGTTAGGGTTAGTTAGGGTTTCAAATTTGAGAATTTTGAAAAGGTTGTTTTAACACAAGAATCTCAACGTTGGAGTTCTAGACTAGTGCCTTAGGGTATAATGGAGTCAAGGAGMAAGGCTAAAGTCTCGAGAGAATCTAAATTCAAGGAAAAGAGAGTTAGGCTTGATGGTGCTGCAATGGCAGGGCCATCAAGTCAAAACCCTAAGGGGAGGAGGCTCATTACGGTGTTGCTTAAGCAAGGCCTCATGCTCCTCCCTCTTTCCTTAAAAATCCTTGGCAAAAATGGCTAGCCTCAAAACATAAATCTAGGGATGAAAAGTATTGCAAAGGTAAGGCATTTCAAACCCTAAGAGTCAAAACCAGGTGTAAACTCAATTAGGCCTATGACGTCTTCTTTCTTCAATTTATGTTTCAAAACTAACTCAAAAAAAGGGGAACTAGTGTAGCAACGGCTAGGCTATATTCTCCTTAATCAATGGCTAAAACAAGTCGTCTATCATGGGGACATGAAGCAAGGTCCTACTTGTGTGCTTGCTACCTAGGGTTTCAATGATTAAGCAAAATAACAACAATGTAACCATAAATGCAAGAGATTTAACTTACAACCATTCAATTAAGAAGTTTTGCATGAGAAATACACTTACAAATCAATGAAGAGCTTATCAAACCCTAGTTGTAAACCTTCCAATGATAGAAAACACCATAAACATGTCAAATATGATCCTCCATAAGAGTAGCGCCTCACTTCAAGAGCAAAATACCAAAGAAAAAGACTAAAAATGATTCTCTCACAAGAGAGTGAGTTGTCTCTTTTTTTTTTTTTTAAATGAGGTCCAACGTCCTCTATTTATACCAATCTTATGACCTTTAATTACAAAAATAGGTCATTAAAACAACCGACAAGGCTGACTAAAAATATTACACTGTTTTACACATTAAATGCTAAAAATGTCAAAAAATGAGCTCAAAAGGAGACGTCAGGCCCCTCTAAGGGAGACGTTGGCCCTTTTCGGGCAAGCTCAGCATCCAGAAAGTAGAACATTGGCCTCTCTAGGGCTCCTGAAATCTGCCACGCATGCCAAATGATCCCATCACACTGCCACATGCTCCAGAAAACGTCCAGTTGCCTCAGGTAATTTCATGTCCATCAAAAGCCATCGTCCCATCTGCAGTGGGTGATCCCCCCTAGGTCGGGTTCTGCTATGGTGTCCTAGTGGAACATCCCTCTGTCTTCTTTGTAAAAATTCTCATCACAATGTTGTCCTGCCTCTGCCATCCCATAAACCATCTGATGGGCTCTTCAGCCCCATGGAGGTCCGAACTAATCATATCCCCATGTGTACTGGTCCACTGGTACCTGTCTGTCAGGTATGGTCCTGCACATGAAAGACTACGCCCTTCATGGGCTCATCAGTCCTATGGATAATAGCAATGTCAATCATATTTCATCATTAAATTTATCAAATACATGCATGAAATCCCTAGCATATCATCTAAGAGCTCAAAGATATTACACAGATCTACTATACAAAGATGAAGAAGATCAATAGAATAACCTATTGGGCTAATACCCACAAGAGATGGAAAGTTTCCTCAAAAGATCATTCAAGCCATGTTTTTATGATGTGATGTGGTCTAGGGATGTCCAGTCATAGTAAGACCAAGGGTAGGTGTTGTCTATGGGTGCCTTTGTAGGAGGTGAGCTGTACCCGTCATGGATGCATTTTTTCCAAGCCCTTTATTGCCTTTATTTTTTCTTTTATTTCTTTTCTTTCTTTTTTTTCTTCAAGGTCTGACCAGAGGACACTGCCTTAGCATGGTGACTAGAGTTGACAGTGTTACCCACTAGTATATTCAAAGAAATGATAAGGCTGGCTCGTGATGAGACCCCCTTTCCCTTGGCCATGCAACCAAAGGTCATTGCCCTAACATGGTGACCAGATAGTGGCAATGTCATACTGCTGGATACCTATGAACATAATGGGTCGGCTCGTGATGAGACCTCCCATCCTCTTGGTTAGGTATTTTTTTATTATTTTTCTTAGGGTCCCTTCAGTTTCTTATCGAGAGGCCCTTTTATTTCCTTCTCGGGGATCCCCTGGGCGAAGAATCTCTAGGTTTCATTTCTTATGGCTTTTATCTTTTACCCCCTGGGCCTTTAGCCCCTTCTTCCCATAAGACAAAGTGTAACCCTCAAAAGGTCATCCTGATTGTTGGACTAGGGGAATGGGATAGATGTGCGGGAGATAGGATGAAAAATGATAGAATGGTGGGATTAGAACGATGGCTCTGCAAATCCCCCTTGGTGGCTAACCAAAACCCATGAATAGAAGCTTGCTAAGTCACCCCATCAATCACCCCAACAATGGTCAAGTGGATTAGTGTAAGATCCAAGCAGTCATTAGAAATGAAAGGAACCTAATGCATATATAATAAGGTTATAACGATCAAACATGACACATACCATGATACCTTGGACCAATTACCTCATGGAGCAAGAGTCCTTTCCGATGCAAGTCCAAGCTAGTGGTGATGGAAACCGCTGCTGCTGACAGGACAAATCTGGCGAAGAAGAAGAAGGATGGGCACTCCAAGGCCATGCTCAGGTCAATCCTGCTCTCGGTACTTCATGTCTAGGACCTGTGGGCCTTGAGACATTATCTCCTAGTTATCCCTAGATATCAAGGATAACAAGAAACACTATACTTCTCATGAGTGGGAAGGAACTTCTTAAGGAGGTTAAGAAGAAGGAAGACACACAATTTGTTGTGTTCAGGAAGCCTAAAATTGTTTTAACCAGTATGAGGATAGATGATTTACCATAAGAAATACAGGAATTGCTGGAAGAGTTCGATGATATAGTAGTGGACGAACGACCTTGATCGTTGCCACCAATCAAGAGTATAAGCCATCACATTGATCTTTTACCTGGAGCCAGTTTACCAAAAAAAGAAGCATACAGATTGACGCCGCAGGAGAATGAAGAAGTCAAGAGACAAGTCTAGGACTTAATGGACAAGGGATTGATTAGAGAAAGCTTGATTCCATGTGTTGTTCCAACAGTACTCAGCCCAAAGAAAGACGGAGGCTGGAGAATGTGTATAGACTCAAGGTAAATCAATAAGATTACCATCGGATATAGAATTCCATTACCAAGGATGGATGATTTGATGGATTGCTTCAGCGAAGAAATATTTTTTTCAAAGATTGATTTGAAAAGTGAATATCACCAAATTCACATGAGAGAAGGTGATGAATGGAAGACATCATTCAAAACGAATGAGGGGTTGTATGAATGGCTTGTTATGCCATTTGGCTTAATAAATGCACCCAGTACTTTCATGAGATTGATGAATGAAGTCCTGAAGGATTTCATTGAGAAGTTTGTCATTGTATATCTTGAAGATATATTAATTTTTAGCAAGATAGAAGTAGAGCACTTAAAGCATTTAGCCGTAGTGATGAAGAGATGACAACAAGAGAAATTGCTGATAAATATGAAGAAATCATCATTTATGAGGACATAACTCATTTATTTGGGTTTTGTTATCTTTGCAAATGAACTGAAAATGGACCCGGAAAAGGTAAATGCGATTAAGAATTGGCCATCTCCGAAAAATGTGTTTTAGGTTTGAAGCTTCCATGGTTTGGCTAGATTCTACAGAAAGTTCATATGAAAATTTAGTGGAATTAGTGTACCAATGATGGATACGGTGAAGAAAAGACATAAATCTTTTCATTGGACAGAAGAAGCAGAGAAGAGTTTCAACTTGCTGAAGAGGAAGATCACTGAGCAACCAATTTTGGTTTTGCCAGATTTCAACAAGACATTCCAGGTCAAATGTGACGCGAGTGTATTTGCAATCGGAGCGGTTTTGAGCCAAGATGACAAACCGATTGCAT
Organism: Picea engelmannii; assembly: GCA_009831015.1. Classification (NCBI taxonomy): domain Eukaryota; kingdom Viridiplantae; phylum Streptophyta; class Pinopsida; order Pinales; family Pinaceae; genus Picea; species Picea engelmannii. Next base: position 94,900 of record ML787624.1, read on the forward strand.
ACTTCAGAGAAAAACTGAATGAAGTGAAGGTTAAGTACTCCACATATGACAAGGAATTCTATGCGGTCATACAAGCACTGAAGAAATGGAAGCACTATTTGGTTCCCAAGGAGTTTGTTTTGTACAGTGATAATCATGCTTAACAATTCGTGACTCAACAGGAGAAGTTGAACCAAAAACATGTTAAATGGGTTGAATTCATGAAGAATTTTACTTTTTTGATCAAGCATATTTCTAGAACTGCTAACAAAGTTGTTGATGCTTTGAGCAGGAAATGTTTGCTGATGCAGGAATTCAGAGTTAAAACTTTGGGTTTTGATAACCTCAAAGAAATGTACAGGGATGATCCAGATTTTAAGGAAGCATATGAGGCATCTCAGAATCCAATTCTCAGGGAAAAAACCTAATGGATTGAATACATGATCCATGATGGATTGTTATTCAGGGGCAATCAACTATGTATTCCAAAATGATCCATGAGGGAGAATTTTCTAAAGGAAAAACATAGTGGAGGATTGGTCAGACACTTTGGTCATGGAAAGACGTTCTCAAAGTTGAATGGCTCATATTTTTGGCCAGGGATGAGGACAGATGTTAATAAATTTGTGGACAGATGCAGGATTTGTCAGCACACAAAAGGGAAAAGGCAGAACACAGGGTTATACTAGCCATTACCCATACCTGCAAGGCCGTGGGATGCAATGAGAATGGATTTTGTATTGGGACTCCCAAGAATGCAGAGAGGCTATGATTCGATATTTGTGGTAGTCGACAAATTTTCCAAGATGGCACATTTTATACCATGCCAGAAAACCAGCGATGCAACTCATATTGCGAACCTGTTTTTCAAGGAAGTAATCAGACTTCACGACTTGCCAAGGAGTATTGTTTCTGATCGAGATACCAAATTCGTGGGACATATCTAGAGGACTTTATGGAAGAAGTTGGGGACAAGTTTTTTATTTAGCTTAGCGTATCATCCTCAAATGGATGCGCTGACAGAAGTCGTGAACATGAGATTAGGAGACTTGCTAAGGAGCCCAGTGACTGAACATCACAGTCAGTGGGATCACATTCTTTCACAGGAAAAATTTGCTTACAATGATTCACTCAACAGAAGCACAGGGTAGAGTCCATTCCAGATTGTATATGGAATGCAGCCAAGGGGAGTTTTTGAATTGAAATATTTAGAACAAAATGAATTCAGAAGCGCTAGTGCAGAGGACTTTGCAAAAGCAATGAAGCAGCTTCACAGCCAAGTCAAAGAGAGATTGCAGAATTCAAATCAAGAATACAAGCAAAGAGTAGATCAACACAGGTGAGAACTTCAATTTGAAGTTGGTGATCTGATTCTTTCACATCTAAGGAAAGAAAGGTTCCCAAGGGGAATATATAACAAATTGAAGATGAAAAGGATTGGACCATGCAAGGTCATAAGGAAATTTGGGGCAAACGCATATGAGATTGAATTACCCGATGGGATCAGAATTTCACCGATATTCAATGTTGCAGATTTGTACCCTTACAGAGATGAAGAAGCAGTAGCAGAGGCGAAACAAAAAGAATTTCAATGGACAAAACAGATGCATGTAGCTGAAAAGAAAAAGATGGAAAGTATAATTGACAAGAGAGTCAGCAGGAAGACCAAGAGAAGAGAGTAATTTGAATACTTGTTCAAATGGAAGGGACATCCACTTGAAGATGCTAGTTGGGAAGATGAAGCAGAAATTCAGAAGCATGGAAAGACCGTGCAAGAGCTCATGAACATGAGTTCATGAAAATTTTCAAGCAAGGGAGTATGATGCAGGAGCATCGTACAAAGCCCAAATCACACGACTAAGCCAAAGAAATAGCTGGACGCGCGAAGGAAGGAAAAGAGCATGTTTTCATAAGAACCATTTTGAATTTTAAACTTAAAAGACATTAACGTAATAGTTAGGAAGATGGCATACTTTGCATTTAGATCTTGGAGGTTGTAAAAAGATCTTGAGCGATTGCTCTCATCTGTAGAACATTAAGGCATTTAATCCCTATTAATGAAAGTAGGTAGATTTAAATCATAGATTAGACAGTTTATAGAGAAGGAGGGAAAACAAATATAGACACCCTCACTCTTATATGATTATATAATTATCATTAGCACAGAATAGAAGAAGAGAGCTACAGAGAGAGGGATATAGAGAAAAAACCCATGTACAGGAGCTTTGAATTAATATATGAAGCTTTGAATCAGATTCATGGTGTTATGATGTTTTATGTTTATACATGGTGAATCGTATGATTATGGTTGATTATTCTCATTGTTATGAATTTTTTTTAATATTGTGTGTATGTATGATTTCATATTGAATGTTTGAAGTCTAAGAGAGAGAGAGAATGAGTTTCAATTGTTTCTCTTCCTGAGTGAGAGAAGTTCCTACAAGAAGTGCAGTGAAACGTCCACAAGGTGTGCGTTGAAAAGGGTTCTGAGGTTTATCTCAGAAAACTCAGGAGAGATATCGTTGTTCTCATTCCAGCAGAAGTGCAGGTGAAGCCCAGAAGTCGTGCAAGGTGTGCATAGGCTAGTCGAGGCCTTAGACTTATCAACCAAGGTTGAAAGTTAAGGGACTATTTTTGCAGAGGGGTGCACAGAGTCGAAGAATCAAATACTTGGAAGTATTTGAAAGAGTGTCGCAAGGAGTGTGTGCAGGAGTCCTTCTGAGACTCAAGTTTGCAAGTAAAATCTCAATAGGGTCAGTACCTTTGAAAGTACTCAAAGGGAGACGGAGATTGAAAACATCTCGCAGAAGTTAAGTCTCAGTGGGAGAACACTGGTTCATTTCGCAGAAGTTGTCAAGGAGGGAACGAGCGGTGGAAATTCTCCGAGGAGATCTTGTGAAGTTGCGAGGACCACGGGATTCAGTGAAGCTGCAAGGAGGTTAAGCGTTGGATGAATATACCCTTTGGGAGGTAAGAGTCAACGTGGACCATTGATCGTGATAGTGGAGCTATCAGGATCATTTTGGCATTTCGGTGTGTCAGGTTCGGGAACCCAAGAAGGTAGTATTTTTGGGATTGAGAGTCTCAAACTTCCGGTACCCGGAATCCAAAATAGCATGGGTTGTCGAATCTAAAGGAAGAAGGCACCATTTCAGAATTCGGGATTTCGAAGTGGTAGGGGAATGATAGTTGAAGGCTTGTTCAAGTCCCGAAAGACAAGAAGAGGGATAGGTGGAGAGATTCCACATTAGAGATAGAAATCATTTGAGTGGACATGTGGCGTGTCTTCGTCAAATAGGTGGAGTCAAACCTTGTTGACCGTTTCAGGGTTTGAGAGTTGAAGAGTCATGAGCCTTGCATCCGTATTTGTGAAGTCATGAAGTCTGAAACCTTGATGAAGTGAAAAGTCCATTGGGAAGCCAACCTTTGCTAAACACATCAGAATTTGGCAATTCGGGTTTCAAAGGTTGTACAGATAGGAACTCTCGACAATAGGGATCACGGAATCATGAAATATGAAGTCCCGGTTCAGTGAAGGGCACGATCTTACTGAGATTGGAAGACTTGAGTGGTGCTTTGTGGTTGATAACCTGGGGCATACTCATAAGGACCTATGGAGAAACACTATTGTGTGTGTGTGGTTCCCTATGAGGAAAACCAAAGAGTCAATCAGACTCATGAAGGCAGATTTAGAACGATCCTGAGCGGATCTCGTCCTGAGGGCTGAAGGTATGCACCATTTTGGTATTAGAGCCTAGGAAAAGTTCTTTGCTTTATGTAGCAGAGAAAAAGAACCATTTTCATCCATGCCACCGAGAAGAGGAGATAGGCCAATGCCAATGCCTGATCCAACAGTGGAGAGGGAAATGCACGAATTGTCCATTGGGAAGCCAGCCTTTCTTGAATGCATCGAAATTCAACAATTCGGGTTTTGGAGGTTGTAGAGATAGGAACTCTCGACAATAGGGATCACGAAATCACGGAATCCGAAGTCCTAGTTCGGCGAAGGGTGCAATCTTACTGAGATTAGAAGAGTTGAGTGGTGCTTTTTGGTTGATCACCCGGGGCATACTCATAAGGACCTATGGAGAAACATTATTGTGTTTGTGTGGTTCCCTATGAGAAAAACCAAAGAGTCAATCAGACTCGGGAAGGTAGATTTAGAACGATCCTGAGCAGATCTCGGCCTAAGGGCTGAAGGTCTGCAGTAGTAATAATAGCACCTTCTTCCACCCAAATCATTTGGTGAATATTGGACCTATATGGTTCTAGGTGACAGTTATTAATAGGCTATATTTTCTAGGATGAGGGAATGATTTAATATTTGGATAGTACAAGGGTGAGGGACTATCATTGAACTTCCTACACCAATATTTGATACATCTAGAAGAAGGGAAACTTCTTGTGAAATATTTTAGGTAGAAATTTGAAAGGGGCTTCCTTGGTTGTTGACTTCAACCCACAGTCCTTGTTGACGGTGATATGGATGTCATATGCTGCCATAAATGCCTAGATATGTTATTCTCCTTGGATTGGATATCCTATGAGTTATCCATTTCCAATAAGCTTCACTTTCCATTCAATTTTCTTGGTTTTGTAGTTCCTACAGTGAAGCTCTAGATGAAGTCAGCAAAAATTGTATTCCTAATGTCCACTAAACTTGAAGTGGTAGACAAATTTCTTTACATTGTTGTCTTGAATTCTTGAGATAATATTTTTCTTTCTATTCCTTTGAATTCATTGACGGTTTGGGGAAGTGTTTTTTCTAATGCTCCTTTGAAAGGAATATGGTTTTCTTCTCTAAACAAAATTCCTTATGATTTTCTTCCTCTCATAGAATGAAAACTCCTTTGAGTACCAATAGATAAAATAATTATGAAGTTTCTTCTTGCAACAATGACAAATAAGGTATACCTTACCTGATGCATACCAACGATTATTCTTCTTCTTCCAACTAATATGATCATTTCTTCTTCTAAATGAAAATAAAGATTGAGTCCTTGACCTCTTCTCACCACTTCCCTTATGTAGTCCTCCCAAAAAAGGATAAGGTTTTCGTGGGATACAACCTTTATTTTATTTTTATCTTCCTTCTCATCACTGGGTTGACTCTAGCATTCCCTTTTCCTTCACAAATGTGATCTTGGATTCCATGTCCTTTTCCCTTCTACCAAAATAAATTGGGTCTTCATGTTTCACCCTTTGTTCAACTACAATGGAGCTTAGTATTACTTGTGTTCTCTTCCCTTGATCAGGGGATCAAATTTTGCTCAAAAATTCAAAGTGCTCAGAATTGTTTCAAACTAGACGAGAGCGTAGGCCTCATCGATGCGAACCCAACGCAACTCTTTTCATCTCAAACGAACGTCGGGAGCAAGAGATATTGCAATCTATTCATAAAGTCAAACAGGCAAAAAAAGGACGTTGACTGTACAGTCCGTACAATGACGTGGCAGGGTCGTACGACCGTACGATGATGTGTCAGATGGTGAAGTGGCAGATACTGATTGGCAGGTGTGGTCGAATGATTGTTTGACACGTGTCCTCTGGTGGTTAAAGGTGTGAGGACACGTGGCCCAATCCATGGGTGCCACGTGTCACTCATTCTTTGGGTTAAAATTTTGTCATTAGAAGGAGTCGACCCCGCGACCTCCGGGTAGGGGAATGACTTGGAAAGGAGCTGCCAACCAACGCGCCACTATATATTAATTAACATATATATGAAATGAATTTCATTTGAATTTGAACTATGGTTTGGTTTGGGCCACGACCGGGGCGGGGCTTAGCCCCAGCCCTTGGTCGCGCACCATTTAAAACATATGACCACCATTGTAACATAATAGTGCACGTGTGTTTTTAATATGGTTTGAAACAGGATAGCCCATGGCTATATGCATAACCCCATGTGACCTCAACCAAAGTGCGCGGTTGGAACGGTTGGCCCGTTTGGCCCTTTTTTCCATAGCGTGTGGTCCTATGGACCCATATGCCCAACAACTTGACAGTTGGGGGTTTTGGTTTCGTTAACGGTTTGACGGTTTGCACCATTTTACGGTTGTACTCGTGTATTGGGTTTTCACGCTATTTATTGCGTGTGAGCCAGGTTCAAATGACAAGGGTGCAATTTGTATATGCAAAGACAACAAGCTTGAAGGGAGAGACTTCTAGAAGGCCTAACCTCTTCGTTTTTCGACCGATTGAGGTGCCGAAAGAGCCCAGACAGGGGTTTTTGGACGCTCTGAAGCCATTGGAGCAGTTGGTTTGTCAGTTTGAGCATTGTAAGACATGTTTTTGAGAACTTTGAGAAATCAATAATAATGATCCATTGGAAGCTGGACCAAGAGATGTAGCCCATGAGAGGGGTGAACTCCTTTATCAAATTGTTGTGTTCATGTGATTATGTTAATTAATTATTCTGCTATCTATGTGTATTTTGCATGAGTAATTTATTAATCTATGTGTTGCAAACTGATCCATTTGCTTTAAACACATAACATTTACATTGCAAATAATTTCAAGTATTTCAAGTCTTCTTCAATTTTAGATCAAGTTGGTATCAGAGCATTGGTTTTTGAAGACTTGATTGTTTGCAAGTTTTGTTTCTGATGCTCACAAGGTTGAAACTCAAAAGAGGAGAAGGTCAACTTGTGGAGCCAAGTTCTCATCCGACAAGGAGGAAGCATATTCATTCACCGCAAGTTTCAAGAAGACATTCACGAAGCATGGCTGATGCAAAAGGTCATGAACGTGTTCCTGCCGAAGATGAAGATCTCAGAGAGGCTATCATGGAGTTGAGAGAGATGATGAAGATCTTGATGGAAAGGAACATATTGTCGCAGGGTGAAGGCTCCAACCCTTCAATGCATAAGGGAGGTAGTGGTGACAAACCTCCAGACGGAAATAGAGGGAATGGTGCTTCTCCACCACCCTCTCCT
>ML787624.1:143735-159110 GCA_009831015.1 Picea engelmannii
CTTTGTGCAGGAAGTGTTTGTTTTTGCAGGAGTTCAGAGTCAAAACGTTAGGTTTTGATGATCTCAGGGACATGTATGCTGAAGATCAGGATTTTAAAGAGGCGTATGAAGCAGCTGAGAATCCAACTCTCAGAGACAGAATCCCATGGATAGAATATATGATCCAGGAAGGATTACTGTTTAGAGGTAATCAACTGTGTATTCCAAAATGCTCCATGAGGGAGAACTTGTTAAAGGAGAAACACACTGGAGGATTAGCAAGGCACTTTGGTCACGACAAGACGTTCGCAAAGCTAAATGAGTCATATTTTTGGCCGGGAATGCGAGAAGATGTCAAGAGATTCATGGATAGATGAAAAATTTTCCAGCATTCGAAGGGAAGGAAGAAGAATGCAGGGTTCTATCAACCATTGCCCATACCAGAGAGGCCGTGGGATGCAATTAGCATGGATTTTGTATTGGGGTTTCCTAGAACACAAAGAGGTTGTGATTCAATCTTTGTGGTAGTGGATAGATTTTCCAAGATGGCACACTTCATTCCATGTCAGAAGACCAGTGACACAACTCACATTGTGAATCTGTTTTTCAAAGAGGTCATTTGACTTCATGGGTTGCCAAGGAGTATAGTTTCAGATCGGGATACAAAATTCATAGGGCATTTTTGGAGGACCTTATGGAAGAAGCTGGGAACTAACTTGTCATTTAGTTCGGATTATCATCCTCAGATACATGGACAGACAGAAGTGGTGAACAGAAGTCTGGGAGACTTGCTGAGAAGCTTGGTGACAGAACACCATAGCCAGTGGGACCACATACTACCACAGACAGAATTTGGTTATAATGACTCGGTTAACAGGAGCACAGGGAAAAGTCCATTTCAGGTTGTCTATGGCATGCAACCGAGAGGAATTTATGAATTGAGGGATTCTGAACAGACTGCGACTAGGAACGCTAGTGAAGAATAATTTGCAGAGGCGATGGAAGAACTTCACCGGGAGGTGAAGGAGCGATTGTAGAATTCAAGCCAGGAGTACAAGCATAGAGAAGATCAACACAAGAGACAACTTCAGTTTGAGGTTGGTGATTTGATTCTGGCACATTTGAGAAAAGAATGGTTCCTGAGAGGAACACATAATAAGCTGAAGATGAAGAAAATTAAGCCACGTAGGGTCTTGAGAAAATTTGGGACAAATGCTTATGATATTGAATTACCCGATGGGATCAGGATTTCTATGATATTTAATATCTCAGATTTGTACCCATATAGAGCTGGAGAAGAAGATAATGGAGATAAGCTGTCAGTGATCCAGTGGCGAAAACAGACGCCAGTTGTAGATAAGCCGCAGATGGAGCGCATACTGGATAAAAGAGTAAGCAAGAGGACCAGCCGGAAACAATATTTTGAGTATCTGGTCAAGTGGAAGAACCATCCAGTTGAAGATGCCAGCTAGGAGACTGAAGTGGAGATCCAAAAGCATGGACATACCATGCATGAGCTCATGGATAGGAGCCCATGAAATTTTTTAAGCAAGGGAGTATGATGCAGGAGCATCGTCAACATCAAGCGAGCCAGCGTGGAAGCCAAAGAACAGTTGGACAAGCGCCAGCCCAAATTTTGAAATTGTCTTGAAGTTGTTGCACAAATATTAAATGAAGCCCTTAAGAAGAAGCGCACTTGTATGATGTAAACATACCTTGAGCAGTTTTCTCTCGTCCTTAGTAGGTAGTAGGCATTTAAAGTAGTTAATGCAGGTAGATAGAATTTAATTCTAGATTAAACAGTTTTAGAGCGCAAGAGGGAAATGAGATATAGACACCCTCATTGTGTATTGTAACATTATTGAAGAAGAGGCATTGGAGCAAGAGCATGCATAGAGCTGTGTAAGAACACTCAGGTACATATATTTGGATTAATAGCAAGAGGTTGATTCAAATTCATGGTTTTTTGTTTGTTCTCTGTATATTGATGTTGAATGATATGCTCATGAATGTTTGCTTCCTGTTATACATTTGCTTTATATGCTGTGTATATGATTTCATGCTTTGGGGTTGAAGTTTGAAAGGATAATGGAATGAGTTTCAGTTGTTTCTCTATCTGAGTAAGAATTCCTGCAAGGAGTGCAGTTGAAGTGTCCACAAGGAGTGCGTCGACAAGAATTCAGGGTTGCGTCTCTGAAGCTCAAATAGTTTTACTCTTGTTCTCATTTCCTCAAAAGTGCAGTTGGGCACAGGAGCCGTGCAAGGAGTGCGCAGGCCAAGCAAAGTCTCAGGGTTGCAAACCTGAGTGAAGAATCGAGAGACTGCTGCTGCAGGTGTGCGCAGAGTCAAATATTCCACACTTAGAAGTGTCTGAAGGTTGCCACAAGGAGTGCGCGCAAGAGTCTTTCCTAAGACACAAAATTATAACAAAGCTCAGGAAGGATAAGGCCTTCAAAGTTGTGGAAGGACAGTGCAGGGAAGCATGACTTGAAGTCCATAAGAAATGTTGTAAGTTTGCACGCAGGTGGACGAGTTCCACGGAGGAACAATTAGTCATTTCGCAAATTTTCATGAGGAGGAATGGACGGTCGGTATTCTCCGAGGAGAATTTGCGAATCTCCGTGAGTCGTTAGATCTCAAAAAGAAGTAGGGGAGATACACTGAGTATTCCCAAAGGGTTCAAAGCTCAGGAGTTACAGGATCGTCGATCTGAGCCACAAGGGCCGTCAAATCTAATCGTGAATCCCATATCAGGGTTTTGTGGGGTGGAACTCCGTAAACATAGCAACAGGAATCGCGAAATCATGAAACGCGATATCCCGACAGGTACGAGAATAGTGTGGGGCCACAGGAGTCAGTGAGATGGAAAGGTGGCACTCCACATCGGGGTTTTGTGGCGAGAACTCTCGAAATAATTTCATTAGGATTTGCGATATAGAAAAGTCTGAAATGTCGATGAGGTGACGAGGTGTGAAAAAGTCAAACTCGCGCGTGAGTTGGAGTTACGGCATATCGGGATTTGGGGGTCGGTAAAACAATTTGTTCAACATCGTGAGTGCCTAAATCGCAATAGGGAAAACCCCGATAGGAAAAGGTCAGCGTTGACTGTTTGTCGGGTTTTGGGAATTCGAAAGACCTACGCTCAACCATTGGATTCGCGAAGTCGCGAATTCCAATCTCCTAAGTTCAAAGAGGGGATCCCAAGAGGATTGTTGTGGGTGTAGATTTCCCTATAGGGAAATAGAAGAACCGTTTGGAGTTCTCTGGGCCGTGTGAAAGGAAAGATCCTGTGTGCGTGCCGACCTTTCGACCTGTGGGTTGTGAGGTTGCGGGCGTCGCCATCACGTACCATTGGGAAATTCACTATTCCCAACTTTGAAGGAGGCTCTAAATTCTCCGCTAGATCATGGGTGCATAAGCTCAACACTTAATTCCAACTGAACCAGATGACAAAGACATATGTTATTAAATTGGCCACCTTACACCTGGATAATGAGGCACATGAGGGGTGGTACCATGGGTTAGTCACTTTGGGAGATGCCAAGGTTACCTCCTACCTGGACTTCACATAGAGACTCATCGAGAGATTTGATAGGAAGGACCCTTAGCTTCACTTTAGAGAGTTGGCGTAGCTCAAATAAATAGGTATCCCAGAGACCTATATATCTGAGTTTCAGAGGGCCGCTGTGACGGTGTCAGACATTTCAGAGGGTCGTCTGGTGATGTTGTTTGTTGAGGGTGTAATGGAGCCTCTATGGCAATGGGTCAAGGCCTACAAGACTACCTCTTTATAGGATGGAATCAGTAGGGCTTGGGACATGCAACATGTAGTACCTAAAATCCAGTTTCCGTCGAAACCCACTTTTACCCCAAAGACTAAGGAAATCACACCACCTCAAAGATATTGGGCTAGCAAGACCAAACTGGATGAAGAGACCGAGAGAGAATTTAGGAAAAATAAATGGTGTTTTAGCTATCAGGAACCATGTGCACCAGGGCACAGATGTGTCGGGAAGGACAAAATGGGAAAGTCCCATTACATTGAGGTATACTTTGATAGTGACAATGATGAGGATGAGGATATGGATCAGACACAGGACCAGGGACATCTAACATCAGGAGAGGATTCTTCAAAAGCTAGGGCTAAGGAGCTAGTCATGGCCTCGATGTTAGGATTTATGAGGTATCATAACTTCAGGGTTAGAGGTGTCCTACAGAGGCACAAGGTGACAATACTGATTGATTGGGGAGCATCCCATAACTTCATTGATGGTAACATGGTCGAGAGGAGAGGAATTCCGATGGAGCAGTTCGATGGGTTCACAGTAAGCATACTAGGAGGTTACCAGATGAGTTGCACCAAGTGGATTCCCAAGCTCACAATAACCATTGGAAACTACTCAATGAAAAATGATTTCTTTGTGGTGGATATACGAGACACCAATGTAGTGTTTGGTGTTCAATGGATTTACTCTATTGGGAGATACACTATGGATAAAAGGACCATAAAGATGGATTTCACCGGCTCAGATGGAAAGAAAGTGGTCCTATGATCCATGCACCAGCACCCACCGAAGATTGTGTCATCCCACAACATGGAGGAAGTTATGAGGCATGGTGATATATAATGGGACGTAGAGTTTTTTTTTTCTGACAAAGAGCCTCCTGATCATCTGCAACAACTTCCAAAGGAGTTACAAGTACTACTTCACAAACATCAAAAAGTATTTAGTGACATTCCTCCTAGCATTCAACCAGATAGAGGTTTTTAGCATATCATAGAGCTAGAAGAGGGTCTCCAAGAAGTCATCACAAACCCTTATCTACACCCTAAAGTTTACAAGGACGAGATTGAAAAAACCATTAAATAATTGTTGAAAATGGATCACATCCACCCTAGTTCCAACCCATTTTCCTCTTCCATGGTCTTATTGAAGAAGAAGGATGGTACTCCATGGATGCGTATTGATTACATGGACATAAACAAGAAGACAATCAAGAATCTATACCCCATACCCATCATCGATGAATTAATGGATGAGCTCAGGGGAGCCAAATTTCTCTTGAAGATTGATCTTCGATCAGGGTATCATCAGATCAAGGTACAAGAGTAGGACGTACCTAAAACAACTTTTAGATGCCACTATGGGAATTATGAGTTTTTGGTCATGCCATTTGGGATAACTAATCCCCCTTCCATTTTCCAGTCGTGCATGAATCATGTGTTCAATAAGTAGGTGAGGAAGTTCTTATTTGTCTTCTTTGATGACATCCTCATATACAACAAAACATGGGAAGACCATATGCGACACCTAGATGGAGTACTTAGTATTGTAGAGAGTCAACAATTGTATGAGAAGGAATCCAAGTGCGAATTTGGTATGACAAAGATGCTCTACTTGGGGCACATGATTGGGAAGAATGGGGTATAGGTGCACCTAGAAAATATCAGGGCAATTATTGAGTGGCTAACTCCTAGGAATGTGACAAAACTGAAGAGCATCCTTGGTCTTTTCACTTATTACAGGAAATTTGTTAAGGTATTCTCACAGTTTACAACGACAATGACCGATATCATCAAAAAGGGGGATTTTTCTTGGGTAGAGGAGGCCCAAGAGACATTCGAGAAGATGAAGCAGGTGATGAGTTCATGCCATGTTTTAACACTCCATAATTTCACTCAGCACTTTGTTTTGGAGTGTGATGCTTAGGGAATTGGGATAGGATATGTATTGATGCAAAAAGGTCACCCCATAGCATTTGAGAGCTGTAAACTCTTAGAGTATGAGCGACATTACTCCATATATGACAAAGAGATGTTTTCCATAATGAATGCTTTAACCAAATTATGGCGGTGGGGAATAGGTTCAAGGTAAAGAGAAATCATAATAGCTTGAGGTTTCTCATGAAGCAAAAGGATTTGAGTGAGCTGCAAAAAAAATGGATCAGTAAAGTCAAAGCCTACGATTTTGAGATTGAGTATGTGAAAGGAAAAAATAATGTGGTTGTTGACACCCTATCTAGGATACCCACTCTCTCTCTCATGGAGATTTCAGTGGAATGGAAGGAAATTCTATTCGTAGAATACTCCAAAAATATGTTTTCTTGTGAGATACTCGATGGTCAGGTCTCTGATGAGAGCTATAGGGTTATTGACGACATCATATATTATAAGTAACAGATCTATTTAGTACCAAAATCTTAGTTGAAGGACAAAATGATGCATATAACACATACTTCTCCTTTTGCAGGTCATCCAGGATACTTGATTACTTATAGACAGATTCGAGAGAGGTTTGCTTGGAAGGGTATCAAGACTGATGTATTGAAGTTTGTACTGGAATGCCTCATTTGTCAGCAAAACAAGATGGAACATACCCACCCAACAGGATTTCTCCAACCGCTTCCCATTCCAGAACAAAAATAGGATAGCATTTCGATGGATTTTATCATAAGGTTGCCTCTGTTTCAGGGGAAAGATTGTATTTATGTGGTGATTGATAGGCTTACTAAATTTGCCCATTTATTCTCCATATCATCCAATTAATATGGAATGAAACTAGCAGAATTGTTCTTCTGAGAGGTATTTCGGATGCATGGACTGCCGAAGACAAATGTCAACAATCGAGATATCATATTCATGGGGGGATTCTGGAAGGAACTGTTCAAATTCGTAGGGACACAATTAACTCCTAGTACCAGTTATCACCCTCACACTAATGGGAAGACCAAAATTGTGAACAAGTGGATGGAAGGTTATTTTAGAAATTATGTATCGGAGCAAAAAATGACATGTATCAAATGGATTCAACTGGGTGAGAATTGCTATAACACCACTTATCACATGTCGATCAGGATGACACCTTTCGCATATTTGTATGATTATGATGCCACCACATTTGTGGATCAAGCATTCGGGGACAACCGGGGACCCAAAGCCAAAGATTGGATTAAAGAGAGTCATGAAATGTTTCGAACTCTCAAAGATAATCTGCAAATGGCACAGAATCAACTGAAGATTTACACCGACAAGCATAAAGTGGAGTGCAGTTACGAGGTGGGAGACATGGTATACCTCCGCTTGCAACCATACATAAATCATCTTTGAAAATGAAAGGGGGAGAGAAATTGAAGCCACAATTCTATGGTCCCTACAAGATTTCAAGGCGAGTCGGGTAGGTAGCTTATGAGTTAGAGCTTCTGGAGGGGTGTAAGATACACAATGTAGTTCATGTTTTTTGCCTCAAGAAGGAAGTGGGACAACATATTGTCATTTGTACAGAGTTTCCACCATTGGATTAGGAGGGGCAATTGATTCTAATTCTGGAGGAGGTGTTAGAGACCAGTGAGCATAAATTAAGGAACATGAGCATTAAAGAGCACCTGATCAAATGGAAAAATATATGTATCGAGGACCCTACTTGGGAAGGGGAGGAGATATTGAAACATCCTGGATTATAGTTGCTTGAGGACAAGCAATCTTAGGCGGGGAGGATTGTAATGTCCTCGTTGGCCTAGGTGGCATAATGAATGGTTCTACTAGCCTAAATTGGTTCCTGTAGGCTAATTCGGAAAAACTACCTAGGGAACTCAACTTTTTCCTAGGAAATGACTTTATAAAGTGAAAAGGGAAAAGGGGGACATGGGTCTTAGGAAAAAAAAAGTCACTTAAAAATTATAAAGTGTGCAAGCATAAAGTGACTTTAAAAGAAAATTAAAAATTAAAGTGAGTGGGAAATAACTCCATGAAGAAATAAAAGAGGGGAAAAGAGAAGGTGCCCCTCATTCTTGAATTCACTCACTTGGAAATTAGATTTTAAGAGATCTTGAGGAAATAGTCTACAGTTTGAGGAAACCCTTGGGAATTTGATGGTTTCGGTGTTGCGACGATACACCCTAGATATTTTGGAGAAGGGATCATCCATATTTCTTCCTTGAATTTCATTGATTTCTTTGACATTTTAGTGGAAACATTTATAGTTCATTGTGGATGAGTTTCAGTAGTGGCAGCTAAGCTATCTCTGTCAAAGAGGTCGACTAGATCATGAAGGCTGAGTTTCCTTATTTCTGAGCATTATTCTATGTTGTGGGGTCAATTTGGACAGTGTGGGACGAGTTTACTATTTTCTTAGTACATTATTCCCTTACCCTGGCGCATTCCTTCTTGTGTTGGGCACATTTATCCCTTGACCGAGCCACTTACTCATATGGGGGGTCGAGATGATCATTGTTGGCCTGTTTTTTTAATTGTGGAATGATATTGTAGCGTGGAAATCAACCTTGGACATCAGTTTGGAGACTGGAGGGGTCGACCTCAATTCTGGGGTAATTGCTCACTGCTCGGAGGTTATTTGGACACTGGGAAAGTCGTGTTAACTCTATGGAGGAATTCATTAGCAGTTGGGATTGAGTGGCTTCCTCCAGAACAATTAGATATACCTATCTCTCTTATGTCTATATCAGAAGGGTGCTACAGGTCTATAGATTCAAGGTACTTGGTTGTTGTTCAGTTCTTATCCATTCACATACACTCGGAATTTGAGAAGGCTAAATCCAAAAGAAATATATCACGTTACTTCATATCTTACTGTGTGTGGTTATGTGAGGTTTACTATGTTTTCATGTTATTGAATAAATAAAGGCGACAATTGTTCTAGGCAATGTTATTGTTTAATATGTCCCCATGCTATTAAATAACCAATTTGTGTCATGATATGACATCAATTAAAAACTATTGTGTTAATACAAGAGCCTCCAAATAAAGTAAATCCGTTCATACTTGAGGGAAAGTACAAATATCAGTGAGAGAATTTTTATAGAGGTATCAAAAATGTTGCTTTGTAGTTTGTTCTTGAAGTGTTTGACGAAAGACACAATTTAAAATATAGAAATTTTGGAGAAAATTCTAGTTGGAATCTTTCATTTTGAAGCTTATCCCAAATTTATTTTTCTAATTCACAATGAATCACCTTAAAAAACTAAGATTTTGATAGACCACATAAGATGGTATTCATATCTTTTTCATTTTTTTTACTAGGCTTCTTACTATCCACATCTATTGGTGAGATGTTGGGGTTGCATAACCAGTCAAAAATGATTGTTCAATAAGGAATTGTTTTTTTTTGTCAAACAATAGAGCCTTGTTTGTGGATAAACCTTCTTTACCAGTCATGCTTTATCACGAGATCTACCCGAGATCTACCTTCGAGTGGAAATATTATTTCCAATGGAACTCACTTCGATACCAATTTTTGAGTAAAAAATTATACTAAGAGGGGGGGGGTGAATCAACATAAGACATTTTTTTATTATTCAAACACTCATAAACCATTATAGAACAATCTCATATGAGATTTAATAATTGTAGAACACAGAACCAAATATTTACATGGAAACCCTTCCAAGAGAAAACCACAAAACTTTTCTCTATAATTATTTGTAGCCACTAAACTAATAGAGACACTTATCCCCACTGGTATAAATCCTTTTAGGAACCAACCTACTCTTATAGATCGTTTTATACATAAATGTACTAGAGAAAAAAATTGCCACCCCTAAGCACCAACCTATAAAGAGACACCAATCTCTTACATATCTTCGTATACACCAATCTATCGATGACACCAATAACCACCACCAAGCACCAACTTAGCAAGTGATGACAATCCTTTTGTATGATCTGCAACAACCTTCATCGGGTCTTCTCGTTATTTCTTCCTTCACCAAGTCTACTTACTACTTCTTCCTTTACTATTTCTTCTCACTACTTCTTGCTTTACCATATCTGATAAAAATTTGAATTTCCAAATGGAAAATTTCGTAAATATTTTTTTTTTGGTCCTCTTCTCGAGAACAAACTTGTACAACATGCCACATAGGGATGATTTTAGGGGCTAAATTCCGCTCATGGGCTAAGTTTCCATGGTTTTTCAAAAAACAAGACTCCCTATTTTAAAAATAATTCGCCCAAATTCTATAGGATACAATTGTTTTACCTAAAAATTCGCCAAAATTTTATAAAAACTATACAAAATACTTAGAAATTTTAATATTTTTAAAAAAATATAGCCAAACATTTATAGTTGACATATGAAGGACTAGTAATATTCGCCAATGTTTCTACATTTTAAAATAAATTTCCAACCTTAAAATCATCCCTGATGCCACGTGTCCAATTTTGAAAATATAATTATGAAATTTTTACTTGAGGTACTTCTATACGTCCCCACTACCCTTTGAATTTTTCACAGTCTCAAGAGTTTGAAAAAATAAGTTATAGTGAAAATGTCAAATTTACCTATTTGAAATTTGAATTTAGGAGCATTTAGGAACCCTAAATACAAAAAATCATATCTTAGAAATTATAAAGAACCAACATCTTAAATTATTTCCTAACGTACTTTTGTATTTTCCTTTCGTTTTACGAAATTTTCACAATATAAAGAGTACTTGAAAAGAAGTTATAGTGAAAATTCTAAATTGACCTATCTAAAACTAATTTGAGGAGCATTTAGGAACCCTAACTTCCAAATATATTATCTCTAAATTTATAGCAAACCGACATCTGAAATTTTTACCAATATCACTCCTCAATCCTTGCAAAATTCCGATGTCTAAAACATACTAGAAAATAAGTTATAGCGAAAGTTCCAAACTCACATGTTTGAAATTGATTTAAGGAGCATTGAGGAACCATAAATTTTACAAGGAATATCTCCAAAATTTTTATGAACCAACATCTGAAACTTTTACCACTTGTACCTAGATATCTCTCCTCTCCTTGTGCAAATTGCAATGTCTCAAACATCCCATAAAATAAGTTATAGATAATGTACCAAGCTGACTAGTTTCAAACTAATTTTGGAGCATTCAGGAATGTTAACTTCCACATGACATATATCCAAAAGTATAGTGAGCCAAAACCTGAAATATTTACCACATGTACCCAGAGATCCCTCTTCTTTCATTGCAAAATTTCAAGGTCTGAAACATCTAAGAAAATAATATATGCCAAGATGACCTGAAACTGATTTCATAGCTCTTCCCTTTTTTAATTATGTTCAATCTTTTATCATCCACTTCTTCAAATGTTACTACATATTCCACCCAATCACCTTCTCTGAATACTATCGCTTTTTATACTTTTTCACAACCCTTTATGGAGGGACATGTCCATTAATTAAATAATTAACTTTCTGAATACCATGGGAAAATACAGAGACACATGGGTTTGAAACCACCATTTCACTATTTACTTTTTGACATGAACACCCTTTTTAATATACTTGTAATGCTACATATAAATCAATGTTTTGTGTATTGTAATGTCTTAATATAAGACATTAATGACAACACCAAAATTACTCCTTTGACATCAATGACAATAATTCCAACAAGTTTACTATTCTATTGCCTTATTTAAACTATTCCATCAAAATTAATAGTTTATATAATATTCATTAATCACTCAATTATAATTGACTTTGCTAAGTCTTATAACCATTATCTTGTTAGCATCCATTTCAAATCATTGCTCCCCATTGAGAAGCTTTATGCTCTCTAAAAGATTAAAGGAAGTCAATCTAGATAAATGTGTCCCTTATAAAATTCTCTAGAACATGGATCTAACTCTATCTTCTAGCTACATATTTGGCTCTAGCTCATGGATCTAGATACTGGCTCAAGTTTTGTCTAAGGATTGATCTCTATTTTCGAGCTCATTTTTTCTTGTAATCTAGAATTGTTGTCACTAAATCTCATCTCTGAGCAATATCCAGATATGAAGTCCGCAATTAGAGTTCGTTCCCATCTCTCTCATACTTGGAGATGGTCCATCTTGGAACTCAATGAAGCTAAATGATATTTTGGTTTATATTTGTTTAGTGATATCTTGGTAGCTATTCCCTCATGTACCAACCCCACAAAATGAAGTGTAGTCTACCTTACTCTTTTAGGATCAATAGTTTCTTGAAATGGAAAAACTATTTTTTTCTTGCACATGCTTACAAGAACTCTATATCTACAGCAATGTCATTTGGATGAAAACCTTGGTGTGTAATAATAGTACCTTCTTCCACCCAAATCATTTGGTGAATATTGAACTTATATGGTTTTAGGGGACAATTATTAATAGGCTATATTTTTTAGGATGAGGAAATGATTTAATATTTGGATAGTACAAAGGTGACAGACTATCATTGAACTTCCTACACCAATATTTGATACATTTGAAAGGGGCTTCCTTGGTTGTTGACTTCAACCCACAGTCCTTGTTGACAGTGATATGGACGTCATATGCTTTCATAAATGCCTAGATACATTATTCTCCTTGGGTTGGATATCCTATGAGTAATCTATTTCCAATAAGCTTCACTTTCCATTCAATTTTCTTGGTTGTGTAGTTCCTAGGGTGAAGCTCTAGATGAAGTCATCAAAAATTGTATTCCTAATGTCCACTAAACTTTAAGTGGTGGACAAATTTCTTTACATTGTTGTCTTGAATTCTTGAGATAATATTTTTCTTTCTATTCCTTTGAATTCATTGACAGTTTGGGGAAGTCTTCTTTCTAATCCTCTTTTGAAAGGAATACGACTTGCTTCTCTAAACAAAATTCCTTACGATTTTCTTCTCCTCATAGAATGAAAACTCCTTTGAGTACCAATAGATAAAAGAATTATGAACTTTCTTCTTGCAACAGTGACAAATAATGTATACCTTACCTGATGCATACCAACGATTCTTCTTGTTCTTCCAACTAATATGCTCATTTCTCCTTCTAAATGAAAATAAAGCTTGAGTCCTTGACCTTTTCTCACCACTTCCCTTATGTAGTCCTCCCAAAAAAGGATAAGGTTTTAGTGGGATACAACCTTTATTTTATTTTTATCTTCCTTCTCATGAGTGGGTCGACTCTAGCAATCCCTTTTCCTTCACAAATGTGATCTTGGATTCCATGGCCTTTTCCATTCTGCCAACAGAACTTTGGTCGTCATGTTTCACCCTTTGTTCAGTTACAACGGAGCTTAGTATTACTTGCGTTCTCTTCCCTAACCACTTTTCATCATATAACATGTACTTTAACTATTTTCATCTAGTTCCTCTAGTATGTTTTTCAATTTCACCAACATTATCGTGAGAAATGTTTATGGAAGATTACCAGAATTATCTCGGCCATGCTTCTATTTTTAGTGGTGGAAATAGGAGGTTTCATGGCTTCTTTCTACTATCGAGAAACTACATGGAGCTTTTCCAATGCCTCCTCCTTCTTTTCCAACTCTTGTTGTAGTTGAGTCGTCATCTAAGTGAACTGACCTTGTATTGATTTTCCAATCGGATGAACTTCTCTCCTAAATGTAAAAGCTGAAATATTATATTGTCCCAATCTTTTATAGCGATAGTGAGGGATTCTTAGAATTCAAAAAACTACTTCTTTAGTAATGGAAGTAGTCTTGTCAAACTCTCAAGGTTCTTCTTCATCTGTTTTATTCTCTAGTTAAATGTCTCAGCCTATTTCTTCAAGTGTGTGTTCTCTTCTTGAAGCTAAGCATTGATGTACATTAAGTTTCATGTTCTCTTCAAAGTTGTCACATATGACTCATAATCAAGGATTCAAATTCTTTGATACCTTATGGTGTATAAATGAGGGACTTATATCCTACTCAATTCACCAACAAAGATCCTCCACAGAATTTAATTCTAGTCTCTATTATCCATGTTATACATAGATTCATGTCTTCAATGATGGCTTCAATGCCTATGTAACTTCCATTAAACAACAAAATAATAGTTAGGACTCTAATTTGGTTTGTTTGTTCTAATTGTTACTAGGTAGACTCATAAATTGGTTATGTTTCTCTTATTCAAGGCTTGTTCCTAGTCTTGAGGTATGTGAAGACCATTTTATTTGTTGTCTTTTATATGCTAGGAGAATCCTCTATGAAAAAATGGTTACAACCATCCTTTGTAGGTGATGTCAACTAACAACAAGTCTACATCTGGGTCCATTCCACTTAATTCCCTATATGTGTTCAAGCATGGTGGGAAAAAGGTAACAAAAAGGTAACAAATACACATAGAGATGCCTAAATTCTTTTAATTCTAAAGCAAACTAGGTAAAGTACTCTTCAATTGTAGAAAGAGAGGAATTACCGCAATTTCTAATCATTGTCAATTCGACCACACATATATGAGTTTGTAATTAAACAACCCATATAAATAAAATCAATTTTTATTTAAACATATGGAGGATGGTTTTAATTAAAATATAAGAGATGCTTGTCATAAAATGTGAAATTTAGACAAACCACTTCAAATCAATGGTTTTCTAAAGAAAAAAATTAAATGATAATGTGACTCCTCTTCACCAATTAATAGATAAAATGAACTACCTCATCCGTTTATCCAAGAACTTTAAACAATACCCAACCAACAATTTGTATAACCTTAAGAAATGAGGACAACACAATGTATCGGGGATATGTACAACTTGCATAGAATGTGTACAAGCCTAAAGATAGTTTAGACACAATATAGAACATTCCTATAGTAAAATCAACAACATACACCTTCAAGTAATCTCACAAGCATTATACTAATGTCTCTTAATGATGCCAACAATGGTAGGGATTGAATTTTGTTGAATACAATAAATACAAATAATAGCTATATCATTATAGCCATTGATGTCATTTAATCAATTGGAGAAAAAACATGGATTGTTTTGCAATCAAATTTCATAATAATGGAGAATGAAATCTTGGGTGAACTTATCTATAGTTGAGAATGGATTTTCACATAATTAAAAAAATAAAATGGCAATTATTAAATAATGAGAATGTCATCGCTATAAAAAAAAGTCATTCAGCACACCACTATGTTATATTTTATTATGATTAACTTTTCTATTAATGTAGGAAAAAGCGTTATTTCCTGCACATTGGGTTGTTAGATGCTTTTATTAGATGCTTTTATGAAGACTTTTTTAATTTAAATATTTGTAATTATATTATAAAGTTTTTATCTATTATTAAAACGATTAGGGCATCAACCACCTCCCATTGCTCTGCACATCAAATATAACCATGGGGTATTCTTAACAGAATGGCATGTCATGGAATATTGCTCCCCAAATATAACCGTTGGGTATTCGTAAGATGATGGCATAGCATTGAATCTTTTATGTTTTTTTTTCTGACCTGCAGTTATTGTGATCATTACAACGACATTCCAAATCATGCCAAATCACAATCGCCATTTTCGATATTGACGTTCTAAGCGGAACTTTTATAAAGGGTAAAAATATAAAAATAAATTGGCAGTTGGTAAATGAATACGCTGTCACGTGGCATTAGATAATTATAAGATTCCTGTCTTTCTGAATAACACAGGTCTAGAAA
>ML787624.1:159163-169624 GCA_009831015.1 Picea engelmannii
TTTAATCGGTGCAAGTATTTTACATCTAAGCATTTTAGACGGCGCATCTTGGTACACAGGTCTTCGGTTCTAAATTGAATGTTGATTAATCTTCTAAAATGTTGATGGTGTGGAGCTTCATCCATCCAAAACAGGGCGCACAATTATCTTACATTTTTACTATATATATAACATGAATCGATAACGTTTAAAATGAGGAGATCATCAAACAGACTCTACATCAAGCATTTCTTATTTTCCTTTTGTTTACACATTAAGTTTTTCTATTTTTGATTGACTGTCTCCTATTTTAGGAAGTGGCCGAACTGCTTGATGACCTTGTCTAGCTTTATCTGTAGTTTTTAGGTCTTTTAATTCTCTTCTATTATTTAGCTTGCCTTTCTTTAGTGTTGTGTTTTCTGAATATATCAATAATACACGAATAAAATCACACTTTCCTGCGTGGAAAAAACTAAGTAACCCCAGTTCAATCAAACTAGAGGCAGGTTTCTCTCCCTTTCTTGTATTTCTTGAATGATAATATCTAACTTCGATTAGATATGTAGGATTGATTCCCTATTTGTAACAGCTCCCCATTAGATTGTTACTTAATGTTGCACAATTATTTGTAGCAGGGTACTCGTCGGTCACTTTGGCTTTCATGGCGCCTCCCACTAGCATTCAACCAGCCTCTATGAAAGTAAGAGCCCGTGGGCACTTCATCATTTACCACTCTGGTTTTTCTTCCGTGTATTCCTGTTGTGGACATTCTCCCATGGCCTCCTTACCATTATTGGTCACCTCTCTCAGCCTCCTTCTTACTAGCGTGCCCAGATAGCGTGGAAAACTCAAAAGAGGGCCACTATCTTACAACTTCATCGTGCCGGCTACCCTGACCCCTCACATCTATCCCTTTCGACCAGCTCCCTCGGAAGGGGCCAAATTTGGAGTCAGTCTCCCCCTCCCTCCCCTCACGCCCAAAACTTGCCTCCACCCCTTTATGAAACTATGCATGATTATGGAAGCTGCCCGATGGACGAAGAAATTCATCATCTTGAGCTGCAGCCATTGGAAGCCTTAGTCGAGCCTAGCCCGACCTATGGAGAAAACAAACTGCTTGGCGGAGGAAGAGATTCCCGTGAGCTCACTGGTAGAGTGGATCGCCAGGGATTCTATCCCTGGGCTGGACATGAAAGAAACTCTACCGATGGATTTTGATATGGATACAACTCTTCTCTCGGATGTAGATAGGAAAATTGTGCATTCTATGCCCAATCCTCATCGCTGTTTGGAGGACCACCTGCAACTGATCTTTGATATGCGGCGAAGCAGGGAGGATCAAACTCAGAATCAACGCACTCTCAATCAAAGCTCTTGTTCAACGCTCCCAAAGAAAACTCCTTGTCTGACCTACAAACAAAGGTTCCTCTTCACTTACGACACTGATGGAAGCCCGATTTTCCAAATTTCTAGCTTCTCTCTCTTTGTCATATGAGGAACCGGCTTCAACTTTTTTCAGTTTTGTTAAATTTTATGATCTATGGCTACAACGATGGTGGCCACGTTCTCTGATACATGACACAGATGGCAAGCAAAGAACAATGTACTTTTTCTATGCTTTTACTAAAAAAAAAAATGATTAACAAACTGAAAAAAACCGTGTTTTAATTTAAATTGGTTTCACATCCTCCTCATGAGTTTCGCTGATTAAAGAAGGCTGATGAAATTCCTATAAAGAGAATTTAGAAGAAATTCCTATAAAGGGAATTTAGATGTTCTTTTCTTTTAATCAAAAGTCAATATGTAAAATTATTTAACATTAACCATAATACTAAGAATCTTCCCACCCCAATACTTTCTAAACCACTTAATTGGTTTCAAATAAATTTTTGTTGTATGTGAAATCCATAAACCACCCAAACCACCCAATTGCCTAGGCATGATGCCATTTGAAACTCTTAAACGTTTCATAAGTTTTCTATCCTCAAACCCATTGATAAAATCCTACATGATTGATAATTGAACCATTACTATCAGAACAATTATGAGAATCAACCTTTCAAGTACTACAAGCTCGCAAAGATTGATAGTGTAGACTCCACTTGTTAAAGTCACATTAGATAAGAGACGATCTAAAACTAAACGCTGATTTAGCACTAATCGCGATCATTCAAAACTCGAAAAAAATCTTTATCGAGGACAAAGCTTCTGCGAAGAGAAACTTAATAAGAACAGATATTCCGTTTTTAAAAGTCTTACCCAACTTTTTCACTGAACCCGGGGAATTATTATTTTTTTTAGGGTTCAAATGCGTTATTTTTTTTTTAAATAAACAAATAAAAGCATAACTTTATTTCATCAAAAAACTAAGTTTTTGTGCTAACCACATGTAATACAATGTTGCATGATATAAAAAATTAGCGAACTCCAAAATTCTATAATGAACATTCTTTTGCACCCAACATAAATGTTTCATGTGAATATAACATAAATGTTTCATGTGAATATAGTATTTTATGATATAAAAAACAAAAATGTTTCATGTGAATATAATATTTTATGATATAAAAAACAAGAGATTACATTAAGTTARCCTGAACATGATTTGCGCACACATTATAAATGATTTGCATGAAACATTAACTATTTAGGAAAAAAAAATTGGGAAGAAAACATAAAAGATTTCCGGTTTGTTTTGTAAGTCTTTGTTAATCTTTGAAAATGGTGTTTTGTTTGTTAAGGTGGTTTGCTCAATAAGTTTTTGTAAATCTTTGAAAATAGATATATATTTAGCATGATTTGCTTTGTAAGTCTTTGTAAATCTTTGCTAATGGTTATATGTTTAAGAAATAAAAGGTCTGATTTTTGAAGACTTGAATTATATCTAAGTCTTTGTAAATCTTTGCAAATGGGTATATGTTTAACAAATAAAAGGTTTGATTTTTGAAGATTTAATTATATCTAAAATAGAGTAAAAGATATTAATAAATATTATACACTTAAAAATATGATATATATTTTAATATATTATATTGATTATATTATTATAGATTTATTTTAATTTTAAATTTATGAAGTATAAAAAAATCATAAATGTGAGTGAAGGGGATCCTGCTGCATTTTATTGTTGATAATGGAAGCTAAAAGAACCTCATCTCAGTAGAGGTTGTCAAAGAGTTGGGATTCTCGACAACACCACACCCGCAGTTGTATAACATAGGGTGGCTTTGCCAAGGATGAGATCTCTGTGTCAGCCAGCAATGTCGATTATCATATGGAATCCAACCCTTCAAGGATGAGGTATTATGTGATGTTTCCCCACTAGATGTTTGTAATGTTCTCTTGGTCCAACCATATATGTGGAAGCACCATGTTGTTTATGAATCTCGAGCCCGTAGTGTCATTGTTATTTTGGGGGGTCATTTCTAGAGAATACCAGAGGTAGTTTCGACTACTATTCCACCTAAAAAGTGTCGCTCACCCCAAGCACCTTCTATCCAATAGAAGCAGGTCGACAAGGTTGCAGCAAAGCGCAAAGATTCCTTCTACACACCATCCTCTCATGTATCTTTACTTGTTGAAAAGCCTCAGCCTCAACAGGTTTGTGACAAACATCCACAAACTGAGCAATGGGATGTCTCCAACAAGGTAAACAACTCACCAAGATTCATATTCAACAAACACTTTTTCCTCTCCCTAGGGCACTCAACCCAATGGAGAACATTTCTTCCTGAGGAGGGAGGATTGATCCAGGTGGATATCGGTGGCCACCCACCTTGTCCGACTGGCTCAAAACTCGGAATTTTTTTTTATCCAGGACAAAGCTTTCGCGAAGAGAAACTTAATAAGCACAGAAATTCCGTTTTTAAAATTCTTACACAACTTTTTCACTGAACTTGGGGAATTATTATATTTTTAGGGTTCAAAAGCGTTAATTTTTTTTTAAATAAACAAATAAAAACATAATTTTACTTCATCAAAAAATTAAGTTTTTATGCTAACCACATGTAGTACAATGTTGCATGATATAAAAAATTAGGGAACTCCAAAATCTTATAATGAACACTCTTTTGCACACAACATAAATGTTTCATGTGAATATAGTATTTTATGATATAAAAAACAAGAATGTTTCATGTGAATATAATATTTTATGATATAAAAAACAAGGGATTACATTAAGTTAGCCTAAACATCATTTGCACACAGTATAAATGATTTGCATGAAACATTAACTATTTAGGAAAAATAATTTCGATTGAATTTATTTAGGAGACTGTGACCTATCTCTTTGAGTGGATTGAGTGAGAAGGAAAGGGCCCACCTTCCTCACTGATTCCCCTCTATTTCGAATTCTAGATTTAGTCATTTTCATTGCAAATGGTTCAACTGTTAGATATTTCTAAATATAACTATTGTCAGAGTTTAGTTCATTCTTGGTAGGTAAATGCACATAGACTTGTGTCATGAGAATTAGAAGTCGGTTGTTGAACATGGCTGGAGAACTACTTTTCCTTTTTCTGCATTAGGTTAAAGTCTTGTTTTGGAGAATTAAAAGTGTGAAGTAGCTTCTTTCCATAAGTAGATTTCGCTTCTGCAATAGTATAGAATTTCTTCCTGCAAAAGTAAATTAGAAAGTTAGATTAAGGTAGGCAATTCATGGCTTTTGTATATTCATTAGTTTAGATTGAAATTATGATTTTACGTCTGTAGCACTCGAGCTGTATGAGCTCAAATGGGTTAGCGATAATGTTTGTTTGTTTTGTTAAAAAAAAAAAGAACTTTCCTACTACAATTAGATTAGAGATGCTTTCATAATCTAGCATAGACTGTGCATAATTATCCTGAAATAACAGACTTCCCACGGTTTACAATTTATATTGAACACTTTGATTTTCCATTCAATTAGACGATTAAAGTGCCCAACATTTTGGCGCCGTTGCCGGGAAAGATAATTGTAGATTTTGGTAAGCACGCTAGTTTTTTTTTTAGGAATGAATAGTCTGCATGAATCACCAAACACGAGAACGAACCCCCCAAAATACTAACATTACAGGCACCATAGGATGTGGAGGAAGAAATCCTAACATACTGGGAAGACGGACCATTATTGATGAGATTATAGCCAGAGCAGATTCTTCTTCAAGTTCCATTTTTCACCCTACCAATCCTCCAAGAGGACGTGATCTGCAGTCAGCAGAAACACCCCATCTCGAAACATAATTCTCATAAGGGTTGAAGCTAAAGTTGAAGCTAAAAGCAAAGCTAAAGATTTGTCACCAACAAATCAGCAAGAAACACTGGAGAACATTAAGGATCAAGGCAGTATAGCCTGGAGCTGAGAAAACTTAGAAGAAGTTTTTTATCAGATCAACGGTCGGATAGTCACTAAGGAAGAGTGGGACACTGTTCATATTGAGTGGAGGGAGAGAGAACATATGGAGAATCAAGGGGATAATGAAGAAGAGATCTACCAAGAGAATCCATAGAACAACAAGGATCAGGTAAACAATGAAAACACTATATCTACCCTGGTTTTTCCTATTTCTGATGTTCCCACACAAGGGATGGCTCCTATGAAAAACATACCTCTCTCGGCTCTCCCAAATTTTCATGGATTATCTACTGAATATCCGGATGAGTTTCTGTTTGAATTTGACATTTTTTGTAGAAGCTATGACTACACTACCACTATACAGAAGGTTAAACTATTTCTAGCCACATTAAAAGGAAATGTGTTAAGATGGTTCATGAGCCTTGGAGGGGAAAACATTTCAACATGGATACAAATGAGGCATCTTTTCTTGCAGAAATACCAAGTCCATTGTCAAACAAGGGAACGAAGAGAGGAACTGTTCAAAATGTCACAGAAGGAGGACGACACCCTTGAAGACTTTGTGGAGCGATTCCAATACAATCTACAACGGTCTGGCCATCCGGATGTGAGTAAGGACATTATGAAAACCATTTTTCTAAAATGAGTTAGAGAAGATCGTTTAGATATGATGAATATGCTTGGAAAAGGAGATATATCTAAGGAATCCTATGAGGACATAGTAGACCTCTGCAAAAGATGTTCTCGAGTATCTACAAGGAATAAGCCAGTTACCAAGGATACTACTTTTTCAAGGGTACATAAATCAACAAATGGAGGAGCAACAAGAGAAGAAATAGGTAATCTTTTAAAAAGTTTCAAAGCAGAGATGATTAACTCTTTTGCCTCACAGATGGATACTTTGTAGGTCAAACAGAAACAAGCAGAACCAGAGCAAGTATTTTTCATTTTCTGTCCAAAATGCAGGAAGAAACATCCACCAAAGGAGTGCCCACTGAACAGTGTCCAGGTATGCCTTATTTGTGAATTAAACCATGCCACTAACCAATGTCCTTCTCTACCAGGTGTAAAAGAATCAATGAAGAAAACTAATGAGGAACCATAGGTAGTCTATATGATCACGCAAATGAGACAATGACAACCAAGAGGTCAAGGTATGAATTCTCAAATCTCTCCTCCAACATTTAATTATTGGAACAATCAGCAACCATATGGCCAGTCGAATGCCCCCCCTTCAAATCAAATGGCACCCTCTTATCAATATCCCAATGCATGGTTACCTATGCCCCAACAACAGAATCACTATGGGCGATGCAACCCATACGGGAGAGGTCCTCAACAACAACTCAGTTATCAAAGCCAAACCAACCAAACTTCTTTCAACAACCGTTCCAACCCACATACCAACAACAACAACTACAATTGCCTCCGAATAAATCACTAAAAAATCCTCCCTTACGACCTCAGATGCCTATGCCACATAAACCAAACCCAAATAATAAGGCCGTTTAGAACATTGACATAGATAATGTGCCAGCCTTATCTATTACTCTTATGCCTTGTGCTGAAATAAACTTAAGATCAGGGAGAATAGTTGAGCCAATAGTTGAAGATGCTCCATCTTCAGAATCGGATAAGGAATCATGGGAGAGACCAACTGCTGATACAGAAGAAATTGACCAACCCATTCTAGAATCAGCAAACCCACCATTCCCTGAAAGAATGAAAATTACCAAGCCTGTGGAATTACCATCTTTCAATCTCCTTGGAGAATTGCAAAATCTGCACGTTAATATTCCACTACTGCAAGCAATAAGGGATGTCCCTATTTATGCCAAGATTGTGAGGGATCTTTGTATCAGAAAACCTGGACGAAAATCTAAAATCCCCTCACAGTGCATGTAGTGCGGGATTTGTCTGAGCTAATTCTAGGAAAAACTCCACCTATTAAATATGTCGACCCAGGAAACCCTACCGTCACAGTTAAAATCGAACATACATGTATTCAGCATGTACTAGTTGATTTAGGGGCAACAATTAACATCATGCTAATAGAAACTATGCAGTTGCTTCAATTCGGAACAAAAATCCAACCTACTCCTATTGTTCTAGAATTAGCTGATCGCTCTACCATCAGACCAGAAGGAGTAATCAATGATCTAGTTATTTCAGTAGACTCATGGGAGTACCCTGTTGATTTTGTCATGCTGCAGCCCAAATCCAGTCTAGGAGGCCATCCTCTAATTTTGGGACGACCATGGTTAGCCACAACTGACGCCTTCATAATTTGTCGATTGGGTTCTAAGACCATCTCGGATGGTTATGACACAAAAAAAGTTACTGTGTATCCTCATGCTACACCCAGTACAGAACCTGAAAACTCTCTATGGATGGACACTGAGGCTGAAAGTGCTCTACCTGTGCTAACTATAGGAAAGGCCCTAAGTTTCAAGGATGAGACGGAGGATGAGTTAATCAACTATTTTATTTGTGACCCCTCTGTTGTGACACAACACACGCACTACCAATTGGTCAAAGTATTTGACCCTATGGCCCAGGAAGAAATGAACTCGGAAATGTTCTCTGAAACTACTAACAATCAGAGTTGTTCAGCTGTAACAATAGTCGCCGCCACAACAAACGTTGTAACAGAAGATGATGAAATAGAAACATCTGAATTATTTCCTAAAATCAGTTCTAAGAGCGTCGTTGTGGAAATCGAACCTGGAAAAACCTTGAACATCAATCCCAATCTCTCCAATGCTGAAACTCGCCGACTGATGAATTTATTGATTGAACATAAAGAAGCATTTGCATGGGATTACATGGATATGAAAGGCATTGCCTATGAACTATTCACCCACCATATATACATCAAAGAAGAATGCCGACCCATTTTCCAACCGCAAAGGAGGATGAACCCAAACCTTAAAGATATTGTTAAGGAATAACTTCAAAAACTTCTCAACACCAGATTCATCTATCCTATATCTGACAACGAGTTGGTATCACCGTTGGTTATTGTTCCTAAAAAGAATGATAAGTGGAGAGTGTGTGTGGACTATAGAGCCCTGAATAAGGAAACATGGAAGGATCATTTCCCTCTGCCATTTATTGATAAGGTTTTAGATAACTTAGCTGGAAAAAATATTTGTCTTTCCTAGATGGATTCAGTGGCTATAACCATATACAAATTGCCCCACAGGACCAACATAAGACCACGTTTACCAGCCCTTGGGGTACATTTTCCTACAAGGTTCTCCCATTTGGCTTGTGTAATGCACCAGCCACTTTCCAGAGAGTTGTGATTGGTATTTTCTCTGATATGGTGAATGAATGTATGGAAATATTCATGGATGAATTTACACCTTATGGGACTGATTTCGAAGACGCGTTGTCTAATCTGGAAAAAGTGCTCAAAAGATGTAGACAATCTCATCTTTCTTTAAGTACAGAAAAGTGCCATATGATGATGCGCGAAGGGGTAGTACAGGGACACTTCATCTATTATGCAGGGATTCCAGTAGATCCACCCAAAATCCAGGTAATTTTGGACATTTCAACTCCATCAACTTAGAAAGAGGTAAGAAGTTTTTTAGGGCATGCCGGGTATTACAAAAGATTCATTAAAAATTTCTCTAAACTTGCCTCTCCATTGTTTTTCTTACCAATGAACGATGATAACTTTCGTTGGACTGACGACTGTTAATTGTCCTTTGTAGATCTTAAGAAGAGATTGTCTACAACTCCCATCTTGAGAAGGCCCAATTGGGCTCTGCCTTTTCACATTTATTCAGATGCCTCAAACACTTCAATTGGTGCAGTACTAGGGAAATAGGAGGGAAAATAACCCTACGCTATCTACTATATCAACAAGAACATGGCTCCTGTTGAGTTAAATTACATAGTTACTGAAAGAGAATTCTTGGCAGTAGTATACACAATCAATTAATTCAGGCACTATGTAACTGGTTACCCTACTTTTATTCATACTGATCATACAACCATTAAATATATAATCAATAAACCTATTACTAATGCCCGAGTGACAATATGGTTGTTACTACTGCAAGAATTTGACATCAATATAGTGGATAGACCAGGAAAAGAAAATATGGTTGTTGATTTTCTGTCGAGATTACATATAAATTATGATAATTCATCTATAGATGATTCCTTTCCTAATGAATATTTGTTTGCAGTATCTTCTCACTCACCTTGGTATGTAGACATTGCTAATTATTTGGTTGTAGGGATGGTACCTCCACATCTATCTCCTCGAGAAAGAAGAAAAATTATTCAAAAGAGTGTTAGGTACACTTGGATAGGAGGATACATCTTCTACACAGGCCTGGACCAAGAAATCATGAGATGTGTGAGGGATGATGAGGTTTATGATCTTATGAAAGCTTTCCATGATGGCCCTTGTGGGGGTCATTTTGTTGATAAAAGGAATGGGCATAAAATTTTAAGGATGGGCTATTATTGGCACAACATATTTCAAGATGCCAAGTATGTCCAAACTTGTGACAGTTGTCAACGGATGGGTCAGCCAACTCACAGAGATGATATGTCGCTCTAGTCTCAGGTAGAGTAAATACTTCATGGGGTATAAACACGGCTGAAGGCAAGGACCTCTGAATCAGGAAGATAATCAGGCTCTACAACCAACAATCTCCCACTTGGAGACTGATCTGAACAACTCCACCGCTGTTGTATATGTTGGACTCTGAACCTTCTTAGACCTGGCAAATTTCTCATCTTCATCTTCATTCTTGAAGACCAACTGAAACTGAGCAAGAACTCAATTTCTCCCTGGTTACTCCCTTTGTTAACATGTCTGCAAGATTCTGGCTAGTGTGTATCTTTTCCAGCTTCAATTGTCCATCTTCCAAGGCAGATTGTATGAAGTGGTACCTCAACTGTATATGCTTAGTCTTTGAATGGAAGGCTGAGTTCTTTGCAAGGTGAATGGCACTCTGAATGTCACAGTGCAACTTGTTGTTCTCCTGCTTCTTTCCCAATTCCTCCATAAACCTTTGTAACCAAATAATCTCTTTACTAGCCTCTGTAGCAACAACATACATACTCTGCCTCTGTTGTTGAAAGTGCAACAACCTTTTGCAGTTTTTAAATACAACTTATTG
>ML787624.1:172411-205835 GCA_009831015.1 Picea engelmannii
CATTTCCTGATGTCTCACCTGTGCTTTTCCATCGCATTTCCTCACTAAGGATAACACCAACAACATCATCAAATTTTAAATTATTTGAACCAGAGACAGAGTTACTTACAGCCATGACCAAGCCATTCCAGCTTTCTGGCAATTAGCACAAGATCAGAAGAGCCCTAACCTCATCATCAAAGTCCACTTTTACATAACTTACTTGATTAGTAACTGTATTAAATTCATTTAAATGATCTGCAACTGACCCACCTTCTGACATCTTCATATTAAATAATCTCTTCATTAGAAATACCTTATTCAAGGTTGAGGGTTTTTCATACAATTTGGACAATGCGTCCATCAAACCCTTTGTTGTCTTTTCTTTCGAAATATTGAAAGCCACCGATGCTGCCAGGCTCAGTTGTATCATTCCTAGAGCCTTTCTGTCAAGAATCTCCCATTCTTCGTCCTTCATGGCCGCTCGATTCTTTGCTACTCCGCTCAATGGTAGGAATAGATCCTTCTGATATAAATAGTCTTCAATCTGCATCTTCCATAACTGGTAGTTTTGGCTGTTAAATTTCTCGACCCTAAACTTTCCATCTTCCGACATTGCTCCCACTTGAACCAGGAACCCTCTTTTCCTGCGAGTTACCTTATGCTCTGATACCAGTTGTTAGAAAAACGGGACTGCAGAGCACTAAAATAAAACAAATTCAGAAACAAAACACAGAAGACACACAATACAAGAGAGACACAGATTTACGTGGTTCACCCATTGTGGGCTACGTCCACCAGAGAAGTTGCCAGGTCCTTCCTTTACTATTATCTAGCAAATGAAGGGATACAACCTACAACAAAACCCCATGTAACTTCCTCTTCTTTCTCTCACAGTCTCCTCTCTCAGAATACAATATTCACCATCATCCATAGCTGCAATACATTTCGCTCATAAAAGAGGGTTGCCTTCTAGGGAAAAAAAACCCTAACATAATCTGTACCGTTAGATCTGCGACCTTATAATGAATGGTCCAAATTTACAATGAAATTACAATATACTTTTATAAGGCACTCCCTCGCATGGAAGAGTGTACATACTTCTGGGGTGTAAATACTTCATGGGGTATAAACACGGCTGAAAGCAAGGACCTCTGAATCAGGAAGATAATCAGGCTCCACAACCAACATGGAACCCATACGAGAGAGGTCCTCAACAACAACTCAATTATCAAAGCCAACACCAACCAAACTTCTTTCAACAATAGTTCCAACCCCCATACCAGCAACAACAGTTGCAATTGCCTTCCAATAACTCACCAAACAATCTTCCCTTACGACCTCAGATGCTTGTGCAACCTAACCCAAACCCAAATAATAAGGTTGTTCAAAACATAGACATACATAATGTGCCAGCCTTATCTATTACTCCTATTCCTTGTGATGAAATAAACATAAGATCAGGGAGAATAGTTGAGCCAATAGTTGAAGATGCTCCATCTTCAGAATTAGATAATGAATCAGGGGAGAGACCATCTGCTGATACAGAAGAAATTGACCAACCCATTGTAGAATCATCAGACCCACCATTCCCTGAAAGACTAAAAATTACCAAGCCTATCGAATTACCATCTTTCAATCTCCTTGGAGAATTGCAAAATCTGGACGTTAATATTCCACTACTGCAAGCAATAAGGGATGTCCATATTTATGTAGAGACTGTGAGGGATCTCTGTATGAGAAAACCTAGAAGAAAACCTAAAGATCCCCTCATAGTGCATGTAGTGGGGGATTTGTCTGAGCTAATGCTAGGAAAAACTCCACCTATTAAATATGGCGACCCAGGAAACCGTACCGTCACAGTTAAAATCGAACAAACATTTATTCAGCATGTACTAGTTGATTTAGGGGCAACAGTTAACATCATGCCAATAGAAACTATGCAGTTGTTACAACTCGGAAGAAAATTTTGACCTACTTCTACTGTTCTAGAATTAGTTGATATCTCTACCATCAGACCAGAAGGAGTAATCGATGATCTAGTTATTTCAGTAGACTCATGGGAGTATCCTGCGAATTTTGTCGTGTTGCAACCGAAATCCAGTCTAGGAGGCCATCCTCTAATTCTGGGACAACCATGGTTAGCCACAACTGATGCCTTCATAGGTTGTCAATCTAGTTCTATGACCATCTCGGATGGTTATGACACAAAAAAAATTACCCTGTAACCTCATGCTACAACCAGTACAAAACCTGAAAACTCTCTATGGATGGACACTGAGGCTGAAAGTGCTCTTCCTGTGCTAACTATAGGAAAGGATCTCAATTTCAAGGACAAGATGGGGGATGAGTTAATCAATTGTTTTATTTGTGAACCCTCTGTTGTTACACAACACACGCAATAGCAATTGGTCAAATTTTTTGACCCTATGGACCAAAAAGAAATGAACTCGAAAATGTTCTCTGAAACTACCAAAAATCAAAGTGATTCAGCTGTAACAATAGTATTTGTAACAAAAAATGTTGTAACAGCAGATGATGAAATAACAACAACTGAATTATTTCCTAAAATCAGTTCTAAGAGTGTCGCTGTAGAAATTGAACCTGGAAAAAACTTGAACATCAATCCCGATCTCTCCAACATTGAAACTCGCCGACTGATGAATTTACTGATTGAACATAAAGAAGCATTTGCATGGGATTACATGGATATGAAAGGCATTCCCTCTGAACTATGCACCCACCATATATACATCAAAGAATAATGACGACCCATTTGCCAACCGCAAAGGAGGATGAACCCAAACATTAAAGAAATTGTTAAGGAAGGACTTTAGAAACTTCTCAATGCTAGATTCATCTATCCTATATCAGACAGCGAGTGGGTATCACCTTTGGTTATTGTTCCTAAAAAGAATGGTAAGTGGAGAGTGTGTGTGGATTATAGAACCCTGAATAAGGAAACGCAGAAGGATCATTTACCTCTGCCATTTATTGATCAGGTTTTAGATAACTTAGCTGGAAAAAAATATTTTTATTTACTAAATGGATTCAGTGGCTATAACCAGATACAAATTTCCCCACAGGACCAAGATAAGACCACCTTTACCAGCCCTTGGGATACATTTGCCTACAAGTTTCTCCCATTTGTCTTGTGTAATGCACCAACCACTTTCTAGAGAGCTGTGATTGGTATTTTCTCTGATATGGTGAATGACTGTATGAACATATTCATGGATGACTTTACACCTTATCAGACTGATTTTGAAGACACTTTGTCTAATCTAAAAAAAGTGCTCAAAAGATGTAGACAGTCTCATCTTTCTTTAAGTACAGAAAAGTACCATATGATGATAAGCGA
Source organism: Picea engelmannii (assembly GCA_009831015.1). Classification (NCBI taxonomy): domain Eukaryota; kingdom Viridiplantae; phylum Streptophyta; class Pinopsida; order Pinales; family Pinaceae; genus Picea; species Picea engelmannii. The sequence continues at coordinate 175,752 of ML787624.1, forward strand.
AGGGGTAGTGTTGGGACACTTCATCTCTTATGCAAGGATTCAGGTAGATCCAGCCAAAATCTAGGTAATTTTGGACATTCCAACTCCATCAACTCAGAAAGAGGTAAGAAGTTTTTTAGGGCACGCAGGGTATTACAGAAGATTCATTAAAAAATTATCTAAACTTGCCTCTCCATTGTTTTTCTTACTAACGAAAGATGATAGCTTTAGTTGGACTGATGACTGTGAATTGTCCTTTGTAGATCTTAAACAGAGATTGTCTACAGCTCCCATCTTGAGAGGGCCCAATTGGGATTTTCCTTTTCACATTTCTTCAGATGCCTCAGACACTACAATTGGTGAAGTACTAGGGCAATAGTAGGACAAAGAACCCTACGCTATCTACTATATCAGCAAGAACATGGCTCCTGCTGAGTTAAATTACACAGTTAATGAAAGAGAATTCTTAGCAGTAGTATACACAATCAATAAATTCAGGCATTATGTAACTGGTTACCCAACTTTTATTCATACTGATCATACAACCATTAAATATCTAATGAATAAACCTATTACTAATACCCGAGTGACAATATGGTKKTTACTACTGCAAGAATTTGACATCACTATAGTGGATAGACCAGGAAAAGAAAATGTGGTTGCTGATTTTCTCTCGAGATTACATATAAATGATGATAATTCACCTGTAGATGATTCCTTTCCTGATGAACATTTGTTTGCAGTATCTTCTCACTCAGCTTGGTATGCAGACATTGCTAATTATTTGGTTGCAGGAAAGGTACCTCCACATCTATCTCCTTGAGAAAGAAGAAACATTATTCAAAAGAGTGCTAGGTACAGTTGGATAGGAGGATACCTCTTCTACACAGGCTTGGACCAAGAAATCAGGAGATGTGTGAGGGATGATGAGGTTTATGATCTGCTGAAATATTTCCATGATGGCCCTTGTGGGGGTCATTTTGCTGATAAAAGGACTCGGCATAAAATTTTAAGGATGGGCTATTATTGGCCCAACATATTTCAATATGCCAAGAAGTATGTCCAAACTTGTGACATTTGCCAATGCATGGGTCAACGAACTCACATAGATGAGATGTCACTCTAGTATCAGGTAGTGTTGGAGCCTTTTGAGAGATTGGCCATGGATTTTGTAGGACCCATTCACCCACCTTCCAATTAGATAGTCTATATATTGGTCTGTACAGATTACATGACCAAGTGGGTGGAGGTAAAAGAACTTATCCGAGCATCAGAAGAGGTTGTCTTAGCATTCTTGTTTGAAGATATATTTGTTAGGTTTGGTGTTCCCAGAGAATTGGTTACTGATGGAGGACCCCCTTTCACATCACATAAATTTGAATCTCTACTCAGTAAATATCATTTTTTACATAGAATAGCTTCTGCATACAATCCACAAGGCAATGGCCAGGTGGAAAGCACTAACAAATTTATCGAAGCCATTCTTACTAAAACAGTGAAAGAAAATTGTAGGGATTGGTCTGACAGACTGCATGAAGCTCTATGTGCTTACCGAACTACTTGGAGGAGCACAACTGGTTTTTCTCCTTACGAGATGGTATATGGAAAAAGCCTTGTTTTTCGCATTGAATTTGAAATCAAAATCTTAAGAACTGCATCAGTAGTCAACCTCAACTTGACTATGGCATAGAAAGCCAAACTGCAGCAGCTCAACGAGCTTGATGAAAATCATTTGGACGCCATCCATCAAACCACAGTGATTCAACAACAACGAACAAAATGGCATGAAAGAGTCATTAAGAAGAAATTATTCTAGAAAGCAGATTGAGCTCTGTTGTATGATTCACGCTTTAAGTAATTTCAAGGTAAGCTGTGTACACAATGGCTAGGGCCTTAAGAGGTAGACACCATCTTTCCCAATGGGACACTTTGGTTGATTACTATTCATGGATCCAATACACAGTTACATGCAAATGGTCATCGCTTGCGTTTGTATCAACATCCATTGTCCAATACATAATTCCAAACTAGTTGTACAACTAATACAGATTATCAAATCTTAAATGCAAAGGAGATTTCTCCTTCCCCTTCTAAACTATAGGTCTTGTTTTGCTCAGACTTTGTATATAAATAATCTTAGCAAAATTTTCATTTCTCTGTTTTTAGTTGAAATTTTTCTATTTTCTTTACTTTGCTAATAAAGCATCGAAAGGTATGAGGCAATTATGTGTGTGCAGGTATATTGATGAACAGAAGGAAACGAAAAACTTCCTAGAAATGAAGTAAGGTAGCGTTTGGCCGATTTCAATGTCGTTACACCCTCTCCCGATAAATTGGCCGATTTCAATGTTGTTACACCTTTTTCTGATAAACTGGCCGATTTCAATGTTGTTACACCTTTTTCTGATAAACTGGCCGATTTCAATGCTGTTACACCTTTTTTCGATAAACTAGCAGATTTTAGTGTTGTTAAACCATCTCCTGATAAATTGGCCGATTTCAATGTTGTTAGACCGTTTTTCGATAAGTTGGTCGGTTTCAATATTGTTACACCTACCTCCGACATTTTTGAAAAAGAACCTGCTGATACACTAATTATTGTTTTTCTTTCTTTCCACTTCACTCTTTCTTCTTGCCGATGTTGTGGCTCCAGCCCTCCAATCTTTCGTGCAACAGCACCACTGATTAGACAATACTAATTCTTTCTATCTTAAAGTGTTGCTTCATTATGACGTGACTTCACATTCGGTGATATCCAGTTGGCTCACTACAGTAAGGACTACGTCTCTACACAAGCTCTCATTTCTCTCACGATCCTTCATCATGCCAACTATTACACGCCATTCCGATGACGATTGGATTGTGCGGTTACTCCGATAGGTCATTATGTGTGGTAAGATTTGAGGTACGTGATTAATCCTACATGTTAAAGTAATGAAGATATAAAAGCATGATTTCCTATTTACTAACCGATTACACCTAGAGCCAATCCTCTTAGTTGGGGGCGGGAAACGTAAATTTAGCCGTTCATTCTGAATTTTATACACACCTCCACCACCTTTCCACCCACATTTCTTTTAACTAAGACACTGTATTCTTTCTACAAACCACATTCGAGCTTATTGCGTCTCTGATTTAGGTGATAGTTTCTCCTCCTACGTTCCTGTTAGACTCTCAAGAAACATCATGGGAGGATCAGCTGTGAGACATGAACCCGCAACTCTGGACAATTTTCTGCTACACCCAGAGGCCTACCGAATATTTCTTTAGGCCGACCGGATATCGTATTTTAAGAAGTTGAAAGATTTTAGTGAGGATGAGGTATTGGAGTTTAGTCTAAATCTTACTAAAGGGTATTCAATGGTGAATGGGGTAAGGATTCCAGTAACAGAAGCAAGCATTTCTACTGTAACAGGGTTTCCAAGAATAGGATATTGATGGTTTAACAGAAAAACACATCTCCCGGATGCAGAGAAGGGGTTCCTCATCAACACTAAGCGAGTTCAGACCAAAGGAAGTGGTGTAGACATCAATTCCTTACTAGAGCCATGGGGGAAGGTTGCAGAATTTCTAAAAAGGTACATTACCTACGAAGGTCGATACCAAGTTGTTTATTTTTCTGATTTAATCTTATTATCACATCTGCGACATCAAAAATTGATAAACATTCCTTACATTCTCCTACATTCATTGCATAACATGGCCCATTTTGTAAAAAAATCCAAGAGCCCCAAGAACTGCGTTTCTAATCATAGACTCATCAACCTAATAATTCGTAGAGGTATGGCCATTTCCAATAAACCATTACGTGCTGTAGCAGAACAACCATAGTCTGTAATCCATAAAGAATTGTACTAGTCCTTGACAATGAAACCCATGGACCTATTCCAGAGCCTCTACCCTCGTCTGCAACAACAGTCCAAACCCCTACTGTCGATGTCCGTAAGACGACTCAGAAAAGAAATCGTATAACCCGAAGCCATCCTAGCACCAGATAGACAAGCCTCGACGATTTTACATTACAACAGCCTATAGCTATGGAAAAACAAACAGATAAAGAGCCAACTACTTGACCATAATCAAAACAATTGGTTGATACACCGATTATTGAAATCCTATCCCCTGCCTCTGATAAGAAAACCCCTTCTCTTACCTCTGCATCACCTAAAAAGATAACAAGGATAACACGGTCCACTATAACATCAAGACCACTTACCCCCTCTGTTGTGGCACCAACTATCACACAGACCCCTCCTATTTCTGTTGCAATCACACATGATTCTCCTATTACTGCTACAGTCGATCAAGCACCTACTATCATTACCTGTGCATCTTTGCAGAAAAAGAAATGTCCATTCAAAGGAAATCCTAGGAGATCCATTGATCAAATTGGATAAATATCAAATCAAAACCCTTTGGCTACTACGACAGATAATTCTACAGGGGTACGAATACCAGGTTTTACTTTATGTCCAGAACTGCAAGAAACTATCTTCTCCTTTCAAAATGAATGTACTCAATTCGCAGCAGAATCATCGGTGTTGCCTGATGATTCTGCACATCCTATGTCCGTTGATGATATCCAGATCATTGCAGACCCCAATATACCATAATATCCTCCTTGTGTGCTTGAGGAAGAACACCTTATTCCTCCTCTAGCAACGAAGAAAAAAACCACTACTTTCATTTCTACTTTACCCAGGAGAAAAACCAGGTCCACCAAGTATGTCGAAGCTGCAATTGGAAGACAAGATATGGAGCAGGTCATTCCTATTCTTCGTCTGCTATTACCTATGGTTGATGCAGATACAGTTCCACAAGAATCAACTATCCACGTCGAGACTGATCCACAAGAACCAGTCCTGACAGATACAACTGTTACATAAGAACCAGCTGCTCCATGAAAGATTGTCCCACCAGAGCTATTAATATTAGAACTAATTGTCCATGTCGAGACTGCTCCACAAGAACTATTCCTGACACCCACATTTGTTACACAAGAACCAGCTCCACAACATGTTGAGGATGTTCCACTTGCCCAATTATTTACCCAAATAGAGAAAAATATCAATAATACAGAAAATTCCAAGATTGCTACACTAATAACAGAAAATAATGACCTCAAAGTAGAGTTAAAGACCCTGAAACAGGAAGTGGCAACTGCTCGACAGAAGAATCCAGAAGGTATAACCTTGGACATGCTAGCACTAACAAAATGTTTTATAGGTAGAGACAAAGAACTAATGTGTTTTGAGTGTGGAAACATTTACTATGAGGTAGGATAAGAGGTAGTCAAAGTTCCAGACGCTACAAGACCAACAAATTTATCAATCAAGACTGAACATGGACTTTCTCCTACACAAAAATTAGTAAAATAGAGGAGATCTCAACATCATAAATTAGGTCCTGGTATACTAGAAGCTTGCAAACAAGAACCTCTATTTCCTTCACGAGTTGTTACTCGAGCAACTCAAACTGATCTTGTTCTCAGGAATAAAGGAACCCAAACAGATTGTCAACACAACAGATTTTATTTTTGACACAACATTCTTCATTACTGGCACTTAGAAATTTCTCTTAACAATTTTTCACTAGAGGAGATACCGATCTACTTTAGGTAAAAAGTAAGGTTTGAATGTGTTTTGCATGAGGACATGTAATTTCTTCAGTTGGGGGGTATGTTAGGGCCCTGAAATATCCATTTTTCACTACACCTTTTGATCATTCAACCTTTTCATTCTTAAGATAAATGACTATTATAAAGAGCACCAAGACCCTTTTTCCCAAGCTATGAACTATTTATCTTGCTTTTATATTTTCATTTACTTAGCATGTTTGATTGATAACGTTCACTTATTTTACCGATGAAATTATTTAACTAATGATCAAAATGTTAGAAAAACCCACTTAGAGAAACTCGATGTTGTTACAGACATGCACCAATCCTGGAAGTTGTTACATGACTTCTGCAATGGATGCCCATCAATCCTGGAAGTTGTTACACAACTGCTACGATATAATATTGTTAATCTCAAAAGTTATTACAACAGACGGAGTTGTTACACAAGTGCTACGACAAAAGATTGTTAATCTTAGAAGTTGTTACAACAGATGCCACCAGTCCTGTTGTGATATGACTGCTGCAACACCTGCTGATTAGAATGTTGGCTCACGATGTTGATGAAGGAGAATTCAAGATTTTTTATTAATGATATCTATAGAACATCCTGAGAATCGGGGATTCTCCAGACTGTTCTGTTTTTGAACACTGAACGACTCTGACTTTAAATAGCAGAGATTTTGTAATGTAAGGGGTGGTTAGTCTTTTTCCTTGAACTGAAGAAAGTAGTGATTATTGTACACATACATCATTTTGGCAATTAAATGAAGAAGTGGATTGAATTTCTTTAGCAGACTGTAACCTATCTCTTTGAGTGGATTCAGTGAGAAGGAAAGGACCCACCTTCCTCACTGATTCCCCTCTATTTCGAATTCTATATTTAGTCGTTTTCATTGCAAATGGTTTAACTGTTAGATATTTCTGAATATAACTGTTGTTATAGTTTAGTTCCTTCTTGGTAAATGCACATGGACTTGTCTCATGAGAATTAGAAGTTAGTTGTTGAGCATGGCTGGAGAACTTCTTTTCCTTTTTCTGCATTAGGTTAAAGTCTTGTTTTGGAGAATTAAAAGTGTGAAGTAGCTTCTTGCAATAAGTAGATTTCCCTTTCGCAATAGTATAGAATTCTTCCTGCAAAAGTAAATTAGTAAGTTATATTAAGGTAGGCAATTCATGGCTTTTGTATATTCAATAGTTTAGATTGCAATTATGATTTTAAGTATGTATCACTCTAGTTGTATCAGCACAAATGTGTTAGCGATAATGTTTGTTTGTTTTGTTAAAAAAAAAGAACTTTCCTACTACAATTAGATTAGAGATGCTTTCATAATCTAGCATAGACTGTGCAAAATTATCTTGAAATAATAGACTTCCCTGGGTTGACAATTTATATTGAACACTTTGATTTTCCATTCAATTAGATGATTAAAGTGCCCAACATGAGGGATGGTGATATATAGTGGGATGTAGAGTGTTTTTTTCTGACAAAGAGCCACCTGATCGTCTGCAGCAGCTTCCAGAGGAGTTACACATACTACTTCACAAACATAAAAAAGTATTTAGTGACATTCCTCCTGGCATTCAGCCAAATAGAGGTTTTGAGCATATCATAGAGCTAGAAGAGGGGCTCCAAGCAGTTATCACAAACCCCTATATACACCCTAAAGTTTACAAGGACGAGATTGAAAAAACAATTAAATAATTGTTGAAAATGGATCACATCCACCCTAGTTCCAACCCATTTGCCTCTTCCATAGTCTTATTGAAGAAGAACGACAATACTCGATGGATGTGCATTGATTACATGGACATAAAAAATAAGACAATCAAGAATCTATACCCCATACCCATCATCGATGAATTAATGGATGAGCTCAGGGGAGCCAAATTTTTTTCGAAGATTGATCTTCGATCGGGGTATCGTCATATCAAGGTACGAGAGTAGGACATACCTAAAACAATCTTTAGATGCCATTATGGGAATTATGAGTTTTTGGTCATGCCATTTGGGATAACTAATCCCCCTTTCATTTTCGAGTCGTGCATGAATCGTGTGTTCAATAAGTAGGTGAGGAAGTTCTTATTTGTCTTCTTTGAGGACATCCTCATATACAACAAAACATGGGAAGACCATATGCAACACCTAGATGGAGTACTTAGTATTATACAGAGTCAACAATTGTATGAGAAGGAATCCAAGTGCGAATTTGGTATGAAAAATATGCTCTACTTGGGGCATGTGATTGGGAAGAATGGGGTATAGGTGCACCTAGAAAAGATCAGGGCGATTATTGAGTGGCTAACTCCTAGGAATGTGACAGAACTAAAGAGCATCCTTGGTCTTTGCACTTATTACAGGAAATTTGTTAAGGTATTCTCACAGTTTACAATGGCACTATCGATCTCACCAAAAAGGGGGATTTTGTTTGGGTAGAGGTGGCCCAAGAGACATTCGAGAAAATGAAGCAGGTGATCAGTTCATGCCATGTTTTAAGACTCCCTAATTTCACTCAGCCCTTTTTTTTGGAGTGTGATGTTTAGGGAATTCTGATAGGATCTGTATTGATGCAAAACATTCACCCCGTAGCATTTGAGAGCTGCAAACTCTGAGAGTATGAGCAACATTACTCCATATATGACAAAGAGAAATTGGCCATAATGCATGCTTTGACCAAATTATCGCAGTACCTGGTGGGGAATAGGTTCAAGGTAAAGACCGATCATAATAGCTTGAGGTTTCTCATGGAGCAAAAGGAGTTGAGTGAGCGGMAACAAAAATGGATCAGTAAAATCAAAGCCTATGATTTTGAGATTGAGTATGTGAAAGGAAAAAATAATGTGGTTGTTGACACCCTATCTAGGATACCCACTCTCTCTCTCATGGAGATTTCAGTGGAATGGAAGGAAATTCTATTGGCAGAATAATCCAAAAATATGTTTGCTTGTGAGATACTTGATGGTCAGGTCTCCGATGATAGGTACAGGGTTATTGACGACATCATATATTATAAGGACCAGATCTATTTAGTACCAGAATCTTAGTTGAAGGACAAAATGATGCATGCAACACATACTTCTCCTTTGGCAGGTCAACTAGGATACCTGAAGACTTATAGACAAATTCGAGAGAGGTTCGCTTGGAAGGGTATCAAGACTGATGTATTGAATTTTGTACTAGAATGCCTCATTTGTTAACAAAACAATATGGAACATACCCACCCAATAGGATTTCTCCATCCGCTTCCCATTCCAGAAAAAAAATGGGAAAGCATTTTGATGGATTTTATCATAGGGTTGCCTCTGGTTCAGGGGAAAGATTGTATCTATGTGGTGATTGACAGGATTACTAAATTCACCCATTTATTCTCCATATCATCCAATTAATCTGCAACACAAGTAGCAGAATTGTTCATTCGCGAGGTATTTCGGCTGCATGGACTGCCCAAGACAATTGTCAACGATCGAGATATCATATTCATGGGGGAATCTTGAAGGAGTTGTTCAGACTTGTAGGGACACAATTAAGTCCTAGTACTGATTATCACCCCCAGACTGATGGGAAGACCGAAATTGTGAACAAGTGGATTGAGGGGTATTTAAGAAATTATGTATTGGAGCAAAAAATGACATGTATCAAATGGCTCCAATTGGGTGAGAATTGTTATAACACCACTTATCACATGTCGATCAGGATGACACCTTTCACATATTTTTATGATTATGATGCCACCACCTTTGTGGATCGAGCATTTGGGGACAACTGAGGACCCAAAGCCAAATATTGGATTCAAGAGAGTCATGAAATGTTGTGAACTCTCAAAGATAATTTGCAAATGGCACATAATTAGTTGAATATTTACATCGACAAGCATAAAGTGGAGTGAAGTTACAAGGTGGGAGACTTGGTATACCTCCGCTTGCAACCACACATAAATCATCATTGAAAATAAAAGGGGGAGAGAAATTGAAACCACAATTCTATCATCCCTACAAGATTTCAAGGCGAGTCGAGGAGGTAGCTTATGAGTTAGAGGTTCTGGAGGGGTGTAATATACACAATGTATTTCATGTTTTTTACCTCAAGGAGGAAGTGGGACAACATATTGTCATTTATACAGAGCTGCCACTATTGGATGAGGACGAGCAATTGATTCTAATTCCAGAGGAGGTGTTGGAGACCAGAGAACATAAATTAAGGAACACGAGAATTAAAGAATACCTGATCAAATGGAAAAATATATGTATTGAGGACCCTACTTGGGAAGGGGAGGAGATATTAAAACATCCTGGATTATAGTTGCTTGAGGACAAGCAATCTCAGGCGGGGAGGACTGTAATGTCCTCGTTGGCCTAGGTGGTATAATGAATGGTTCTACTAGCCTAAATTGGTTCCCATAGGCTAATTAAGAAAAATTACCAAGGGAACTCAACCTTTTCCTAGGAAATGACTTTATAAAGTGAAAAGGGAAAAGGGGGACATGGGTCTTAGTAAAAACAAAGTCACTTAAAAACTATAAAGTGTGCAAGCATAAAGTGACTTTAAAAGAAAATTAAAAAGTAAAGTGAGTGGGAAATAACTCCATTAAGAAATAAAAGAGGGGAAAAGAGAATATGCCCCTCATTCTTGCATTCACTCACTTGGAAATTAGATTTTGAGAGATATTGAGGAAAGAGTCTATGGTTTGAGGAAACCCTTGGGAATTTGATGGTTTCAGTGTTGTGACGATACACCCTAGATATTTTGCAGAAGGGATCATCCATATTTCTTCCTTGAACTTGATGGACTGCTTTGATATTTTAGTCTAAACATTTTTAGTTCATTGTGGCTGAGTTTTAGTGGTTGAAGCTAAGCTATCTCTGTCAAAGAGGTCAACTAGATCATGAAGGCCGAGTTTCGTTATTTCTGAGCATTATTCTATGTTGTGGGGTCAAGTTGGACAGTGTGGGATGAGTTTACTCTTTGCTTAGTACATTATTCCCTTACCATGGAACATTCCTTCTTGTGTTGGGCACATTTCTCCCTTGATCGAGCCACATACTCATATGGGGAGTCGAGATGATCATTGTTGGCCTGTTTTGTTAATTGTGGAATGATATTGTAGCGTGGAAATCAACCTTGAACATCAGTTTGGAGATTGGAGGGGTCAACCTCAATTCTGGGGTAATTGCTCACTGCTAGGAGGTTATTTGGACACTCGGAAAGTCGTGTTAACTCTGTGGAGGAATTCATTATCAATTAGGATCGAGTGGCTTGCTCCAAAACAATTAGATATACCTATCTCTCTTATTTCTATATCAAAAGGGTGCTACAAGCCTATAGATTCAAGGTACTTGGTTGTTGTTCATTTCTTGTCCATTCACATACACTCAGAATTTGAGAAGGCTGAATCCAGGAGATATATATCACGTTACTTCATATCTTATTGTGTGTGGTTATGTGAGATTTACCATGTATTCATGTTATTGAATAAATAAAGGCGACATTTGTTCTAGGCAATGTTATTGTTTAATATGTACCCATGCTATTAAATAACCAATTTGTGTCATGATATGACATCACTTAAAAATTGTTGCGTTAATACAAGAGCCTCCAAATAAAGTAAATCCGTTCATACTTGGGGGAAAATACAAATATCAGTGAGAGAATTTTCATAGAGGTATCAAAATTGTTGCTTTGTAGTTTGTTCTTGAAGTGTTTGACGAAAGACACAATTAAAAATATAGAAATTTTGGAGAAAATTCTAATTGGAATCTTACATTTTGAAGCTTATCCCAAATTTATTTTTCTGATTCACAATGCATCACCTTAAAAAACTAAGATTTTGATAGACCACATAAGATGGTATTCATATCTTTTGCATTTTTTTTACTAGGCTTCTTACTGTCCACATCTATTGGTGAGATGTTGGGGTTGCATAACCAGTCAGAAATGATTGTTCAATAAGGAATTGTTTTTTTCTGTCAAACAAAATAGCCTTGTTTGTGGAGAAACCTTCTTGACCAATCATGCCTTATCCCGAGATCTACCTTCCAGTGGAAATATTATTTCCAAAGGAACCCACTTCGATACCCATTGTTGAGAAAAAACTTATACTAAGAGGGGGGGTGAATCAACATACGACGATTTTTTATTATTCAAACATTCATAAACCATTATAGAACAATCTCATATGAGATTTAATAATTGTAGAACATGGAACCAAATATTTACATGGAAGCCCTTACAAGAGAAAACCACAAAATTTTTCTCTATAATTATTTGTATCCACTAAACTGATAGAGACACTTATCCTCATTGGTACAAATCCTTGTAGGAACCAACCTACTCTTATAGATATTTGTATACATGAATGTACTAGAGAAAAAAATTGCCACCCCTAAGAACCAATTTATAAAGAGACACCAATCTCTTACATATCTTCGTAGACACCAATCTACCGACGACACCAATAACCACCACCAAGCACCAACTTAGCAAGTGATGACAATCCTTTTGTGTGATCTGCAACAACCTTTACCGGTTCTTCTCGCTATTTCTTCCTTCACCAAGTCTACTTACTACTTCTTCCCTTACTATTTCTTATCATTACTTCTTGGTTTACCATGTCTGATAAAAATTTGAATTTCCAAATGGAAAATTTCCTAAATATTTTTTTTTGGGTCCTCTTCCCGAGAACAAACTTGTACAACATGCCACGTGTCCAATTTTGAAAATATGATTATGAAATTTTTACCTGAGGTACTTTTATATGTCCCCTCTTCCCTTTGAATTTTTCACAGTCTGAAGAGTCGGAAAAAATAAGTTATAGTGAAAATGTCAAAATTACCTATTTGAAATTTGAATTCAGGAGAATTTAGGAACCCTAAATACCAGAAATCATATCTTAGAAATTATAAAGAGACAACATCTTAAATTATTTCCTAACGTACTTTTGTATTTTCCCTTTGTCTTACAAAATTTTCACAATATAAAGAGGACTTGAAAATAAGTTATAGTGAAAATTCTAAATTGACCTATATGAAACTAATTTGAGAAGCATTTAGGAACCCTAACTTCCAAATGTCATATCTCTAAATTTATAGCAAACCAACATCTGAAATTTTTACCAGATGTTCCTAGATATTACTCCTCAATCTTTGCAAAATTTCGATGTCTAAAACATACGAGAAAATAAGTTATAGCGAAAGTTACAAACTCAAATGTTTGAAACTTATTTGAGCATTGAGGAACCATAAATTATACAAGGAATATCTCCAAAATTGTAATGAACCAACATATGAAACTTTTACCACATGTACCTAGATATCTCTCCTCTACTTGTGCAAATTGCAAGGTCTCAAACGTCCCGTAAAATAAGTTATAGATAAAGTACCAAGCTGACCAGTTTGAAACTAATTTTGGAGCATTCAAGAATGCTAACTTCCACATGACATATATCCAAAAGTATAGTGAGCCAAAACCTGAAATATTTACCACATGTACCCAGAGATTCCTCTTCTTTCATTGCAAAATTTCAAGGTCTAAAACATCTAAGAAAATAATTTATGTCAAGATGACCTGAAACTGATTTCATAGCTCTTCCCTTTTTTAATTATGTTCAATCTTTTCTCATCCACTTCTTCAAATGTTACTACATATTCCACCCAATCACCTTCTCTTAATACTATCGCTTTTTATACTTTTTCATAACCCTTTATGGATGGACATGTCCATTAATTAAATAATTAACTTTCTGAATACCATGGGAAAATACCCAGACACATGGGTTTGAAACCACCATTTCACTATTTACATTTTCACATGCACACCCTTTTTAATATACTTGTAATGCTACATATAAATCAATGTTTTGTGTATTATAATGTCTTAATATATGACATTAATGAAAACACCAAAATTATTCCTTTGACATCAATGACAATAATTCCAACAATTTTACTATTCTAACGTCTTATACAAACTATTCCATCAAAATTAATAGTTTATATAATATTCATTAATCACTCAATTATACTTGAATTTACTAAGTCTTACAACCATTATATTGTTAGCATCCATTTCAAATCATTTCTCCCCATTGAGAAGCTTTATGCTCTCCAAAAGATTAAAGGAAGCCAATCTAGATAAATCTGTCCTCTATAAAATTCTCTAGAACATTGATCTAACTCTATCTTCTAGCTACACATTTGGCTCTAGCTCATGGATCTAGATACTGGCTCAAGTTATGTCTAAGGATTTATCTCTATTTTCCAGATTATTTTTTCTTGTAATCTAGAATTGTTGTCACTAAATCTCATCTTTGAGCAATATCCAGATATGAACTGCACAATTAGAGTTTGTTCCCATCTCTCTCATACTTGGAGATGGTCCATCTTGGAACTTAATGTAGATAAATGAGATTTTGGTTTACATTTGTTTAGTGATATCTTGGTAGATATTCCCTCATGTAGCAACCCCACAAAATGAAGTGTAGTCTACCTTACTCTTCTAGGATCAATAGTTTCTTGAAATGGAAAAGCTATTTTTTTCTTGCACATGCTTACAAGAACTCTATATCTACAACAATGTCATTTGGATGAAAACCTTGGTGTGCAATTGATGCAGGAGCATCGTGAAAATCCAAAAGCACATGACTAAGCCAAAGAAATAGTTGGACACGCGGAGGAAGGAAAAGAGCAGGTTTAAGTAAGAATCGTTTTGAATTTTGAACTTAAAAGGCATTAATGTAATAGTTAGGAAGATGACGTACTTTTCATTTATTTATTGGAGGTTGTAAACAGATCTTGAGCGATTTCTCTCATCTATAGAACATTAAGGAATTTAAGCCCTATTAATGAAAGTAGGTAGATTTAAATTGTAGATTAGACAGTTTAGAGAGTAGGAGGGAAAATGAATATAGACACCCTCACTCTTGTATGATTGTATCATTATCATTAGAACATGATAGAATAAGAGAGCTGCAGAGAGAGGGCTGTAGAGAAAAAACCCATGTACAGGAGCTTTGAATTAATATATGAAGCTTTGAATCAGATTCATGGTGTTATGATGTTTTCTGTTTATACATGGTGAATGGTATGCTTATGGTTGATTATTCTCTATGTTATGCATTTGTTTTAATACTGTGTGTATGCATGATTTCATATTGAATGTTTGAAGTCTAAGAGAGAGAGAGAGAGAGAATGAGTTTCAATTGTTTCTCTTCCTGAGTGAGAGAATTTTCTGCAAGAAGTGTAGTGAAACATCCGCAAGGTGTGCATTGACAAGTCTTCTGAGGTTTATCTCAGAAAACTCAGGAGAGATACCAGTGTTCTCATTTTAGCAGAAGTGCAGGTGAAGCCCAAAAGTCGTGCAAGGTGTGCGCAAGCTAGTAGAGACCTTAGACTTATCAAACAAGGTTGAAAGCTAAGGGACTGTTGTTGCAGAGGGTGCATAGAGTTGAAAAATCAAATAGTTGGAAGTATTTGAAAGAGTGTCGCAAGGAGTGTGTCTAGGAGTCCTTTTGAGACTCAAGTCTGCAAGTAAAATCTCAACAGGGTCAGTACCTTTGAAAGTACTCAAAGGGAGACGAAGATTGAAAACGTCTCGTAGAAGTTAAGTCTTAGTGGGAGAACACTAGTTCATTTCGCAGAAGTTGTCAAGGAGGGAACGAGCGATGGAAATTCTCCAAGGAGATCTCGCAAAGTTGTGAGGACTGTGGGATTCAGTGAAGCTGGAAGGAGGTTAAGCATTGGATGAATCTACCCTTCGAGAGGTAAGAGTCAATGTGGATAGTTGATCATGATAGTGGAGCTGTCAGGATCGTTTTGGCATTTTGGTGTGTCGAGGTTTTGGAACTCGAGAAGGCAGTGTTTTGGGGATTAAGAGTCTCGAACTTTTGGTACCCAGATGCCAAAATAGCATGGGTTGTTGCATCTAAATGAAGAAGGCACCATTTTAGAATTCAAGATTTCGAAGAGGTAGGGGAACGACAATTGAAGGCGTTTTCAATTCTTGAAAGATGGGAAGAAGAACAAGTGGCGAGAGTCCATTTTAGAGATAGAAAGCATTTGAGTGGACAAGTGGCATGTCTTCATCAAATAGGAAGAGTCAAACCTTGTTGACCGTTTCAGGGTTTGAAGGTTGAAGAGTCATGAGCCTTGCATCTGGATTTTTGAAGTCATGAAGTTCGAAACCCCGATGAAGTGAAAAGTCCATTGGGAAGCCAACCTTTGCTGAACGCATCATAATTCAGCAATTCGAGTTTCGGAGGTTGTAGAGATAGGAACTCTCGAGAAGAGGGATCACGGAATCATGAAATCTGAAGTCTTGGTTCAGTGAAGGGTGCAATCTTACTGAGATTGGAAGACTTGAGTGGTGCTTTGTGGTTGATCACCTGGGGCATACTCATAAGGACCTGTGGAGAAACAATGTTGTGTGTGTGTGGTTCTTGTTATCCCCGATATCTAGGGATAACTAGGAGATCATATCTCGAGTCCCACATGGTCCTAGACATGGAGTACCGGGAGCGAGATTGACTTGAGCATGGCCCTGGAGGGCCCATCTCTATTTTTCTTCATCAGATTTGTCCTGTCAGCAGTAGCAGCTTCCATCACCACCGGCCTGGGCTTGCGTCTGAGAGGACTCTTGCTCCATGAGGTAATTGGTCCAAGGTGTCATGGTATGTGTCATATTTGATTGTTATAACCTTCTTCTATATGCATTAGGTTCCTTTCATTTTGGATGACTGCTTGGATCTTACACTAATCCACTTGACCATTGTTGGGGTGATTGATGGGGCAACTTAGCAAGATGGTATTCATGGGTTTTTGTTATCCAGCAAGGGGGATTTGCAGAGCCATCGTCCGCTCCCACCATCTTATCACTTTTACATATTATACCCCGCTCATCCATCCCATTCCCCTAGTCTGTCCATTAGGATGACCTTTCAAGGCTACATCTTGTCTTGTGGGAAGAAGGGGCTAAAGGCCCAGGGGGTAAAAGCAGCTGGTAAAAGATAAAATCCATAGGAAATGAAACCTAGAGATGCTTCGCCCAGGGGATCCCCGAGAAGGCAATAAAAAGCCTCTCGATAAGAAACTAAGGGACCCTAAGAAAAATAATAATAATAATAAAAACAAGACCTAACCAAGAGGATGGGAGGTCTCATCACGAGCCGACCCATTATGTTCATAGGTATTTAGCAGTATGACATTGCCATTATCTGGTCACCAAGCCAGGGCAGTGACCTTTGGTTGCATGGCCAAAGGAAAGGGGGTCTCATCACGATCCAGCCTTCTCATTTCTACGAAGATACCAGTGGGTAACGTTGTCAGCTCTGGCCACCAAGCGAAGGAAGTGTCCTCTTCATCAGACCTTGAAGTAAAAAAGAAATAAAAGAAAGATAAGGAAATAAAAGGGCTTGGAAAAAATGCATCCATGACAGGTACAGGTCGCCTCCTACAAAGGCACCCACAGATGACACCTTCCCTTGGTCTTACTATGACTGGACATCCCTAAAAACCATATCAACTCATTACACATGGCTTGAATGATCCTTTGAGGAAGCATTCCATCTCTTGTGGGTATTAGCCCAATAGGTTTTTCAGTCGGTTTCCTTAGATTTGTATAGTAGATCTGTGTAATGTCTTTGAGCTCTTAGATGATATGTTAGGGATTTCTTGAATATATTTGATAACTTTAATGATGAGATATGATTTACATTGCTATGATGTCTAGGACTGATGACCCCATGGACGGCGTAGTCTTTGATGTGCAGGACCATAGCCGGTGGACAGGTACCAGAGGATCAGTGCACATGGGGATATGATTAGCTCGGACCTCCATGGGCCTGAAGAGCCCATCATATGGTTGCTGGGATGGCAAAGGCATGACAGAGTTATGACGAGCCCTTGCATGGAGAAGATGAAGGATGCCCTCATCAGGAGGTTTTGGCAGAGATTTGACCTATGGGGATCAACCCCTACAGATGGGATGATGGCCTTGATAGATAGGATGCCACCCAGGACAGGCTGGATGTTTTCTGGAGCAGATGGCAGTGTGTTGGGCTTGTTTGGCACACATGGCAGGTTGAAGGAGCCCCAGAGGGGCCAATGTTTTGCTTGTTGGATGATGATTATGCCCTGAAGGGGCCAACATCTCCCTCATAGGGGCTTGACGTCTCCATTTTTAGCTCATTGTTCACACCCAATTCGTCACCTGGTGAGAAAATCGAGGGTGCTTACATGCCCTGTTGGGTCTTGCAGAGCATGACAGCTGTGGAAGGAAAAGTTAGCGGAAACAAAACAAACTACAAGAAAGAATTAAATAAAAACAAACTACAACTGTTAGCATATGGATAAAGAAACAATAAATAAAAAAAAACACCGATATCACCAATGGTTTTGAGCTGGTCTATTGATGAAATCAGAGCACAATGAAGGAAGAGAACAGTGGTTCCTTCTTCCCCCAAAGGAAGGCTCTTGAGGCCCTCACAAACTTTCTTTCCTTACAATGCGAATAAATGAGACTGATGGTGAAAGAACTCCTAGCACATCCACTCAATGGAGAGGCGAATGGCTCTATGAAATGTTGCCAATGTGTTATCATCAAAGAATGAGCCCTTGAAAATCTTAGCAGCATAACAATACCTGAAATTCCTTGCAAAAAGAATGGTTCTTCATGGCTTTTTATAGCAGATCACCGGGTGATTATGTAACCTCTTCAAAGTGTGAAAAGGGGCTCTTTAGGGCTTCATTAGGTCATTAACCCGCCTACCTTGCAGATTCAGCTCAGATTTGGGAGTCAAATCAGGTTGGGAGCTGGTCCGTGAGTGGTTGGGAGGCCAACCAATGCAATAAATGCGTCGTTTAGCAGGTGCGCAGGTTTTTTCGTTGACAGCCGCCCGTCGTGCGCGCATGCGTGCATGGTACGTTCTTGTCCTGCGCATGTGCGCGCGCACCAAACTGATGTAAAGCGCCCTTCAATTTTTGGTTACTTTGTATAGTTTTTGACCCTTCTGGAATGTTGTGAAATTAATTCAGTGCCATGAATGACTTCATTGTTGTTTTGACGATGCGGAGTTCTTGTCCCCATGTGTGGATGAAATTTCGGTGATAACAGATGCCCCCTGATGGATGAGGTTAGGAGCATACGTATAGCCAAAATCCATCAATGTTTCTTCTACTGAGAATGTTTTTGTAAGGGAGAGCAATAGTGGGACCGTTTGGAGCACTCCGTTGGAGAAAAAAGGAACCAGTAGGACCCGACCTTCTGAGAGTTGTGAAAAAAAATATACAACTGTGTACAAACGAGGTGGGCATGCCACATGCTCGTGTTATGTAACTCTGAAAAAAGATGACGGAAGTGTTGGTGTAGACAACTGCAGCGCCCTCGGGGGCGGTAATGATAAAGGCAGAAGACAATTCTGCAAAGGAACATACTCTGAATAATAGGCAATGATCGCRGTAATAAGCAGCGAGGATGATGTGGGCATTGATGGCCCTACCAAGTTCAGAGGTCTTCGGCAAATGACAAAAATAACTGCAATAGTCGCAAAATAAGACCCACCATAACATGAGAGAGTGTTGGCGTCGAATGTTATGGGGGCCAACGACAGCAAGGAGGAATGGTGTTTCACACTGTGCCATCCGAGATCTCTCATTAAAATAGAGAATGAGAATCAAGATACTGTCGCCCTTCTGGAAAAGTGTGCTGATGTCTTCAAAAGGGGGACGCGACTCCCAGAAGAAAAAGGGCTTATTGGAATCTACTGAGGTGAGGAAGTGGTAGAGGTACATGGATGAAGTCAGGAAGTGGGATGACTCAAGACTGCCCTTGGCTGGAGGATGTATGAGAGAAATAGTGGCCGCAACCATGTGACAAGGTCGAGTGTCAGGGGGATGACAAGACCGGTGCTAAGTTGTGCCAGAGGTGGGACAAGGTGAACAAATTCAGAGGGTAGAGGTAACTGACCTGTGGAGTACTCTGAAGATATGGACGATGCCGGCAAGGGTAAATGATAAGCAATGCTCCAACCAAGGGTGACATGGGTTGTGTGTGGCCAAAAGAAAGCAAGTCGCAAATGGTGACGACAAAAAATGTAATGACTAAAAATAAAGGTGTTTGTACAATAAATAATGAATAATTTTGGGGAGAAATGTACAAATATAGAAACGGGTGCCCCAGTGTGAAATGTGTGCCCCAGGGAGGGAAAAATTGTCTTGGGAAACTGATGAAGGGTGGGGGGCCCATTGGTGAGTTTTTGTATGAGGTAGGTGAAATGAGGGTAGGTTCGCAGATGGGAAAACTGAGTGTGGATGAAATGAAGGGCTCATGATCCTGCGGAAGTGCAGGTAAAAAAAAAAAAATAGAACCATAAAGAGATAATCTGGGAGTCCATGTGGGAAAGCTAGAAAAATGAAGAGAAAGAGTATGTGGCAGATTCACGACATGATGAAAGACTATCGGGACTCCCATCCCTAAAGGGTAATGAAAAACAACATGAGTGTCGAAAGTGCAAAAAGGTGCTATGAATGGGACAACTCATGTGGGTGAGAATGCTACTGGGTTACAGTACCGAAGATGCAAATGGAGGTGTGGGTACTGCAGAGCCGGGAATAAGGATCCTAAAGGCCAATATTAGAGGGTGTGATTGGAAATGTAAATGCAATATAGTGGGATAGACATCACTTAGTCATGATATGACATCACTTACAAATTGTTTTGCTAATATACAAACCTCCAACTAAAGTAAACCACTTCAGCCTTGGGGGGAAATACAAATATCATTCAATTTTTTTTTATAGAGGTATCATAATTGTTGCTTTGTAGTTTGTTCTTGAAGTATTTGACGAAAGCCAGAATAAAAAATATAGAAATTTTGGAGAAAATTCAAATCGGAATATTACAATGGTATCATAGCATGTTCTTCTACAACTGTGGGCTCTAAGGGGCATTTAAAATAATATTTATGATACCAGAAGACGAGTAGAACATTACCTACCAGAGAGGTAGGGGAAGAACCCCAGATCCCCCTGGGTGGGAAGAACAAGAAGTGGTTAGAGAAGAAGGGACAGGAGAGGCAACACCATCTCTAACACCTAAGGTAAAGGGAACTATGGGGGAAGAAGATGATACGAGGATCAACAGTTTTTTCAATATCTTGAATGACTTTCCCAACGATCAAAAAGCCATGATGGAAATCATGGGGCAGTTTGCTAAGAATTTGTTGGAGGGAAAAACGAAGAAGAACCAAAATGGTGATGGGGAATTCATTGGAGAAGGCATCCACTCACGCACTACCATATAGAGCCAGCCCCACTTGCACACCAAATCAATCAGACCCACTATGATTCAATTTTCGGGGAATGAGGCCGTAGGTCCATTGATGCAGGTTGAGCACAATGAGCCCTATAGGGAATATTTAGAGGAGTAGAGGAGACTAGGAGACGATTTCCACTCAGCGATGTCCTTCGCAAATTTATGAAATATGAAGAGTAGAAACAGACCGAGAGGGCCCATGAGGGCCATGACACAATTTTTAGTTGTAGCGTACTATTGGGAAATTCATTATTCGCAACTTTGACGAAGGCTCTAAATGCTTCGCTAGATGATGGGTATTGAAGCTCGACACTTACTTCTAGATGCACCAGATGACAGAGACAAATGCCATTAAATTGGCCACCTTACACCTAGATAACGAGGCCCATGAGTGGTGGTACCATGGGTTAGTCACTTTGGGACATGTCGAGGTTACATCCTACTTGGACTTCACATAGAGACTCATCAATAGATTTGACAGGAAGGACCCTTAGCTTCACTTTAGAGAGTTGGCTTAGCT
Organism: Picea engelmannii; assembly: GCA_009831015.1. Taxonomy (NCBI): domain Eukaryota; kingdom Viridiplantae; phylum Streptophyta; class Pinopsida; order Pinales; family Pinaceae; genus Picea; species Picea engelmannii. Next base: position 197,169 of record ML787624.1, read on the forward strand.
CAAACAGGCAGGTATCCCAGAGACCTATATATATGAGTTTCAGAGGGTCACTTTGACGTTATCATACACTTCAGAGGGTCCTCTAGTTTTTTTTGTTTGTCGAGAGGCTAGTGGAGTCTCTATGGTGATGGGTCAACTCATTCAAGATATTGAAAAAAATGTTGATCCTGGTATCATCTTCTTCCCCCATAGTTCCCTTTCCCTTAGGTGTGATAGATGGTGTTTCCCCTCAACAGATTTTTCAATATCTTAAATGACTTGGCCAACGATCAGAAAGCCATGATGGAACTCATGGGGCAGTTTGCTAAGAATCCATTAGAGGGAAAAATGAAAAAGAACCAAAATGGTGACAAGGAATTTGTTGGAGAAGGAAACCACTCACACACTACCATGTAGAGCCACCCCCACTTGCACACCAAATATCTCAGACCCACTATGCCTCACTTTTTGGGGAATGAGGCTGCAGGTCCATTAATGCAGGTTGACCACGATGATCCCTATAGGGAATATTTAGAGGAGTATAGGAGACTAGGAGACGATTTCCACTCATCCATGCCCTTCACAGATTTATGCAATATGAAGAGTAGAAACAGACTGAGTGGGCCCATGAGGGACATGACACAATTTTTATTTGCAGCGTACCATTGGGAAATTCACTATTCCCAACTTTGAAGGAGGCTCTAAATTCTCTGCTAGATCATGGGTGCAGAAGCTTGACACTTACTTCCAACTGCACCAGATGACAAAGACATATGCCATTAAATTGGCCACCTTACACCTGGATAACGAGGCCCATGAGTGGTGGTACAATGGGTTAGTCACCTTGGGAGATGCCGAGGTTACCTCCTACCTGGACTTCACATAGAGACTCATCGAGAGATTTGACAGGAAGGACCCTTAGCTTCACTTTAGAGAGTTGGCTTAGCTCAAACAGATACGTATCACAGAGACCTATATATCTGAGTTCCAGAGGGTCACTATGATGGTGTCAGACATTTCAGAGGGTCGTCTGGTGATGTTGTTTGTTGAGGGGGTAATGGAGCCTCTATGGTAATGGGTCAAGGCCTACAAGACTACCTCTTTATAGGATGGAGTGAGTAGGGCTCGGGACATGCAGCATGTAGTACCTAAAATCTGGTTTCTTCCCAAACCCACTTTTACCCCAAAGACTAAGGAAATCATACCACCTCAAAGAGATTGGGCTAGGAAGCCCAAACTGGATGAAGAGACTAGGAGAGAATTTAGGAAAAATAAATTGTGTTTCAGCTGTAAGGAGGCATGTGCACTAGGGCTTAGATTTGCCGGGAAGGACAGAATGGGAAAGTCCCATTACATTGAGGTGATAGTGGCAGTGATGATGCTGAGGATATGGATCAAACACAAGACTAGGGACATCTAACATTATGAAAGGATTCATCAAAGGATAGGGCTAAGGAGCTAGTCATGGCCTCGATGTTAGGATTTATGAGGTATCATACCTTTAGGGTTAGAGGTGTCCTACAGAGGCACAAGGTGACAATACTGATCGATTGGGGAGCATCCCATAACTTCATTGACAGTAACATGGTCAAGAGGAGAGGAATTCTGATAGAGCAGTTCAATGGGTTCACAGTAGTCATACTAGGAGGTCACCAGATGAGTTGCACCAAGTTGATTCCCAAGCTCACAATAACCATGGGAAACTACTCAATGAAAAATGATTTCTTTGTGGTGGATATACTAGACATCAATGTAGTGTTTGGTTTTCAATGGATTTACTCTATTGGGAGATACACTATGGATCAAAGGACCATGAAGATGGATTTCACCAGCTCAGATGGAAAGAAATGGATGAGCTCAGGGGAGCCAAATTTATCTCGAAGATTTATCTTCGATCAGGGTATCATCAGATCAAGGTACGAGAGTAGGACGTACCTAAAACAACTTTTAGATGCCACTATGGGAATTATGAGTTTTTGGTCATGCCATTCAGGATAACTAATCCCCCTTCCATTTTCCAATCGTGCATGAATCATGTGTTCAATAAGTAGGTGAGGAAGTTCTTATTTGTCTTCTTTAAAGACATCCTCATATACAACAAAACATGGGAAGACCATATGCGACACCTATATGGAGTACTTAGTATAATAGAGAGTCAACAATTGTGTGAGAAGGAATCCAAATGTGAATTTGGTATGAAAAAGATGCTCTACTTGGGTCACATGATTGGGAAGAATGGGGTATAGGTGCACCGATAAAAGATCAGGGTGATTATTGAGTGGCTAACTCCTAGGAATGTGACAGAACTGAAGAGCATCCTTGCTCTTTTCACTTATTACATGAAATTTGTTAAGGTATGGTCACAGTTTACAACGACAATGACCGATCTCACGAAAAATGGGGATTTTTTTTGGGTAGAGGAGGCCCAAGAAACATTCAAGAAAATGAAGCAGGTGATGAGTTCATGCCATGTTTTAACACTCCCTAATTTCACTCAAGCCTTTGTTTTGGTGTGTGAAGCTTAGGGAATTGGGATAGGATCTATATTGATGCAAAATGGTCACCCCATAGCATTTGAGAGTTGCAAACTCTGAGAGTATGAGTGACATTACTCCATATATGACAAAGATATGTTGGCCATAATACATCCTTTGACCAAATTATTCGGGTGGGGAATAGGTTCAAGGTAAAGACTGATCATAATAGTTTGAGGTTTCTAATGCAGAAAAAGGAGTTGAGTGAGCGACAACAAAAATGGATCAGTAAAATCAAAGCCTACAATTTTGAGATTGAGTATGTGAAAGGAAAAAATAATGTGGTTGTTGACGCCCTATCTACGATACCCACTCTCTCTCTCATGGAGATTTCAGTGGAATGGATTGAAATTCTATTGGTAGAATACTCCAAAAATATGTTTGCTTGTGAGATACTTGATGGTCAGGTCTCTGATGAAAAGTAAAGGGTTATTGACGACATCATATATTATAAGGACCAGATCTATTTAGTACCAGAATCTTAGTTGAAGGACAAAATGATTCATGCAACACATACTTCTCCTTTGGCAGGTCATCCAGGATACCGAGAGACTTATAGACAAATTTGATAGAGGTTTTCTTGGAAGGGTCTCAAGACAGATTTATTGAAGTTTGTATTGGAATGCCTCATTTGTCAGCAAAACAAGATGGAACATACCCACCCAATAGGATTGCTCCAACCGCTTCCCATTCCAGAACAAAAATGGGAAAGCATTTCGATGGATTTTATCATAGGGTTTCCTCTGGTTTAGGGGAAATATTGTAACTATGTAGTGATTGAAAATCTTACTGAATTCACCCATTTCTTCTCCATATGCTCCAATTTATCTGAATCACAAGTAGCAGAATTGTTCTTCCGAGAGGTATTTCATTTGCATGGACTTCCAAAGACAATTGTCAATGATCGAGATATCATATTCATGGGAGGATTCTGGAAGGAGTTCTTCAAAATCACAGGGACACAATTAATTCCTAGTTCTAATTATCACCCTCAGATTGATGGGAAGACTGAAATTGTGAACACGTGGATCGAGGGGTATTTCAGAAATTATGTATCGGAGCAAAAAATGACATGTATCAAATGGCTTCAATTGGGTGAGAATTGCTATAACACCACTCATGACATGTCGATCACGATGACACCTTTCACATATTTGTATGATTATGATTCCACCACCTTTGTTGATCAAGCATTTGGGGACAACCATGGACCCAAATCCAAAGATTGGATTCAAGAGAGTCATGAAGTGTTGCGAACTCTTAAAGATAATCTGGAAATGGAACAGCATCAGCTGAATATTTATGCTAACAAGCATAAAGTGGAGTGCAGTGACGATCTAGGAGACTTGGTATAGCTCCACTTGCAACCATACATAAATCATCTTTGAAAATGAAAGGGGGAGAGAAATTGAAGCGACAATTCTATGGTCCCTACAAGATTTCGAGGCGAGTCGGGGAGGTAGATTATGAGTTAGAGCTTCTGGAGGTGTGTAAGATACACAATGTATTTCATGTTTTTTGCCTCAAGAAGGAAGTGGGACAACATATTGTCATTTATAAAGAGTTTCCACCATTGGATTATGAGGGGAAATTGATTCTAATTCCGGAGGAGGTGTTGGAGACCAGAGAGAATAAATTAAGGAACATGAGCATTAAGGAGATATTGAAACATCCTGGATTATAGTTTCTTGAGGAGAAGCAATCTTAGGTGGGGAGGACTGTAATGTCCTCGTTGGCCTAGGTGGCATAATGAATGGTTCTACTAGCCTAAATTGGTTCTTGTAGGCTAATTTAGAAAAAATACCTAGGGAACTCAACTTTTTCCTAGGAAATGACTTTATAGAGTGAAAAGGGAAAAGGGGGACATGGGTCTTAGGAAAACAAAGTCACTTAAAAATTATAAAGTGTGCAAGCATAAAGTGACTTTAAAAGAAAATTAAAAAGTAAAGTGAGTGGGAAATAACTCCATGAAGAAATAAAAGAGGGGAAAAGAGAAGGTGCCCCTCATTCTTTCATTCACTCACTTGGAAATTAGATTTTGAGAGATCTTGAGGAAAGAGTCTACAATTTTAGGAAACCCTTTGGAATTTGATGGTTTCGTTGTTGCGATGATATTCCCTAGATATTTTGCAGAAGGGATCATCCATATTTCTTCCTTGAACTTCATTGATTTCTTTGATATTTTAGTGGAAACATTTTTAGTTCATTATGGATGAGTTTTAGTGGTGGAATCTAAGCTATCTCTATCAAAGAGGTCGACTAGATCATGAAGGAAGAGTTTCCTTATTTCAGAGCATTATTCTATGTTGTGGGGTCAAGTTGGATAGTGTGGGATGAGTTTACTTTTTGCTTAGTACATTATTCCCTTACCCTGGTGCATTCCTTCTTGTGTTGGACACATTTCTCCGTTGATCGAGACACTTACTCATATGGGGGGTCGAGATGATCATTGTTGGCCTATTTTTTTAATTATGGAATGATATTGTAGCGTGGAAATCAACCTTGGACATCAGTTTGCAGACTAGATGGGTCGACCTCAATTCAAGGGTAATTGCTCACTGCTGGGAGGTTATTTGGACACTGGGAAAGTTGTGTTATCTCTGTGGAGGAATTCATTAGCAGTTGGGATCGCGTGGCTTTCTCCAGAACAATTATATATACCTATCTCTCTTATTTCTATATCAGAAGGGTGCTACAGGCCTATAGATTCAAGGTACTTGGTTGTTGTTCATTTCTTTTCCATTCACATACACTCGGAATTTGAGAAGGTTGAATCCAGGAGATATATATAACGTTACTTCATATCTTACTGTGTGTGGTTATGTGATCTTTACTATGTATTCATGTTATTGAATAAATAAAGGCGATAATTGTTCTAGGCAATGTTATTGTTTAATATGTACCCATGCTATTAAATAACCAATTTGTTTCATGATATGACATCACTTAAAAAATGTTTTGTTAATACAAGAGCCTCCAAATAAAGTAAATCCGTTCATACTTGGGGGAAAATACAAATATCAGCGAGATAATTTTAATAGAGGTATCAAACCTGTTTCTTTGTAGTTTGTTCTTGAAGTGTTTGACGAAAGACACAACTAAAAATATATAAATTTTGGAGAAAATTCTAGTTGGAATCTTACATTTTGAAGCTTATCCCAAATTTATTTTTCTTATTCACAATGAATCACCTTAAAAAACTAATATTTTGATAGACCACATAAGATGGTATTCATATCTTTTGCATTTTTTTTACCAGGCTTCTTACTATCCACATTTATTGGTAAGATGTTGGGGTTGCATAACCAATTAGAAATGATTATTCAATAAGGAATTGTTTTTTTCTGTCAAACAATAGAGCCTTGTTTGTGGAGAAACCTTCTTGACCAATCATGCCTTATCCTGAGATCTACCTTCTAGTGGAAATATTATTTCCAAAGGAACCCACTTCGATACCACTTGTTGAGAAAAAACTTATACTAAGAGGGGAGTTGAATCAACATAAGACAATTTTTTATTATTCAAACATTCATAAACCATTATAGAACAATATCATATGATATTTAATAATTGTAGAACACAAAACCAAATATTTACATGGAAAACCTTCCAAGAGAAAACCACAAAAATTTTCTTTATAATTATTTGTAGCCACTAAACTGATAGAGACACCTATCCCCACTGGTACAAATCCTTTTAGGAACTAACCTACTCTTACAGATCTTTGTAAACATGAATGTACTAGAGAAAAAAATTTCCACCTCTAAGCACCAACTTATAAAGAGACACCAATATCTTACATATCTTCGTAGACACCAATCTACCGATGACACCAATAACCACCGCCAAGCACCAACTTAGCAAGTGATGACAATCCTTTTGTGTGATTTAAGCCCTATTAATGAAAGTAGGTAGATTTAAATTATAGATTAGACAGTTTATAGAGAACGAGGGAAAACAAATATAGACACCCTCAGTCTTATATGATTATATAATTATCATTAGCACATGATAGAAGAAGAGAGTTGCAGAGAGAGGGATGTAGAGAAAAAAACCATGTACAGGAGCTTTGAATTAATATATGAAGCTTTGAATCAAATTCATGGTGTTATGATGTTTTATGTTTATACATGGTGAATCGTATGCTTATGGTTGATTATTCTCGTTGTTATGAATTTGTTTTAATATTGTGTGTATGTATGATTTCATATTGAATGTTTGAAGTCTAAGAGAGAGAGAGAATGAGTTTCAATTGTTTCTCTTCGTGAGTGAGAGAAGTTCCTGCAAGAAGTGCAGTGAAACGTCCGCAAGGTGTGCGTTGACAAGGGTTCTGAGGTTTATCTCAAAAAACGTAGGAGCGATATTGTTGTTCTCATTCGAGCAGAAGTGCAGGTGAAGCCCAGAAGTTGTGCAAGGTGTGCACAGACTAGTCGAGGCCTTAGACTTATCAACCAAGGTTGAAAGTTAAGGGACTATTTTTGCAGAGGGGTGCACAGAGTCGAAGAATCAAATACTTGGAAGTATTTGAAAGCGTGTCGCAAGGAGTGTGTGCAGGATTCCTTCTGAGACTCAAGTTTGCAAGTAAAATCTCAATAGGGTCAGTACCTTTGAAATTACTCAAAGGGAGACGAAGATTGAAAACATCTCGCAGAAGTTAAGTCTCAGTGGGAGAACACTGGTTCATTTCGCAGAAGTTGTCAAGGAGGGAATGAGCGGTGGAAATTCTCTGAGGAGAGCTTGCGAAGTTGCGAGGACCACGGGATTCAGTGAAGCTGCAAGGAGGTTAAGAGTTGGATGAATCTACCCTTCGGGAGGTAAGAGTCAACGTGGACCGTTGTTCATGATAGTGGAGCTGTCAGGATCATTTTGGCATTTCGGTGTGTCGGGTTCGGGAACCCAAGAAGGAATTTTTTTTGGGATTGAGAGTCTCAAACTTTCGGTACCCGGAAGCCAAAATAGCATGGGTTGTCAAATCTAAAGGAAGAAGGCACCATTTCAGAATTCAGGATTTTGAAGTGGTAGGGGAATGACAATTGAAGGCTTGTTCAAGTCCCGAAAGACAAGAAGAGGGACAGGTGGCAAGATTCCACGTTAGAGATAGAAATCATTTGAGTGGATAGGTGGCGTGTCTTCGTCAAATAGGTGGAGTCAAATCTTGTTGACCGTTTCAGGGTTTGAAGGTTGAAGAGCCGTGAGCCTTGCATCCGGATTTGCGAAGTCGTGAAGTCTGAAACCTCGATGAAGTGAAAATTCCATTGGGAAGCCAACCTTTGCTAAACACATCAGAATTTGGCAATTCGAGTTTCAAAGGTTGTAGAGATAGGAACTCTCGACAACAGGGATCACGGAATCACAAAATCCGAAGTCCCGGCTCAGCGAAGGGCGCGATCTTACTGAGATTGGAAGAATTGAGTGGTGCTTTGTTGTTGATCACCTGGGGAATACTCATAAGGACCTATGGAGAAACACTATTGTGTGTGTGTGGTTCCCTGTGAGGAAAAACAAAGAGTCAATCAGACTCAGGAAGGCAGATTTAGAAAGATCCTGAGCGGATCTCGTCCTGAGGGATGAAGGTATGCACTATTTTGGTATTAGAGCCTAGGAAAAGTTCTTTGCTTTCTGTAGCAAAGAAAAGAGAACCATTTTCAGCCATGCCACCGAGAAGAGGAGATAGGCCAATGCCAATGCCTGATCCAACAGTGGAGAGGGAAATGCGCGAACTGTCCATTGGGAAGACAACCTTTCTTGAATGCATCGAAATTCAACAATTTGGGTTTCAGAGGTTGTAGAGATAGGAAGTCTCGACAACAGGGATCACAGAATCATGAAATCCGAAAGAAGGGTGCAATCTTACTGAGATTAGAAGAGTTGAGTGGTTCTTTTTGGTTGATCATCTAGGGCATACTCATAAGGACCTATGGAGAAACATTACTGTGTTTGTGTGGTTCCCTGTGAGAAAAACCAAAGAGTCAATCAGACTCAAGAAGGTAGATTTAGAACGATCCTGAGCGGATCTCGGCCTAAGGGCTGAAGGTCTGCAGTAGTAATAATAGCACCTTCTTCCACCCAAATCATTTGGTGAATATTGGACCTATATGGTTCTAGGTGACAGTTATTAATAGGCTATATTTTCTAGGATGAGGGAATGATTTAA
>ML787624.1:230982-255548 GCA_009831015.1 Picea engelmannii
AAAAATATGTTTTCTTGTGAGATACTTGATGGTCAGGTCTTCGATGACAGGTATAGGGTTATTGACGACATCATATATTATAAGGACCGGATCTATTTAGTACCAGAATCTTAGTTGAAGGACAAAATGATGCATGCAACACATACTTCTCCTCTAGCAGGTCATCCAGGATACCCGAAGAGTTATAGACAAATTCGAGAGAGGTTCGCTTGGAAGGGTTTCAAGACTGATGTATTGAAGTTTGTACTGGAATGCCTCATTTTTCAGCAAAACAAGATGGAACATACCCACCCAATAGGATTGCTCCAACCGCTTCCCATTCCAGAACAAAAATGGGAAAGCATTTTGATGGATTTTATCATAGGGTTGCCTCTTGTTCAGGGGAAAGATTGTATCTATGTGGTGATTGTCAGGCTTACTAAATTCGCCCATTTCTTCTCCATATCATCCAATTAATCTGTAACACAAGTAGAATAATTGTTCTTCTAAGAGGTATTTCGGCTGCATGTACTGCCCAAGACAATTGTCGACGATCGAGATATCATATTCATGGGGTGATTATGGAAGGAGTTGTTCAGACTCATAGGGACACAATTAAATCCTAGTACCAGTTATCACCCTCACACTGATGGGAACACCGAAATTGTGAACAAGTGGATCGAGGGGTATTTCAGAAATTATGTATCGGAGAAAAAAATGACATGTATCAAATGCCATCAATTAGGTGAGAATTTCTATAACACAACTTATCACATGTTGATCAGGATGACACCTTTCACATATTTGTATGATTATGATGCCACCACCTTTGTGGATCAAGCATTTGGGGACAACCGGGGACCCAAAGACAAAGATTAGATTCAAGAGAGTCATGAAATGTTGCGAACTCTGAAAGATAATCTGCAAACGACACATAATCAGTTGAAGATTTACGCCGACAAGCATAAAGTGGAGTGCAGTTACGAGGTGGGAGACTTGGTATACCTCCGCTCGTAACCATACAAAAATCATCTTTGAAAATGAAAGGGGGAGAGAAATTGAAGCCACAATTCTACGGTCCCTACAAGATTTCATGGCGAGTGAGGGATGTAGCTTATGAGTTAGAGCTTCTGGAGGGGTGTAAGATACACAATGTATTTCATGTTTTTTTCCTCAAGAAGGAAGTGGGACAACATATTGTCATTTATACAGAGCTGCCACCATTGGATGAGGAGGGGTAATTGATTCTAATTCCGGAAGAGGTGTTGGAGAACATAAATTAAGGAACATGAGCATTAAAGAGTACCTGATCAAATGAAAAAATATATGTATCGAGGAACCTACTTGGGAAGGGGAGGAGATATTGAAACATCTTGGATTATAGTTGCTTGAGGACAAACAATCCCAGGCGGGGAGCACTGTAATGTCCTCGTTGGCCTAGGTGGCATAATGAATGGTTGTACTAGCCTAAATTTGTTCTCGTAGGCTAATTCAGAAAAAATACCTATGGAACTCAACTTTTCCCCAGGAAATGACTTTATAAAGTGAAAAGAGAAAAGGGGGACATGGCTCTTAGGAAAAACAGAGTCACTTAAAAATTATAAAGTGTGCAAGTTTAAAGTTACTTAAAAAGAAAATTAAAAAGTAAGGTGAGTGGGAAATAACCCCATAAAGAAACAAAAGAGTGGAAAAGAGAAGGTGCCCCTCATTCTTGCATTCACTCACTTGGAAATTAGATTTTGAGAGATCTTGAGGAAAGAGTCTATGGTTTGATGAAACCCTTGGGAATTTGATGGTTTCGGTGTTGGGACGATACACCCTAGATATTTTGCAGAAGGGATCATCCATATTTCTTTCTTGAACTTCATTGATTGCTTCGATATTTTAGTGGAAACATGTTTAGTTCATTGTGGCTGAGTTTCAGTGGTGGTAGCTAAGCTATCTCTATTAAAGAGGTCGACTAGTTCATGAAGGTTGAGTTTCCTTATTTCTGAACATTATTAGATGTTGTGGGGTCAATTTGGACAGTGTGGGATGAGTTTTCTCTTTGCTTAGTACATTGTTCCCTTACCATGGCGCATTCCTTCTTGTGTTGGGCACATTTCTCCCTTGACTGAGCCACTTACTCATATGGGGGGTCGAGATGATCATTGTTGGCCTGTTTTGTTAATTGTGGAATGATATTGTAGCGTGGAAATCAACCTTGGACATCAGTTTGCAGACTGGACGGGTCGACCTCAATTCTTGGGTAATTGCTCACTGCTGGGAGGTTATTTGGACACTCGGAAAGTCGTGTTAACTCTGTGGAGGAATTCATTAGCAGTTGGGTCTGAGTGGATTTCTCCAGAACAATTAGATATACCTATCTCTCTTATGTCTATATCAAAAAGGTGCTAGAAGCCTATAGATTCAAGGTACTTGGTTTTTTTTCATTTCTTGTCCATTCACATACACTCGGAAATTGAGAAGGCTGAATCCAGGAGATATATATCACATTACTTCATATCTTACTGTGTGTGGTTATGTGATATTTACTATGTATTCATGTTATTGAATAAATAAAGGTGACAATTGTTCTAGGCAATGTTATTGTTTAATATGTACCGATGCTATTAAATAACCAATTTGTGTCATGATATGACATCACTTAAAAACTGTTGTGTTAATACAAGAGCCTCCAAATAAAGTAAATCCATTCATACTTGGGGGACAATACAAATTTCAGTGAGAGAAATTTTATAGAGGTATCAAAATTGTTGCTTTGTAGTTTGCTCTTGAAGTGTTTGATGAAATACACAATTAAAAATATAGAAATTTTGGAGAAAATTCTAGTTGGAATCTTTCACTTTGAAGCTTATCCCAAATTTATTTTTCTGATTCACAATGCATCACCTTAAAAAACTCAGATTTTGATAGACCACATAAGATGGTTTTCATATCTTTTGCATTTTTTTTACTAGGCTTCTTACTATCCACATCTATTGGTGAGATGTTGGGGTTGCATAAATAGTCATAAATGATTGTTCAATAAGGAATTGTTTTTTTCTGTCAAACAATGGAGCCTTGTTTGTGGAGAAACCTTTGTGACCAATCATGCCTTATCCCAAGATCTACCTTCCAGTGGAAATATTATTTCCAAAGGAACCCACTTCGATACCAATTGTTGAGAAAAAACTTATACTGAGAGGGGGGGTGAATCAACATAAGACAATTTTTTATTATTCAAACATTCATAAACCATTGTAGAACAATCTCATATGAGATTTAATAATTGTAGAACACAGAACCAAATATTTACATGGAAGCCCTTCCTAGAGAAAACCACAAAAATTTTCTCTATAATTATTTGTAGCCACTAAACTGATAGAGACACTTATCCCCATTGGTAAAAATCCTTGTAGGAACCAACCTATTCTTATAGATCTTTCTATACATGAATGTACTAGATAAAAAAAATTCCACCCCTAAGCACCAACTTATAACGAGACACCAATCTCTTACATATCTTCGTAGACACCAATCTACCGACGAAACCAATAACCACCACCAAGCACCAACTTAGCAAGTGATGACAATCCTTTTTTGTGATCTGCAACAACCTTCACTGATATTCTCGCTATTTCTTCCTTCACCAAGTCTACTTACTACTTCTTCCTTTACTATTTCTTCTCGCTATTTCTTGCTTTACCATGTCTGATAAAAATTTGAATTTCAGAATGAAAAATTTCCTAAATATTTTTGTTTTGGTCCTCTTCCCGAGAACAAACTTGTAAAACATGCCATGTGTCCAATTTTGAAAATATGATTATGAAATTTTTACCTGAGGTACTTCTATATGTCCCCTCTACCCTTTGAATTTTTCACAGTCTGAAGAGTCCGAAAAAATAAGTTATAGTGAAAATGTAAAAATTACCTATTTGAAATTTGAATTCAGGAGCATTTAGGAACCCTAAATACCATAAATCATATCTTAGAAATTATAAAGAACCAACATCTTAAATTATTTCCTAACGTACTTTTGTATTTTCCCTTTGTTTTACAAAATTTTCACAATATAAAGAGTACTTGAAAAGAAGTTACAGTGAAAATTCTAAATTGACCTATCTAAAACTAATTTGAGGAGCATTTAGGAACCCTAACTTCCAAATATCGTATCTCTAAATTTATAGCAAACCGACATCTAAAATTTTTACCAAATGTTCCTACATATCACTCCTCAATATTTGCAAAATTCTGATGTCTAAAACATATGAGAAAATAAGTTATAGCGAAAGTTCCAAACTCACATGTTTGAAACTGATTGAAGGAGCATTGAGGAACCATAAATTCTACAAGGAATATCTCCAAAATTGTAATGAACCAACATATGAAACTTTTACCACATGTACCTAAATATCTCTCCTCTCCTTGTACAAATTGCAAGGTCTCAAACATCCCATAAAATAAGTTATAGATAAAGTACCAAGCTGACCAGTTTGAAACTAATTTTGGAGCATTCAGGAATGCTAACTTCCACATGACATACATCCAAAACATCTAAGAAAATAATTTATGCAAAGATGATCTGAAACATCTAAGAAAATAATTTATGCAAAGATGACCTAAAACTGAATTCATAGCTCTTCCCTTTTTTAATTATGTTCAATCTTTTCTCATCCACTTATTCAAATGTTACTACATATTCCACCCAATCACCTTCTCTGAATACTATCATTTTTTTATACTTTTTCACAACCCTTTATGGAGGGACATGTCCATTAATTAAATAATTAACTTACTGAATACCATGGGAAAATACCGAGACACATGGGTTTGAAACCACCATTTCACTATTTACTTTTTCACATTCACACCCTTTTTAATATACATGTAATGCTACATATAAATCAATGTTTTGTGTATTGTAATGTCTTAATATATGACATTAATGACAAAACCAAAATTACTCCTTTGACATCAATGACAATAATTCCAACAATTTTATTATTCTAACGTCTTATATAAACTATTCCATCAAAATTAATAGTTTATATAATATTCATTAATCACTCAATTATACTTGACTTTACTAAGTCTTACAACCATTATCTTGTTAGTGTCCATTTCAAATCATTGCTCCCCATTGAGAAGCTTTATGCTCTCCAAAAGATTAAAGGAAGCGAATGTAGATAAATGTGTCCTCTATAAAATTCTCTAGAACATGGATCTAACTCTATCTTCTAGCTACATATTTGGTTTTGGCTCATGGATCTAGATACTCGCTCAAGTTTTGTCTAACGATTTATCTCTATTTTCCAGCTCATTTTTTCTTGTAATCTAGAATTGTTGTCACTAAATCTCATCTCTGAGCAATATCCAGATCTGAACTCCACAATTAGAGTTCGTTCCCATCTCTCTCATACTTGGATATGGTTCATCTTGGAACTCAATGAAGCTAAATGATATTTTGGTTCATATTTGTTTAGTGATATCTTGGTAGCTATTCCCTCATGTAGCAACCCCACAAAATAAAGTGTAGTCTACCTTACTCTTCTAGGATCAATAGTTTCTTGAAATGGAAAAACTATTTTTTTTCTTGCACATGCTTACAAGAACTCTATAACTACAACAATGTCATTTGGATGAAAACCTTGGTGTGTAATAATAGCACCTTCTTCCACCCAAATCATTTGGCGAATATCGGACCTATATGGTTCTAGGTGACAATTATTAACAAGTTGTATTTTTTAGGATGAGGGAATGATTTAATATTTGGATAGTACAAGGGTGAGGGACTATCAGTGAACTTCCTACACCAATATTTGATACATCTAGAAGGAGGGAAACTTCTTGTGAAATATTTTAGGTAGAAATTTGAAAGGGGCTTCCTTGGTTGTTGACTTCAACCCACAGTCCTTGTTGACGGTGATATGGACATCATATGATTCCACAAATGCCTAGATACGTTATTCTCCTTGGGTTGGATATCCTATGAGTTATCTATTTCCAATAAGCTTCACTTTCCATTCAATTTTCTTGGTTGTGTAGTTCCTAGGGTGAAGATGTAGACGAAGTTAGCAAAAATTGTATTCTTAATGTCCACTAAACTTGAAGTGGTAGACAAATTTCTTTACATTGTTGTCTTGAATTCTTGAGATAATATTTTTCTTTCTATTCCTTTGAATTCATTGACGGTTTGGGGAAGTCTTCTTTCTAATCCTCCTTTGAAAGGAATATGGCTTGCTTCTCTTAACAAATTTCCTTATGATTTTCTTCCTCTCATAGAATGAAAACTCCTTTGAGTACCAATAGATAAAAGAATTATGAACTTTCTTCTTGCAACAGTGACAAATAAGGTATACCTTACCTGATGCATACCAACGATTCTTCTTCTTCTTCCAACTAATATGCTCATTTCTCCTTCTAAATGAAAATAAATCTTTAGTCCTTGACCTCTTCTCACCACTTCCCTTTTGTAGTCCTCCCAAAAAAGGACAAGGTTTTAGTGGGATACAACCTTTATTTTATTTTTATCTTCCTTCTCATGAGTGGGTCGACTCTAGCATTCCCTTTTCCTTCACAAATGTGATCTTGGATTCCATGGCCTTTTCCCTTCTGCCAACTAAACTTGGGTCTTCATGTTTCACCCTT
This sequence comes from Picea engelmannii, assembly GCA_009831015.1. NCBI lineage: Eukaryota > Viridiplantae > Streptophyta > Pinopsida > Pinales > Pinaceae > Picea > Picea engelmannii. The sequence goes on from ML787624.1 coordinate 237,592, forward strand.
TGTTCAACTACAATGGAGCTTAGTATTACTTGCGTTCTCTTCCCTAACCCCTTTTCATCGTATAACATGTACCTTAACAATTTTCATCCAGTTCCTCTAGTATGTTTTTCAATTTCACAAACATTATCGTGAGAAATGTTTATGGAAGATTACCAGACTTATCTCGTCCATGCTTCTAGTTTTAGTGGTGGAAATAGGAGGTTTCGTGGCTTCTTTCTACTATCTGGAAAATACTTGGAGATTTTCCAATGCCTCCTCCTTCTTTGCCAACTTTTGTTGTAGTTGAGTCTCATATGAGTGAACATGACCTTGTATTGATTTTCCAACTGGATGAGCTTCTCTCCTAAGTGTAAAAGATGAAATATTATATTGTCCCAATCTTTTATAGTGATAGTGAGGGATTCTTAGAATTCAAAAAACTACTTCTTTAGTAATGGAAGTAGTCTTGTCAAATTCTCAAGGTACTTTTTCATCTCTCTTATTCTCTAGTTAAATGTCTCGGTCTATTTCTTCAAGTGTGTGTTCTCGTCTTGAAGCTAAGCATTGATGTACGTTAAGTTTCATGTTCTCTTCAAAGTTGTCACATATGACTCATAATCAAGGATTCAAATTCTTTGATACCTTATGGTCTATAAATGAGGGACTTATATCCTACTCAATTCACCAACAAAGATCCTCCACAGAATTTAATTCTAGTCTCTATTTTAATTCTAGTCTCTATTATCCATGTTATACATAGATCCATCTCTTCAATGATGGCTTCAATGTCTATATTGTCAATGTAACTTGCATATAACAACCAAATAATAATTAGGACTCTAATTTGGTTTGTCTATTCTAATTGTTACCAGGTAGACTCATAAATTGGTTATGTTTCTCTTATTCAAAGCTTGCTCCTAGTCTTGAGGTATGGGAAGACCATTTTATTTGTTTTCTTTTATATGCTAGGAGAATCCTCTATACAAAATGGTTACAGCCATCCTTTGTAGGTGATGTCAACTAACAACGAGTCTACATCTAGGTCAATTCCACTTAGTTCCCTATATGTATTCAAGCATGGTGGGAAAAAGGTGACAAATACACATAGAGATACCTAAATTCTTATAATTCTAAAGAAAACTAGGTAAACTACTCTTCAATTTTAGGAAGAGAGGAATCAACCCAATTTCTAATCATTGTCAATTCGACCACACATATATGAGTTTGTAATTAAACAACCCATATAAATTAAATCGATTTTTATTTAAACATATGGGAGATGGTTTTAATTAAAATATAAGAGATGGTTGTCGTAAAATGTGAAATTTAGACAAACCACTTCAAATCAATAGTTTTCTAAAGAAAAAAAATAAATTATAATGTGATTCCTCTTGACCAATATATAGATAAAATGAACTACCTCATCCGTTTATCCAAGAACTTTAAACAATACCCAACCACCAATTTCTATAACCTTAAGAAATGAGGACAATCCAATGTATTGGGGATATGTACAACTTGCATAGAATGTGTACAAGCCTAAAGATAGTTTAGACACAATGTAGAACATTCCTATAGTAAAATCAACAACATACACCTTCAAGTAATCTCACAAGCATTATACTAATGTCTCGTAATGATGCCAACAATGGTAGGGATTGAATTTTGTTGAATACAATAAATACCAATAATAACTATATCATTATAGCCATTGATGTCCTTTAATCAATTGGAGAAAAAACATGGATTGTTTTGCAATTAAATTTCATCATAATGGAGAATGAAATCTTGGGTGAACTTGACATATCTATAGTTGAGAATGGATTTTCACATAATTAAAAATAAAAATAAAACAATGATTAAATAAGGAGGATGTCATCCGCACGGGTGTAGACGGATTGGCAAGTGCCGTGTAAATGGAAGGAAATTTGTAAATGAAGTCTCATGTTCGATTCTCACCCGGACTTACTCGTGCGCCATTCTTGCGGGCTGGGTGGTTGCACATACCACGATGTTATATTTTATTATGATTAACTTTTGTATTGATGTAGGAGAAAGCATTATTTCCTGCACATTGGGTTGTTAGATGCGTTTATAAAAACTTTTTTAATTTAAATATTGGTAATTATATTATAAAGTTTTTATTTATTATTAAAACGATTAGGGCATCAACCACCTCCCATTGCTCTGCACATCAAATATAACCATGGGGCATTCTTAACAGAATGGCATGTGATGGAATATTGCTCCCCAAATATAACCGTTGGGTATTCTTAAGATGATGACATAGCATGGAATCTTTTATGTTTTTTTTTTTTTTCTGACCAGCAGTTATTGTAATCATTACAACGACATTCCAAATCATGCCAAATCACAATCGCCATTTTCGATATTGACGTTCTAAGTGGAACTTTTACAAAGGGTAAAAATATAAAAATAAGTTGGCAGTTGGTAAATGAATACGCTCTCACGTGGCACTAGATAATTATAAGATTCCTGTCTTTCTGAATAACACAGGTCTGGGAGTGTGGGTCTTTTTGAAAATTTAAAATATATTAATATAAATTATTATAATTTCCTATTTATTAATAAAATAAGAAGAATCAGATTTATTTTAACTTAATATTATTAAATCTATTTATAAAAAGTTATAAACTAATTTTTTATAATAAAAAATTAAAAATATCTTAATATAAATTAGTATAATTTCCTATTTATTAATAAAATAAGAAGAATTAGTTTTATTTTAATTTAAGATTATTATATTAATAAATTTATTATAATTTTAAGTTGATTAAAAATATAAGGAATTAGAGTCATTTTAATTTAGAATTAATAAAATACAAAAAAAATTAACAATTTAGAGGTAATGACTAACTACCACCTTAATTTATATCTACTAAAAACTATAATATCACTTGAATAAATAAGGGGAAAGATTAACATGCCCGCATGGGGTGACAGCTACCAGAGAAAGACTCTTGGCAGGGCATGCATGCAGAGGGAGTTATTACCCCGAGCCATCGTCCATACCCTCATACCATTTGAATGGCATGCTTTAACATTGTAATGATGGTAGTACTTTGTTGTACCTCTAGGAAGTTAATGACTCTTCATGCGAACCAAGCAGGGTACTTGTCGGTCACTTCGGCTTTCATGGCGCCTCCCACCAATGGTAGTACGTTGCTCTACCTCTAGGAAGTTAATGACTCTTCATGCGAACCAGGCAGGGTAGTCGTCGGTCACTTCGGCTTTCATGGCACCTCCCACTAGCATTCAACCAGCCTCTATGAAGGTAAGAGCCCCTAGGAACTCCATCATTGACCACTCTGGTTCTTCTTTTGTGTATTCTTGTTGTGGACATTCTCTTGTGGCCTCCTTAGCACTGTTGGTCACCTCTCTCGGCCTCCTTCTTACTAGTGTGAATCCTCTAGCCTGGTTTTCACCTCCATTCCTCCAAATTCGTTCCAATCCTTCAACCATGGCGAGAGAGCGTGGAAAACTCAAAAGAGGGCCACTATATTACAACTTCATCGTGCGGGCTACCTTGACCCCTCACATCTATCCCCTTCGACCAGCTCCCCTAGGATGGGCCAAATTTGGACTCAGACTCCCCCTTCCTCCCCTCATACCCAGAACTTCCCTCCACCCCTTTATAAAACTATGCATGATTCTGGAACCTGTCCGGTGGAGGAAGAAATTCATCATATTGAGCTGCAGCCATTAGAAGCTTCACTCAAGCCTAGCCTGACCTCTGGAGCAAGGAAGTTGCTTGGTGGAGGAAGAGATTCCCCCGAGCTCGCTCGTAGATTGGATCGCCAGGAACTCTACCCCTCGAATGGAAATGGAAGAAACTCCACCGACGGATTTTGATATGGATACAACTTTTCTCCCGAATGTAGATGGGACAATTGAGCATTCTATGCCCAATCCTCATCTCTTTTTGGAGGACCACCTGCAACTGATCTTTGATATGTGGCAAAGCATGGAGGATGAAACTCATAATCAACGCACTCTCAATCAACGCATGAACCTCGTGTTCGAGGCCTTGTCAGATGTCCCAAAGAAAACTACTTGTCTGACCTACAAACAAAGGTTCCTCTTCACCTATGGCAGTGATGGAAGCCCGAGTTTGCCAAATTTGTAGCTTTTCTCTCTTTTTCATATGAGGAACCTCCTTCAATTTTTTTCAGTTTTGTTAAATTTTATGATCTATGGCTACAACCATGGTGGCCACGTTCTCTGATATATGACACACAGAGATGGCAAGCAAAGAACAATGTACTTTTTTCATGCTTTTATTAAAAAAAAAAAATTATTAACAAACTGAAAACCCTATTTTAATTTAAATCGGTTTCACATCCTCCTCATGAGTTTCGCTGAGTAAAGAAGGCTGATGACATTCCTATGAAAGGAATTTAGATGTTCTTTTTTTTATATCAAAAGTCAATATGTGAAATTCTTTAAGGTTAACCATAATGCTAAGAATTTTCCCACCCCAATACTTTCTAAACCACTTAATTGGTTTCAAATAAGTTTTGGTTGTATGTGAGATCCATAAAGCACCAAAACCAGCCAATTGCCTAGGCATGATGCCATTTGAAGCTCTTAAATGTCTCATAGGTTTTCTATCCTCAAACCCATTAATCAAGTCCTATAGGATTGATAATTGAACCATTTCTATCAAAACAAGTTGTTGAACATTCATTCTTATGAGAATCGGCCTTTCAAGTACTACAAGCTTGCAAAGATTGATAGTGTAGACTCCATGCAGCGATGGATTATCCCACCCCTACCGCCGCATTTGTTCAAATGGCTATCCAACCCCTGCCACTGCACTTGTTAAAATCACATTCGATAAGAAACGATCTAAAACTAAACGCTGATCATTCAAAACTCAATACTCGCGATCATTCAAAACTCGGAAAAAATCGGCAAAGCTTCCGCGAAGAGAAACTTAATAAGCACAGAAATTCCGTTTTTAAAATTCTTAGCCAACTTTTTCACTGAGCCCAGGGAATTATTATTTTTTTAGGGTCCAAATGCGTTAATTTTTTTTTAAATAAACAAATAAAAGCATAATTTCACTTCATAAAAAAATTAAGTTTTTGTGCTAAACACATGTCGTACAATATTGCGTGATATAAAAAATTAGGGAACCCCAAAATCTTATAATGAACATTCTTTTGCACACAACATAAATGTTTCATGTGAATATAGTATTTTATGATATATAAAAAAAAAATCTTTCATGTGAATATAATATTTTATGATATAAAAAACAAGGGATTACATTAAGTTAGCCTGAACATCATTTGCGCACACAGTATAAATGATTTGCATGAAACATTAACTATTTAGGAAAAATAATTTGGGAAGAAAACATAAAAGATTTCTCAAGTTTGGTTTCGCATTTGTTTTGTAAGTCTTTGTAAATCTTTGAAAATGATGTTTTGTTTGTTAAGGTGGTTTGTTCAATAAGTTTTTGTAAATCTTTGAAAATGGATATATATTTAGCATGATTTGCTTTGTAAGTCTTTGTAAATCTTTACAAATCTGTATATGTTTAAGAAATAAAAGGTTTCACTTTTGAAGACTTGAATTATATATAAAATAAAGTAAAAGATATTCATAAATATTATATATTTAAAAAATATGAAATATATTTTAATATATTATATTGATTATATTATTATATTTTTATTTTTATTTTAAATTTATGAAGTATAAAAAAATCATAAATGCGAGTGAAAGGGACCTCGTTGCATTTTATTGTTGATAACGAAAGCTAGAAGAACCTCATCTCAGTAGAGGTCATCAAACAATTGGGATTGTCGACAAAACCACACCCGCAGTCGTACAACATAGGGTGGCTTTGCCAAGGACGAGATCTTTGTGTCAGCCAGCAATGTAGATTGTCATATGGCATCCAGCCCTTCAAAGATGAGGTATTATGTGATGTTCTCTTGGTCCAACCATATATGTGGAAGCGCCATGTTGTTATGAGTCTCGACCCCGTAGTGTCATTGTTCTTTTTGGGGGTCATTTCTATAGAATACCAAAGGTAGTTTAGACTACTGTTCCACCTAAAAAGTACCGCAAGGTAGTATCTCATACTGCAAAATTTAGCTTCTTCACAATCTATTCAAAAGAAGAACAGAAGGACACTACAACCACTACAACCTCACCTCAAGCACCTTCTATCCAATAGAAGCAGGTCGACAAGGCTGCAGGAAATCCCTAAGATTCCTTCTACAAACTTCCACAAACTGAGCAGCGTGATGTCTCCAGCAAGGCAACCAACTCACCAAGATTCAGATTCAGCAAACGCTTTTTCCTCTCGCTCGAGCACTCAATCCAATGGAGAAAATTTATTCCTGAGGGAGGATTGATATAGGTGGATATCGATGGCCACCCACCTTGTTCGACTGGCTCAAAACAATTTTCTGGCAATTTTGACAATTTACTACTTTTAGCAGTTTTTAACTTCCGGGGCCATTTTGAGGGCTTGAATGAAGGGTTTTCAGGATTGACCCAATTCATTGATAGACAAAGGAATAATTAAGGCCTGGAAATGAATCTCCTCGATGATACCTTTCCAACAGGATATCATATGCCAAAAACGGATATCGTATGCAAAAGTTACGACTCCGGGAAGTTAATGTACTAACTTACCCAAACAGGCCCACATGACTTTGGGCGCTTCATCTCCTAGGGTTAGGTTTTTGTATGTCTAGTGTTTTTTACATTCCTATTTAATGTAAAAAGGCCTTCAAAGCCTCATTGTAATCATCTTCTTGTGAATGTGTGCAACCATCACATCTCTTCTCAGAGATAAGTTGCCACCATTCTAGCGATTCTTTCACTCTGTACTTTTACAGTCTCTGTACATTTCTTTCATTAATAGAAATCATGTATTATTGTATATATTTGTTTATGGTTGCATCTCTGATACATTTGTGTTATATTATTGAATATATGTGATATCTCTGTGAATTTCTTTATTATATCTCCCCTCTCATTTCATGCCGAAAATAATCCATATGAATAAATAAAGGCAACAATTGTTCTGGGCAGTGTTATTGTCTAATATGTACCCATGATATTAGATAACCAATTTGTTTCATGATATGACATCACTTACACACTATTCTTCTAATACATGAACCTCCAACTAAAGTAAACCACTTCAGCCTTAGGGGGAAATACAAATATCATTCAAAGAAATTTTAGAGAGGTATCATAATTGTTGCTTCGTAGTTTGTTCTTGAAGTGTTTGACGAAAGCCACAATTAAAAATATAGAAATTTTGGAGAAAATTCAAGTCGGAATCTTACAATGGTATCATATCATGTTCATCTACAACTGTGGGCTCTATGGGGCATTTAAAATAATATTTATGATACCAGAAGATGAGTAGAACATTACCTACCAGAGAGGTAGGGGAAGAACCCCAGATCCCCCTGGGTGGGAAGAAGAAGAAGTGGTTAGAGAAGAAGGGATAGGAGAGGAAACACCATCTATCACACCTAAGGGAAAGGGAACTATGGGGGAAGAAGATGATACCAGGATCAATAGTTTTTTCAATATCTTGAATGACTTGGCCAACGATAAAAAAAACATGATGGAAATCATGGGGAAGTTTGCTAAGAATTTATTGGAGGGAAAAACGAAGAAGAACCAAAATGGTGATGGGGAATTCATTGGAGAATGCATCCACTCACGCACTACCATGTAGAGCCACCCCCACTTGCACACCAAATCTGCCAGACCCACTATGATTCAATTTTTGGGGAATGAGGTTGTAGGTCCATTGATGCAGGTTGAGCACGATGAGCCCTATAGGGAATATTTAGAGGAGTACAGGAGACCAGGAGACAATTTCTTCTCAACCATGTCCTTCGCAAATTTATGCAATATGAAGAGTAGAAACAGACCGAGAGGGCCCATGAGCGCCATGACACAATTTTTAGTTGCAGCGTACCATTGGGAAATTCACTATTCACAACTTTGACGGAGGCTCTAAATGCTTCGCTAGATCATGGGTGCTGAAGCTTGACACTTAGTTCTAGCTGCACCAGATGACAGAGACAAATTTCATTAAATATGCCACCTTACACTTGGATAATGAGGCCCATGAGTGGTGGTACAATGCGTTAGTCACTTTGGGACATGTCAAGGTTACCTCCTACCTGGACTTCACACAGAGACTCATCGAGAGATTTGACTAGATGGACCCTTAGCTTCACTTTAGAGAGTTGGCTTAGCTCAAACAGATAGGTATCCCAAATACCTATATATCTGAGTTTTAGAGGGTCACTGTGACGGTATCATACATTTCATAGGATCATCTAGTTTTTTTGTTTGTTGGGGGGCTAATGGAGCCTCTATGGCGATGGGTCAAGTACCCCATGAGTTCCATCATGGCTTTTTGATTGTTGGCCAAGTCATTCAAGATATTGAAAAAAATGTTGATCCTGGTATCATCTTCTTCCCCCATAGTTCCCTTTCCCTTAGGTGTGATAGATGGTGTTTCCTCTCAACAATTTTTTCAATATCTTGAATGACTTGGCCAACGATAAAAAATCCATGATGGAACTCATGGGGCAGTTTGCTAACAATTCATTGGAGGGAAAAATGAAAAAGAACCAAAATGGTGACGGGGAATTCGTTGGACGAGGCAACCACTCACACACTACCATGTAGAGCGACCCCCACTTGCACACCAAATATCCCAGACCCACTATGCTTCAATTTTTGGGGAATGAGGCCACAGGTCCATTAATGTAGGTTGAGCACGATGAGCCCTATAGGGAATATTTAGAGGAGTACAGGAGACTAGGAGACGATTTCCACTCAGCCATGTCCTTCGTGGATTTATGCAATATGAAGAGTAGAAACAGACCAAGTGGGCCCATGAGGGACATGACACAATTGGACAAGCGTCAACCCAAATTTTGAAATTGCCTTGAAGTTGTTGCATAAATCTTAAATGAATCCATTAAGAATAAGCGCACTTGTATTATGTAAACGGACCTTGAGCGGTTTTCTCTCGTCCTTAGTAGCTAGACGGCATTTAAAGTAGTTAATGCAGGTAGATAGAATTTAATTCTAGATTAGACAGTTTTAGAGCGCAAGAGGGAAATGAGATATAGACACCCTCATTGTGTATTGTAACATTATTGAAGAAGAGGCATTGGAGCAAGAGCATGCAGAGAGCTATGTAAGAACACCCATGTACAGATATTTGGATTAATAGCAAGAGGTTGATTCAAATTCATGGTTTTGTGTTTGTTCTTTGTATATTGATGCTGGATGATATGCTCATGAATGTTTGCTTCCTGTTATACATTTTCTTTATATGCTATGTATATGATTTCATGCTTTGAGGTTGAAGTCTGAAAGGATAATGGAATGAGTTTCAATTGTTTCTCTATCTGAGTAAGAATTCCTGCAAGGAGTGCAGTTGAAGTGTCTGTAAGGAGTGCATCGACAACAATTCAGGGGCGTCTTTGAAGCTCAAATAGTTTTACTCTTGTTCTCATTTCCTCAAAAGTGCAGTTGGGCATAGGAGTCGTGCAAGGAGTGTGTATGCCAAGCAAAGTCTCAGGGTTGCGAACCTAAGTGAAGTGTCAAGAGACTGTTGCTCCAGGTGTGCACAGAGTCAAAGATTCAACACTTAGAAGTGTATGAAGGTTGCCGCAAGGAGTGAACGCAAGAGTCTTTCATAAGACATAGAGTTATAACAAAGATTAGGAAGGATAAGGCCTTCAAAGATGTGGAAGGACAGTGCAGGGAAGCATGACTTGAAGTCCGTAAGAAGCCTTGTAAGTTTCCACGCAGGTGGACGAGTTCCGCGGAGGAACAATTAGTCATTTCGTAGATTTTCATCAGGAGCAACAGACGGTCGGTATTCTTCGTGAGCCGTTAGATCTCACAGAGAAGCAAGGGAGATACGCTGAGTATTCCCAAAGGGTTCAAAGATGAGAAGGGACAGGACCGTCGATCTGAGCCACAAGGGATTTCGGATCTACTGGTGAATCTCATATCGGGGTTTCGTGGGGTGGAACACCGTAAACATAGCAACAGGAATCGTGAAATATCGAAACGCGATATCCCGACGGGTACGAGAACAGTGTGGGGCCATAGGAGTCAGTGAGGTGGACGGGTGGCACTCCACATCGGGGTTTTGTGGCGAGAAGTCCCGAAATATTTGCATTAGGATTCACAATATAGAGAATTCTAAAATGCCGAGGAGGTGACGGGGTGTTAAAAAGTCAAACTCGCGTGTGAGTCGGAGTTTCGACATATCAGGATTCGGGGGTCGGTAAAACAAGTTGTTCGACATCGCGAGTGTCGAAATCGCGATCAGGAAAACCTCAATAGGAAAAGGTCAGCGTTGACTAGTTGTCGGGTTTCGTGAATTCGAAAGAGCTACGCTCGACGATTGGATTCGCGAAGTCGTGAATTCCGATATCCTAAGTTCAAAGAGGGGATCCCACGAGGATTGTTGTGGGTGCAGATTTCCCGATAGGGAAGCAGAAGAACCATTTGGAGTTCTTCGGGCTGAGTGAAAGGAAAGACCCTGTGTGCACGCCGACCTTTCGACCTGCAGGTTGTGAGGTCACGGGCTTCGCCATCAGTTTGGTATCAGAGCATAGAAAGGTTCTTTTCTTTCTATAGCAGAGAATAAATTCACCATGCCGCCCAAGAGAAGGGACATGCAATCACCCGATCTAGAGGAGAGGGAAATGTCACAGAGAAGAGGCAGGAAGATGACGGATACCGCTATGGAGAGAGAGATGCGTTATCTACAATCTAGACTCGAAGGCATGGAGACAGCGCAAAGACGCACAGTCAGTGTGGGGAATCTGAGTGATTCCGAAAGAGAAGCTGAGGCTGAGCGCGAGGAATAAGTTGCAGCCTAAGATGCATCAAACGAGCGTTTGATCAGAGCTATTGCAAGGATGGGTGCAAGAGAGAAAATGGGCATTCCAGTTTATCAGGGAAACTTGGATGCAGAGGAGCTTCTAGATTGGATTAGATCCCTAGACACATACTTTGACTACGAAGATGTCGAAGAAGACAAGAAAGTCAAGCATGCTATCACTAGATTGAAGGGACATGCAACATTATGGTGGGATGAACTACAAGCTGACAGACGCTGCAAGGGCAAGCAGAAGATCAAAAGCTGGGATAGAATGATCACGAAGCTGAAAGAGAAATTCATCCCCAGGGATTATCAAATTACTCTGTTCAGGAGGATGCAGAACCTGAGACAGAAGCTAATGACAGTGAAAGAATACATTGAGGAATTTTATAAACTGAACATCAGGGCAGGTCATCAGGAGAGCGATGATGAAAAAGTTTACAGATATATGAATGGCCTGAGATATGATATCCAGGATGAGATGAGCATGGTAACCATCTGAATGGTGGAAGATTCTTATCAGATGGATCTGAAAGCAGAAGAGAAGTTGAGCCGAAAGCAAAGTCAAAGAGGCCGAGGCAGAAGTCAGCCCAGAGGCAAGTCAGTTTCCCAGGACAAATACCAGAATCCCAAGGAGGACTGGAAGAAACCTCAGATTTGAACTGAGAGGGATGGAACCTCACAGCGAGGGAAATATGCTAAACAACAAGGACAACATACTGAGCAGAGAGGAGATTATGCTTATAATAACAGTTTTCCTCATACTAGAGGTAGAGGAAGAGGAAGAGGTGGAGTAATAACATGCTTCAGACATGGAAAGAATGGGCACAAGTCTTACGAGTGTCCAGATAAAAAGAATAAGATTGGAGAAGCTCACATCGCTGAGGAATAGAGGCGGGATGTTGAGGAATAAGATGTTGAAGGCGGAAGATCACTGATGAATAGAAAAGTCCTTTTGACACCCGAGAAGGAGGTGGAGAGTTCAGTCCAAAGGACCAGAATTTTCAGGACTGCTTGCAAGACCAAGGATAGGGTATGCAAGGTCATTGTAGATAGTGGTAGCACAGATAATCTCATTTCTACAGAGATGGTAGAGAAGCTAGAGCTGGAGACGACTGATCATCCAAGTCCATACAGAGTTTCGTTTCTACAAAAAGGACATCAGGTAACTGTCACTAAACAATGTTTAGTTGAATTCAAGATAGGAGGATATAATGATAAAATATTATGTGATGTCATTCCTATGGATGTTTGTCATCTATTGCTGGGTGGACCATGGAAATATGAAAGGAATGTGATTCATGAAGGCAGAAGTAAGCAACACAGTGATTCTCATGAGTGGGAAGGAACTTCTTACAGAGGTTAAGAAGAAGGAGGATCCACAGTTCATTGTAGTCAGAAACCCATGAATTGTTCTGACTAGCACCAGGGTGGATGATTTACCAGTAGAGATTCAAGAACTACTGGAAGATTTCGTTGATATAATAGTGGACGAATTACCTTGTTCATTGCCACCGATCAGAAGTGTGAGTCATCATATTGATCTCATACCAGGAGCCAGTTTTCCAAACAAAGCCGCGTACATATTGATGCCGCAAGAGACTAAATAAGTTAAAAGGCAAGTCCACGAGTTGTTGGACAAAGGTTTAGTCAGGGAAAGCTTGAGTTCGTGTGTTGTTCCAACAATACTCAGTCCTAAGAAAGATGGAGGCTGGAGGATGTGTACTGACTCAAGGGCGATTAACAAGATAACTATCAGGTATAGATTTCCATTGCCAAGGATGGATGATTTGATGGATTGCTTGAGTGGAGCAAGGTATTTTTCAAAGATTGATTTGAAAAGCGGTTATCATCAAATTCGCATGAGAGAAGGTGATGAATGGAAGACAACATTCAAAACCAATGAAGGGTTGTATGAATGGCTTGTTATGTCGTTTGTCTTAACAAATGTGTCGAGTACCTTCATGAGGTTGATGAACGAAGTCCTGAAGGAGTTCATCGGGAACTTTTTCATTGTGTATTTGGATGACATACTGGTTTACAGTAAAACAATGGCAGAGAATCTGAAGAATTTGGCTACAGTGATGCAGAGACTACAGCAGGAGAAGCTGTTGATAAATATGAAGAAATCCTCGTTCATGAAGATAGAGCTCGTTTACTCGGGGTTTGTTATTTCCGCAAATGAGTTGAGGATGGATCCAGATAAGGTGGAAGTGATCAAGAATTGGCCATCACCGAAAAATATCTTTGAGGTGAGAAGTTTTCACGGATTGGCTAGCTTCTACCGAAAGTTCATCAGGAATTTCAGTGGAATTATCACAACGATGATGGATACAGTGAATAAAAGGAATAAATATTTTCACTAGAATGAAGAGGCTGAAAAGAGTTTCAATCTGTTGAAGAGGAAGATCATGGAACGACCGGTTTTGGTGTTGCCGGATTTCCAGAATACATTTCAGGTGAAATGTGATGCAAGCGGATTTGCAATCGAGGCAGTCTTGAGTAAGGAATACATGCTGATAGCGTACTTCAACGAGAAGCTAAACAAAGGGAAAGTAAAATACTCCACTTATGATAAGGAGTTTTATGCTATCATACAAGCATTAAAGAAATGGAGGCATTACTTGATCCCAAAAGAGTTTGTTTTGTACAGTGATAATCATGCATTGCAGTTTGTGACTCAACATGAGAAGTTGAATCAGAAACATGTAAATTGGGTTGAGTATATGCAGAATTTCACTTTTGTGATAAAACATATTTCTGGTACTGCTAATAAGGTTGCTGATGCTTTGATGAGGAAGTGTTTGTTGTTGCAGGAGTTCAGAGTCAAAACGTTAGGTTTTGATGATCTCAGGGACATGTATGCTGAAGATCAGGATTTTAAAGAGGCGTATGAAGCAGCTGAGAATCCAACTCTCAGAGACATAAGCCCATGGATAGAATATATGATCCAGGAAGGATTACTGTTTAGAGGTAATCAACTGTGTATTCCGAAATGATCCATGAGGGAGAACTTGTTAAAGGAGAAACATGGTGGAGGATTAACAAGGCACTTTGGTCACGACAAGACGTTCGCAAAGCTAAGTGAGTCATATTTGTGGCCGGGAATGCAAGAATATGTCAAGAGATTCATGGAAAGATGAAAAAATTGCCAGCATTCGAAGGGAAGGAAGCAAAATGTGGGGTTCTATCAACCATTTCCCATACCAGAGAGGTCGTGGGATGAAATTAGCATGGATTTTGTATTGGGGTTTCCTAGAACACAAAGAGGTTGTGATTTAATCTTTGTGGTAGTGGATAGATTTTCCAAGATGGCACACTTCATTCCATGTCATAAGACCAGTGACACAACTCACATTGCGAATCTGTTTTTCAAAGAGGTCATTTGACTTCATGGGTTGCCAATGAGTATAGTTTCAGATCGGGATACAAAATTCATAGGGAATTTTTGGAGGACCTTATGGAAGAAGCTGGGAACTAACTTGTCATTTAGTTCGGCTTATCATCCTCAGATAGATGGACAGACATAAGTGGTGAACAGAAGTCTGGGAGACTTGCTGAGAAGCTTGGTGAAAGAACACCATAGCCAGTGGGACCACATACTACCATAGGAAGAATTTGGTTATAATGACTCGGTTAGCAGGAGCACAGGGAAAAGTCCATTTTAGGTTGTTTATCGCATGCAGCCGAGAGGAATTTCTGAATTAAGGGATTCTGAACAGACTGCGACTAGGAGCGCTAGTGAAGAAGAATTCCTAGAGACGATGGAAGAACTTCACCGATAGGTGAAGGAGCGATTGCATAATTCAAGCCAGGAGTACAAGCGTAGAGCTGATCAACACAAGAGACAACTTCAGTTTGAGGTTGGTGATTTGATTCTGGCAAGAGGACCAGGCGGAAACAATATTTTGAGTATCTGGTTAAGTGGAAGAACCATCCAATTGAAGATGCCAGCTGGGAGATTGAAGTGGAGATCCAAAAGCATGGACATACCCTGCGTGAGCTCATGGACAGGAGCCCATGAAAATTTTCAAGCAAGGGAGTATGATGCAGGAGCATCGCCAACATCAAGCGAGCCAGCGCGGAAGCCAAAAGACAGTTGGACAAGCGCCAACCCAAATTTTGAAATTGCCTTGAAGTTCTTGCGCAAATCTTAAATGAAGCCATTAAGAAGAAGTGCACTTGTATGATGTAAACATACCTTGAGCGGTTTTCTCTTGTCCTTAGTAGGTAGTAGACATTTAAATTAGTTAATGCAGGTAGATAGAATTTAATTCTAGATTAGACAGTTTTAGAGCGCAAGAGGGAAACGGTATATAGACACCCTCATTGTGTATTGTAACATTATTGAAGAAGAGGCGTTGGAGCAAGAGCTTGCGGAGAGTTGTGTAAGAACACCCAGGTACATATATTTGGATTAATAGCAAGAGGTTGATTCAAATTCATGGTTTTGTGTTTGTTCTCTGTATATTGATGCTGAATGTATGCTCATGAATGTTTGCTTCCTGTTATACATTTTCTTTATATGCTGTGTATATGATTTCATGCTTTGAGGTTGATGTATGAAAGGATAATGGAATGAGTTTCAATTGTTTCTCTATTTGAGTAAGAATTACTGCAAGGAGTGCAGTTGAAGTGTCCGCAAGGAGTGCGTCGACAAGAATTCAGGGTTGCGTCTCTGAAGCTCAGATAGTTTTACTCTTGTTCTCATTTCCTCAAAAGTGCAATTGGGCACAAAAGCCGTGCAAGGAGTGCGCAGGCCAAGTAAAGTCTCAAAGTTGCGAACCTGAGTGAAGCATCGAGAGACTGCTGCTGCAGGTGTGCGCAGAGTCAAAGATTCAACACTTAGAAGTGTCTGAAGGTTGCCGCAAGGAGTGCGCGCAAGAGTCTTTCCTAAGACACAGAGTTATAACAATGCTCAGGAAGGATAAGGCCTTCAAAGTTGTGGAAGGACAGTGCAGGGAAGCGTGACTTGAAGTCTGTAAGAAGCATTGTAAGTTTGCACGCAGGTGGACGAGTTCCGTGGAGGAACACTTAGTCATTTCGCAGATTTTCATTAGGAGGAATGGACGGTCGGTATTCTCTGAGGAGAATTCATGAATTTCCGTGAGTTGTTAGATCTCACAGAGAAGCAGGGGAGATACGCTGAGTATTCCCAAAGGGTTCAAATCTCAGGAGGGAGAGGACCATCGATCCGAGCCACAAGGGCCATCAAATCTACTCGTGAAAATCATATCAGGGTTTCGTGGGGTGGAACTCCGTAAACATAGCAACAAGAATCGCGAAATCATGAAACGCGATATCCCAACGGGTACGAGAATAGTGTGGATCCATAGGAGTCGGTGAGATGGACAGGTGGCACTCCACATCGGGGTTTCGTGGCAAGAAGTCCTGAAATAATTGCATTAGGATTCGCGATATAGAGAAGTCCGAAATGTCGATGAGGTGACGGGGTGTGAAAAAGTAAAACTCATGCGTGAGTTGTAGTTACGGCATATTGGGATTCGGGGGTCGGTAAAACAAGTTGTTCAACATCGCGAGTGCCTAAATCGCGATAGGGAAAACCCCGATAGGAAAAGGTCAGCGTTGATTGTTTGTCAGGTTTTGGGAATTTGAAAGACCTACACTCAACCATTGGATTCGCGAAGTCACGAATTCCAATCTCCTAAGTTCAAAGAGGGGATCCCATGAGGATTGTTGTGGGTGTAGATTTCCCTATAGGGAAATAGAAGAACCGTTTGGAGTTCTTTGGGCCGTGTGAAAGGAAAGATCCTGTGTGCGCGCTGAGCTTCCAACCTGCGGGTTGTGAGGTCATGGGTGTCGCCATCACGTACCATTGGGAAATTCACTATTCCCAACTTTGAAGGAGGCTCTAAATGCTCCGCTAGATCATGGGTGCAGAATCTCAACACTTACTTCCAACTGAACCAGATGACAAAGACATATGTTATTAAATTGGCCACCTTACACCTGGATAACGAGGCACATGAGTGGTGGTACCATGGGTTAGTCACTTTGGGAGATGCCAAGGTTACCTCCTACCTGGACTTCACATAGAGACTCATCGAGAGATTTGACAGGAAGGACCCTTAGCTTCACTTTAGAAAGTTGGCTTAGCTCAAACAAATAGGTATCCCAAAGACCTATATATCTTAGTTTCATAGAGCCGATGTGACAGTGTCAGACATTTCATAGGGTCGTCTGCTGATGTTATTTGTTGAGGGGGTAATGGAGCCTCTATGGCAATGGGTCAAGGCCTACAAGACTACATCTTTATAGGATGGAGTTAGTAGGGCTCGGGACATGCAACATGTAGTACCTAAAATCCAGTTTTTGTCAAAACCCACTTTTACCCCAAAGACTAAGGAAATCATACCACCTCAAAGAGATTGGGCTAGCAAGACCAAACTGGATGAAGAGACCGAGAGAGAATTTAGGAAAAATAATGGTGTTTTAGCTGTCAGGAACCATGTGCACCAAGGCACAGATGTGTCGGGAAGGACAAAATGGGGAAGTCCCATTACATTGAGGTATACTTTGATAGTGACAATGATGAGGATGAGGATATGGATCAGACACAGGACCAGGGACATCTAACATCAGGAGAGGATTCTTCAAAGGCTAGGGCTAAGGAGCTAGTCATGGCCACAATGTTAGGATTTATGAGGTATCATAACTTCAGGGTTAGAGGTGTCCTACATAGGCACAAGGTGACAATACTGATCGATTGGGGAGCATCCCATAACTTCATTGACGGTAACATGGTCGAGAGGAGAGGAATTACGATGGAGAGGTTCGATGGGTTCACAGTAAGCATACTAGGAGGTCGCCAGATGAGTTGCACCAAGTGGATTTCCAAGCTCACAATAACCATTGGAAACTACTCAATGAAAAATGATTTCTTTGTGGTGGATATACGAGACACCAATGTAGTGTTTGGTGTTCAATGGATTTACTCTATTGGGAGATACACTATGGATAAAAGGACCATGAAGATGGATTCCACCGGCTCAGATGGAAAGAAAGTGGTCCTATGATCCATGCACCA
>ML787624.1:295773-313265 GCA_009831015.1 Picea engelmannii
GAAGGCTCTAAATGCTTCGCTAGATGATGGGTGTTGAAGCTCGACACTTACTTCCAGCTGCACCATATGACAGAGACAAATGCCATTAAATTGGCCACCTTACACCTGGATAACGAGGCCCATGAGTGGTGTTACCATGGGTTAGTCACTTTGGGACATGTTGAGGTTACATCCTACTTGGACTTCGCACAAAGACTCATCGAGAGATTTGATAGGAAGGACCCTTAGCTTCACTTTAGAGAGTTGGAGACCAGAGAGAATAAATTAAGGAACATGAGCATTAAAGAGTACACGATCAAATGGAAAAATATATGTATCGAGGACCCTACTTGGGAAGGGGAGGAGATATTGAAACATCCTGGGTTATAGTTGCTCGAGGACAAGAAATCTCAGGTGGGGAGGACTGTAATGTCCTCGTTGGCCTAGGTGGCATAATGAATGGTTCTACTAGCCTAAATTGGTTCCTGTAGGCTAATTCGGAAAAAATACCTAGGGAACTCAACTTTTTCCTAGGAAATGACTTTATAGAGTGAAAAGGGAAAAGGGGGACATGGTTCTTAGGAAAACAAAGTCACTTAAAAATTATAAAGTGTGCAAGCATAAAGTGACTTTAAAAGAAAAGTAAAAAGTAAAGTGAGTGGGAAATAACTCCATGAAGAAATAAGAGAGGGGAAAAGAGAAGGTGCCCCTCATTCTTGCATTCACTCACTTGGAAATTAGATTTTGAGAGATCTTGAGGAAAGAGTCTACAGTTTTAGGAAACCCTTGGGAATTTGATGGTTTAATTGTTGCGATGATACTCCCTAGATATTTTGCAGAAGGGATCATCAATATTTCTTCCTTGAACTTCATTGATTTCTTCGATATTTTAGTGGAAACATTTTTAGTTCATTATGTCTGAGTTTCAGTGGTGGCATCTAAGCTATCTCTGTCAAAGAGGTCGACTAGATCATGAAGGAAGAGTTTCCTTATTTTGGAGCATTATTCTATGTTGTGGGGTCAAGTTGGATAGTGTGGGACGAGTTTACTTTTTTCTTAGTACATTATTCCCTTACCCTAGTGCATTCCTTCTTGTGTTGGACACATTTCTCCCTTGATCGAGCCACTTACTCATATGGGGGGTCGAGATGATCATTGTTGGCCTATTTTGTTAATTATGGAATGATATTGTAGCGTGGAAATCAACCTCGGACATCAGTTTGCAGACTAGACGGGTCGACCTGAATTCAAGGGTAATTGCTCACTGCTGGGAGGTTATTTGGACACTGGGAAAGTTGTGTTATCTCTGTGGAGGAATTCATTAGCAGTTGGGATCGAGTGTATTTCTCCAGAACAATTATATATACCTATCTCTCTTATTTCTATATCAGAAGGGTGCTACAGGCATATAGATTCAAGGTACTTGGGTGTTGTTCATTTATTTTCCATTCACATACACTCGGAATTTGAGAAGGCTGAATCTAGGAGATATATATAACGTTACTTCATATCTTACTGTGTGTGGTCTTGTGAGATTTACTATGTATTCATGTTATTGAATAAATAAAGGCGATAATTGTTCTAGGCAATGTTATTGTTTAATATGTACCCATGATATTAAATAACAAATTTGTGTCATGATATGACATCACTTAAAAAATGTTGTGTTAATACAAGAGCCTCCAAATAAGGTAAATCTGTTCATACTTGGGGGAAAATACAAATATCAGTGAGATAATTTTAATAGAGGTATCAAAACTGTTGCTTTGTAGTTTGTTCTTGAAGTGTTTGACGAAAGACACAATTAAAAATATATAAATTTTGGAGAAAATTCTAGTTGGAATCTTACATTTTGAAGCTTATCCCAAATTTATTTTTCTTATTCACAATGCATCACCTTAAAAAACTAAGATTTTGATAGACCACATAAGATGGTATTCATATCTTTTGCATTTTTTTTACCAGGCTTCTTACTATCCACATTTCTTGGTGAGATGTTGGGGTTGCATAACCAATTAGAAATGATTATTCAATAAGGAATTGTTTTTTTCTGTCAAACAATAGATGCTTGTTTGTGGAGAAACATTCTTGACCAATCATGCCTTATCCTGAGATCTACCGTCCAGTGGAAATATTATTTCCAAAGGAACCCACTTCGATACCACTTGTTGAGAAAAAACTTATACTAAGAGGGGAGTTGAATCAACATAAGACCATTTTTTATTATTCAAACATTCATAAACCATTATAGAACAAGATCATATGAGATTTAATAATTGTAGAACACAAAACCAAATATTTACATGGAAAACCTTCCAAGAGAAAACCACAAATTTTTTCTTTATAATTATTTGTAGCCACTAAACTAATAGAGACACCTATCCCCACTGGTACAAATCCTTGTAGGAAGCAACCTACTCTTACAGATCTTTGTAAACATGAATGTACTAGAGAAAAAAATTTCCACCTCTAAGCACCAACTTATAAAGAGACACCAATATCTTACATATCTTCGTAGACACCAATCTACCGATGACACCAATAACCACCACCAAGCACCAACTTAGCAAGTGATGACAATCCTTTTGTGTGATCTGCAACAACCTTCACCGAGTCTTCTCGTTATTTCTTCCTTCACCAAGTCTACTTACTACTTCTTCCTTTACTATTTCTTCTCACTACTTCTTGCTTTACCATGACTGAAAAAAAATTGAATTTCCAAATCAAAAATTTCCTAAATATTTTTGTTTTGGTCCTCTTCCCGAGAAAAAACTTGTACAACATGCCACGTGTCCAATTTTGAAAATATGATTATGAAATTTTTACCTGAGGTACTTCTATATGTCCCCTCTACCCTTTGAATTTTTCACAGTCTGAAGAGTCCGAAAAAATAAGTTATAGTGAAAATGTCAAAATGACCTATTTCAAATTTGAATTCGAGAGCATTTAGGAACCCTATATACCAGAAATCATATATTAGAAATTATAAAGAACCAACATCTTAAATGATTTCCTAACGTACTTTTGTATTTCCCTTTGTTTTATGAAATTTTCACAATATAAAGAGTACTTGAAAAGAAGTTATAGTGAAAATTCTAAATTGACCTATCTGAAACTAATTTAAGGAGCATTTAGGAACCCTAACTTCCAAATATCATATCTCCAAATTTAGAGGAAAGTGACATCTGAAATTTTTACTAGATGTTCCTAGATATCACTCCTCAATCTTTGCAAAATTGTGATGTCTAAAACATACGAGAAAATAAGTTATAGCGGAAGTTCCAAACTCACATGTTTGAAACTGATTTAAGGAGCATTGAGGAACCATAAATTCTACAAGGAATATATCCAAAATTGTAATGAATGAACATATGAAACTTTTACCACATGTACCTAGATATCTCTCCTCTCCTTGTGCAAATTGCAAGGTCTCAAGCATCCCATAAAATAAGTTATAGATAAGGTACCAAGCTGACCAATATGAAACTAATTTTGGAGCATTCAGAAGTTTTAACTTCCACATGACATATATCCAAAAGTATAGTGAGCCAAAGCTTCAAATATTTACTGCATGTACCCAAAGATCCCTCTTCTTTCAATGCAAAATTTCAAGGTCTGAAACATCTAAGAAAATAATTTATGCCAAGATGACCTACAACTGATTTCATAGCTCTTCCCTTTTTTAATTATGTTCAATCTTTTCTCATCCACTTCTTCAAATGTTACTACATATTCCACCCAATCACCTTCTTTGAATACTATCACTTTTTATACTTTTTCATAACCCTTTATGGAGGGACATGCCCATTAATTAAATAATTAACTTTCTGAATACCATGGGAAAATACCTAGACACATGGGTTTGAAACCACCGTTTCACTATTTACTTTTTCACATGCACACCATTTTTAATATACTTGTAATGCTACATATAAATCAATGTTTTGTGTATTGTAATGTCTTAATATATGACATTAATGACAAAACCAAAATTACTCCTTTGACATCAATGACAATATTTCAAACAATTTTACTATTCTAACATTGTATATAAACTATTCCATCAAAATTAATAGTTTATATAATATTCATTAATCACTCAATTATACTTGAATTTACTAATAATTGCAACCATTATCTTGTTAGCATCCATTTCAAATCATTTCTCCCCATTGAGAAGTTTTATGCTCTCCAAAAATTAAAGGAAGCCAATCTAGATAAATAAGTCCGTTATAAAATTCTCTAGAACATGGATCTAACTCTATCTTCTAGCTACATATTTGGCTTTGGCTCATGGATCTAGATAGTGGCTCAAGTTTTTTCTAAGGATTTATCTCTATTTCCAGCTCATTTTTTCTTGTAATCTAAAATTGTTGTCACTAAATCTCATATCTGAGCAATATCCAGATCTGAACTCCACAATTAGAGTTCGTTTCCATATCTCTCATACTTGGAGATGGTCCATCTTGGAACTCAATGAAGCTAAATGATATTTTGGTTTATATTTGTTTAGTGATATATTGGCAGCTATTCCCTCATGTATCAACCCCACAAAATGAAGTGTAGTCTACCTTACTCTTCTAGGATCAATAGTTTCCTGAAATGGAAAAACTATTTTTTTCTTGCACATGCTTAGAAGAACTCTATATCTACAACAATGTCATTTGGATGAAAACCTTGGTGTGTAATAATAACACCTTCTTCCACCCAAATCATTTGGTGAATATTGGACCTATATGTTTCTAGGTGACAATTATTAATAGGCTATATTTTTTAGGATGAGGGAATGATTTAATATTTGGATGATACAAGGGTGAGGGACTATCATTGAACTTCCTACACCAATATTTGATACATCTAGAAGAAGGGAAACTTCTTGTGAAATATTTTAGGCAGAAATTTGAAAGGGGCTTCCTTGGTTGTTGACTTCAACCCACAGTCCTTGTTGACGGTGATATGGACATCATATGCTGCCATAAATGCCTATATATGTTATTCTCCTTGGTTTGGATATCTTATGAGTTATCTATTTCCAATAAGCTTCACTTTCCATTCAATTTTCTAGGTTGTGTAGTTCCTAGGGTGAAGCTCTAGATAAAGTCAACAAAAATTGTATTCCTAATGTCCACTAAACTTGAAGTGGTAGACAAATTTCTTTACATTGTTGTCTTGAATTCTTGAGATAATATTTTTCTTTCTATTCCTTTGAATTCATTGATGGTTTGGGGAAGTCTTCTTTCTAATCCTCCTTTGAAAGGAACATGGCTTGCTTCTCTAAACAAAATTCCTTATGATTTTCTTCCTCTCATAGAATGAAAACTCCTTTGAGTACCAATGGATAAAAGAATTATGAGCTTTCTTCTTGCAACAGTGACAAATAAGGTATACCTTACCTGATGCATACCAACAATTCTTCTTCTTGTTCCAACTAATATGCTCATTTATCCTTCTAAATGAAAATAAAGCTTGAGTCCTTGACCTCTTCTCACCACTTCCCTTATGTAGTCCTCCCAAAAAAGGATAAGGTTTTAGTGGGATACAACTTTTATTTTATTTTTATCTTCCTTCTCATGAGTGGRTCGACTCTAGCATTCCCTTTTCCTTCACAAATGTGATCTTGGATTCCATGACCTTTTCCCTTTTGCCAACAGAACTTGTGTTTTCATGTTTCACCCTTTGTTCAACTACAATGGAGATTAGTATTACTCACGTTCTCTTCCCTAACCCCTTTTCATAGTATAACATGTACCTTAACAATTTTCATCCAGTTCCTCTAGTATGTTTTTCAATTTCACCAAAATTATCATGAGAAATGTTTATGGAAGATTACCAGAGTTATCTCGGCCATGATTCTAGTTTCAGTGGTGGAAATAGGAGGTTTCATGGCTTCTTTATACTATTGAGAAACTACTTGGAGATTTTCCAATGCCTCCTCCTTCTTTGCCAACTCTTGTTGTGGTTGAGTCGTCGTCTGAGTGAACCTGAACTTGTATTGATTTTCCAACTAGATGAACTTCTCTCCTAAGTGTAAAGATGAAATATTATATTGTCCCAATATTTTATAGCGATAGTGAGGGATTCTTAAAATTCAAGAAACTACTTCTTTAGTAATGGAAGTAGTATTGTCAAACTCTCAAGGTTCTTCTTGATCTCTCTTATTCTCTAGTTAAATGTCTCGGCCTATTTATTCAAGTGTCTGTTTTCTTCTTGAAGCTAAGCATTGATGTACTTTAAGTTTCATGTTCTCTTCAAAGTTGCAGATATGAATCATAATCAAGTATTCAAATTCTTTGATACCTTATGGTCTATAAATGAGGGACTTATATCCTACTCAATTCACCAACAAATATCCTCTATGGAATTTAATTCTAGTCTCTATTATCCATGTTATACATAGATCCATGTCTTCAATGATGGATTCAATGCCTATATTTTCAGTGTAACTTGCATATAACAACAAAATAATAGTTAGGACTCTTATTTGGTTTGTCTTTTCTAATTGTTACGAGGTACACTCATAAATTGGTTATGTTTCTCTTATTCAAAGCTTGATCCTAGTTTTGAGGTATGGGAAGACCATTTTATTTGTTGTCTTTTATATGCTAGGAGAATCCTTTATACAAAAATGGTTACAACCATCCTTTGTAGGTGATGTCAACTAACAACGAGTCTACATCTCTGTAATGAACCTCAAAATTCACATAAAAAAAAAAAAAAAATTGGGCACATGTACAAGAGTCTTATTGCCCTTTACTCCTCTTATCCTAAATTAACATAAAGTCATCACTTCCTGTTTCGGTAATGAGTTACATATGATCATAAGTTCTTAGCTAGGGATATCATATTTCATTAAAATTTATTGTTGTCTACTATTTCATTTTCCCAAAACCACCTTATGTTACGGAGATGTAACTTCTTTGAGTCTCTTTCATACTAATGCGAGGGTTAAAAAGTAAGGCCTTATGATGCCAATTATGATATCTATATATGGTATATAAGGAGGTTAACATTATTTGGAAACAAAAGTTTAGAAGGGTTTAATCAAAATTGAACATTAAACTTGCACCCTGGAAATAAATTACACAGAGGGTAAGTTCTGAAGGTTATGGTTATAATCGTGTTAACACATCTACTCATTAGGTAACGACAAGGGCCATATTCCTCGGGTGGTTAATGAAAAGGTAGTTGGGTTTAACATAAGCAGTGTAGCAAGTTATCCATCCTGTTACCTCACCATTAATACTCTAAACCACTGTTACAGGTTGGAACCCTCCCGCCTTAAAGGAATGTCTGCAACATTTAAAGCATCTGGGAAATGTCTGCTCGATCAAAGATTGACTGGTGTGCCCTAATGATATGTCGACACATACCCTATATTCACATGGCCCAGGTATGAATACCCCATCCCCTTTAATCCTTGCAAAAGGTTACTCCCGCAGTTTCACTTTCATTTTGGTTTTGGTTTCGTGCGGAAGGAAGCTCTGTCTCAGTCCATTTTTGTTTGCATTCTAGTTTTGGTTTAGTGAAGGAGGAGAGGACGTCTAAGACCATTCTTTGTTTTTCTTTAGCCTTGTGGATACAAGTTTAGGATTCATCCCCTGTACTGGATGGGTGAATATCTTGGGTGGAACTTCTAAAACAATAGCTCTGCGTGGGGGTAAGTTTACCCTTCACTATTTTTTTATCTTGTTAGTTAGGACACTACATGCTCTTGATCTCGGTCTATCTTTCGGTATTATTCTTCGAGGTTAATGTGAAAGGGCAGGTGATACCCTCGACAGGTTTAGTTCTTCACAGTTTAACCCCTCCTCTATACTAGTCTTTCCATCTTCCGAGCTATTCTTCTTCCTTGGAGGGACTTACTACGATGTATGTTAAAAGAGTGCATCCGAAATATGCTATATTTTCTTGTTTTTGAACTTTTGTTGAAGGCCTGGTTCCCAATGGTTTTGTCTTTGATGACCGAGTGTCAAGTCTGGCTCGTCCCTTACTCGGGTGTGTAACAGACTTGTCGGCCTACTTTTGAGCTTGAGAGGGTTTCTGTGTTAACCTCACAAGTGCCATTATAATGATTTGTAGCAAAGTTCTCATGGTCGAAGTCGTTTAATCCTTCCTGTTCACATTTGAAATGTCATATTAATTTTATGTTTAATATTATTTTATGGTCTTTATACGCAAATTCTTTTTCTGTAGTGTTTTGATTAAGAATCGTATCCATCGCTAATGATGGGTCCCTTAATGTGCGAGGGTACCCATCAGGGTGACACAAACTCCTCCTCCCTTTTCAGTCTCGGAGGTGCATGGGATAGTGTGATGGCAGTCGGCAAGAGCACCTTTTGAGTTAAGTATTCACCGACCCACTTTCTAAATTCTCTTCTATGATTAAATCATCATTCTTTTTCCTATTGGATACATCGTAATGCTCCACATTATTTTTGTGTTGGTGCGGTCACGCCGAAGCATGGGGATGCCCTCTTCACTCCTTCGAGAGGTATTCGGGTTCCAAGAGAGTGCCCTTCCGTCTATTACAAGTTTGTATGCAACGGTGGTCAAGGCTTTGACTAATCCCTAATGTTTGAAGACATTTGTTCCAAGTTCTATATTTGGTTGATATGGGGTATGCCCTGATTTTTGTATATAAACATTTTGGTACGAAAAAAATTTACACCAAGATCGCGCCTGGTTGGACTTGAGATATACAGACATTCGTTCTATTTAACATTTTGATATTTATGACTTGAGTATTATTTCCTGTGTGAAAGGATTTCATTTTGTCACTTTTCAAATGTTTTCCCTTGGTATTTCCGAAAATGATTTGTATTATAGATTTGAAATCTCTAGTTATGTTCCAAAAATTGAATCTCATTATTGAGTACATGGTCTCTTCTCAAACAGATTCAACTAAGTAATGGAGTACTACCGAAAAACTATTATAAAAACATCTGTGCACGAGGGTTTTGCTTCCACCGAGCTTGGGTGATGACTTTCAAATTTCGTTTAAGTTTTGTACACTTGTATTCTTGTTATAGCACTAGTTTTTGGTAGGAGTTGAACCTGAGTCTTATTCCGCCCTTTTACAATTTTGATTTAAGAGTCCACTGTAAGAAATGGTTTCATGTAGTTTATGTTTGTGGGACTCCGTCTAGATATTTTTTTGGGTTTCTTGTATATAAATAGACAGGGAAAAATGTTTATTATCTGAGGTTAAAAGGGATCGGGACTTCCAGAAAAACATTCGGGCTTACTTTCTGTTTAGGTGCTTCCTTACTCCTTTATTCTAGATATTTTATAGTATTGTACCTATGATAGAAATTATACTGTAGATGCGCCTCTAAAACTACGACAGAGGTTATGTTGTAGATGTGCCTCTAAACCTACAATAGAGGTTATACCGTAGATGCACCTTTGAAACCTACGACAAAGGTTTTACTGTAGATGCGCCTTTGAACCACATAGTCATTACTAAAGTACCCACACTGCAATGCTGATGTACATATGTTCAATTTTCTGCAATGGGGTTTTGATAAGTTTTCTAAATTATATTCCTCTGTGAATGTTTATATGTATATCTGTCTAGTTTTTTTTTGGATACCTTAATAAATCAGTCTATTCCAGCATCATATTATATCATCTAGAATGCTCATTATATATATACCTATGTGTTCATGATATATTTACACAATTCGATATACATATCGCTTAATACCCCATGTTAAGGAGTAAATTTACCTTTGAAGATTGGATTGGTATTCTCATTAGAGGAGGCTCACTGTATACTATAAACAACTATAGGAAATGAAATCTGCCATAGTTATTGGTGCACGTGGCTTTAACTGTTCATGCAAACAATTTTATTTTTCCATTTATTTAATAGAACTAAGAAGCTAATTGTAGTCTGTAATCTATTATGGAATAAGTAACTACTACATAATTCATTTTTGTTGTTTGGGACATTCAATATCTTAGTAACTACTCAACATCATATCTAAATAATGAGTCCATTTCCAGCCAACGATTATGAAATAAAATAATAGATCTTTCAATCATAGCTATCAACCGAAATTTATACATAGAAGTAAACAGATTGCACACATGACATTTGACTACGAGAAGGTAGAGTTACATATATGAGCCAAATTGTGGGAAGACAAAGGGAACAACCACATTCCTCCCAACTGTAGGGTCAACCAATCTACTTGCTCGATTAACCCCCTAGCCTGACCATGATTCCATGAGGGCGAATTGGAATTTCCTTTCCAGCAATGTCCTTCAATTCCAACAGTATCTCCCTTGCCTCACACTCACATAGTAGTGCTCATAAAAACAAGAAAACAGAGAATAAAAATTCATAGTCTTCCTTCCCAGCATACTTGGCAGTGTCCTGCCTCCTCACATATGCTATTTATTAATTTGCCTAGGACATTTTTTCCCTCCCATGTGTAATTTTCGCAGGTTTCTAAATCCTTGATTTTCAGGGGCTGCCAATGGCCAAATCACTAATTTTCCACTTGTAACAATCAACCCAGAGTTAATTCCAATGTGTTCCCCACTCATGGAGTCATGGTCAACTAAATTTAACATGGTTGTTCCATTTGTCCTCCTACAATCAATATAAAATATTTTGTCTTCATACAAGTGTCATAGTAAAATAGTTAGTTGGGTCAAATTAGGTTTCTGCCCAACATTCATAATCATTAATTACAATCATGAAATTCGAAATTCGGAATTGCCATAAATGGTAAAAATTTTCCAATTTGAATTTACTAAAATGAAAATGAATTTCCAGAAGATAAGAATTATTTTATTATTAATTTTTTTTTTGGAACATCACATCCTTTCCCCCTTCAGTAAAACACTATCCTCAGTGTTCATTCCTTTCTTGGAACAAGATTGGAAGAGATTTCTGAAAATCTCCCTCCAATTCCCAAGTGGCCTCCTCAGGACTAAAGTGCTTCCATTGCACCTTTACCTGAGCGACGACTCTGTTCTGAAGTGCTATTTCTCTCTAGTCCAGAAAGCGCAGGGGTTCCACCTGGAACTCGCCTTCAGGTTCCACCTGCACCAAGTTCCAATCAATCATATGAGTAGGTTCATGAATATAGTTTTTCAACAAGGAAATATGAAAAAATTATGAATTTTCAGATTAGTCGAGAGTGCAAGTTGGTATCCTATGGATCCAATTCGAGCTAGTCTCTCGAAGGGCCCACAAAACCTGGGTTCCAGCTTGGCAGATTTTCCTGACTTCAACGAACTTTTTTGAGCTTTGACTTTTAAATAAACATGGTCTCCCACATGGAATTCCAAGTGTCTTCTTTTCTGATATGCATAGCTTTTTTGTTTATCCTGTGCTTCTTTCAAATTTTGTTGTACCTTCCTTACCTTGTTTTCCATTTCTTGGAGCATCTCTAGTCCCACCATGAGTCTGTCAGCCGGGTTATCCCAACTAATTGGACTCGTACATTTTATGCCATACAATATTTCGAAAGGGCTCAATTTAGCCGAAGTTTGGTATCCATTGTTATATGCAAATTCTACCTAGTGTAGATAGTCTTCCCACTTGTTTTTTTTTGTTCTTATGTACATGCGGAGCATATCCTCCATGATTTGGTTTGTCCTTTCGGTCTGTCCATCCGTTTGCGGTTGATAACTCGTACTGAAATTCAAGTTAGTATTTAGCCCTGCAAACAATTCCTTCCAAAAGGCGGATGTGAATTTTACATCTCTATCTAAGATCACCAATTTAGGAATACCATGCAGTCTAAAAACTTCTTTCATGAATATTTCAACAATTTTTATAGCTTTAAAAGTAGACTTTACAGGAATAAAGTGTGCAGACTTACTGAGTTTATCGATTACCACCATAATAGAATCATTATGTTTCCGAGTTTTAGGCAAACCTGTTATAAAATCCAGTGATATGGTCTCCCACTTCCATTCCGGTATGGGTAATGGTTGTAATAGGCTGCCTGGATGTTGATGTTTGGCCTTAACCTGCTGACAATCTTGGTACCTAGCCAAGTATTATGTTATTTCACCCTTCATATTAGGCCAATAAAATAGTTTCCTAAGTGTTGTTATCGTCTTCTGGTAACCTGGGTGACCAGAATATGGTTTCTTATGCACTTCGTCCAAGATTGTTAATTTTAACTTTGTTGAATCTGGTATGTAAAGTCTGTTTTTAAATCGTAGCAGTCCCTTCTCGTCGATACTTAGATCTGGTTTCTCTAAGTTTGCGGTATTGTTTGGTACTTCTATCATTATTTTTGTATATTTTTCATCATCAATGCCTGTCGTTCTTATTCTTCCTTCCAGATCACTTTCTTCCCAGCTAACATTCATCTCAAATAACCCATGGACTCTTCTACTTAAAGCATCTACTACTTTATTTTCCTTGCCCTTGATATGTCTGACCTCGAAGTCGAATTCGCTCAGGAAGGCTAACCACCTTTCTTGCCTTGCGTTAAGATCTGGCTGGTTAAACATATATTTCACCCCACTATTGTCCATTAATAATAGGAATCTTCTGCCCATTATGTAGTGTCACCACATCTTTAAGGCATGTATTACCACTACTAATTCTAAGTCATGAGTGACATAATTTCACTAATGTTCCTTCAATTTCTGGGACTCATAACAAATAACGTGTCCCTCCTGGGTTAGGACACCACCTAGTCCTTCTTTACTCGCATCAAACCATACAATGAAGTCTTTATCTGGATCTTCTACTTTCAAGATGGGTGTCATTGTCAATAACTCTTTTAGTTTTCTGAAGTTGTTTTGACATTTCTTCGACCAGTTAAACCTGGTCCCTTTCTTTTGTAATGATGTGATAGGGTAGGCTATCTTGGAAAACCCTTCTATAAACCTGCGGTAATATCTGGTGATTCGCATGAACGACCGTATATCCACTACATCTTTAGGCACTAGACATTCCCTAATGGCTTTCGTCTTTTCTGGGTCTACGACAATGCCTTCTGCTGAAATTACATGTCCAAGATGTTGTATTTCTCTTTGATAGAAGTCACACTTGTCGAAATTGGCATACAGCTTGTGCTTCCTTAACGTTTGCAGCATTATTCTTAAGTGTTCCTCATGTTCCGCCTCCGTCTTTGAATAGACTAGGATATCATCGATGAATACGACCATGAACTTGTCCAAGTACTCACTGAAAATACTGTTCATTAGGCACATAAATGTGGCTGGGGCATTAGTGAGTCTGAAATTTATGACTACAAACTCGTAGTGTCCATATCTTGTCTGAAATGTTGTTTTTCTTATGTCCTCGTCTTTTATTCGAACTTGATGATAACCATATCATAAATCCAATTTTGAAAAGATCTTGGCCCCCCCTACTTGATTGAACAAATAATTTATCCTAGGTAAGGTGTATTTATTCTTAATAGTCATTTTGTTTAGTTGTCTATAATCGATACACAATCTTAGAGTACCATCCTTCTTTTTCACAAAGAGGACTGGTGCTCCCCACGGTGAGACACTCAGTCCGATGTACTCTTTGTCCAACAAATCCTATAATTGTATTTTTAGTTCTATCAGTTCTGGTAGACTCATCTGATAAGGGGCCTTTGATATAGGGGCAGAACCAGGTAACAGGTCTATGGAGAAGTCTATTTCCCTTCTGGGGGGTAATTCTGATATCTCATCCACAAACATGTCTCTGAACTCACGTAGGAAAACAAAGTCTTGTAATTTTGGCTTATCATCTTTTCCTAGCAGATTCGTTACCTAGATGGCATAAACTTAACATCCCTTCCTCATACATTTATTTAGTTACATTGTTGAAACTTGTCTAACTGATACCGGTTTTGGTATACCTTGGGTTGTTCTAACAGTGCCAAAATCATCCTTATAGCTAAGTATCTTTGTATAGAAATCTAGTACTTCTTTGTGTTGTTCCAACCAATCCATCCCGATAATAATATCGTAAGATCCTAGTGGTAGGATGTTCATATGAGCCTTTATATTTTGACCATCTAAGTTGAACTCAAAATCTGGAACAAACTCAACTACCTTTCTTTTAGTACCAGTCGCTAATTGTACAAGCCAAGATTTTGCATGCTTCAATTTCTTAAGTTTGTTTTCCCTTGCCACATTAGGTGTAATATAACTTAACATAGCTCTAGGGTCAATTAAAACAGAGATTCGAGTGTCATTGATTTTACCTTCAATTTCCACTACTAAGGATTGGTGGTCAGCTTGTCGACCATCTGTGGTTGCATTTATCTGATGTAGTCTTTTGCCCACATCTCTCATTGTCGAGGCTTCCTGCAGATTATGAATAGTAGTTCTGTTTGTTGAACTCAAACATGGATAGTTCCTCCTTAGATGAGGTTCTCTGCATTCCCAACACTTTAATGGCTCGCGGGGATTGTCTCCAAACTTCTTCATCCCCAAGTTTACTGGTTTACCACTGCCTTGCATATTTGGATGTTTGGAGTGAAAATCCTTTCTCGGAAAACCTTTTGTTGTATTTCGATAAGGAGCTGGCTGGTACCCCTTCTTCTGTTGGTTCATTCACTCTTGCTTCTTATCCTTCCATGTTTTGGGAAAATCTCTGCATTGTTTATACTGATCGTAGCACATTCGTGCCTTCCTAAATACTTCACTCAAAGATTTGGGGTTTTCAAACTCAATTCTGTCCTTGTAGGACTGTGGTAGACAACCTAGAAATCGTTGAATTTTCACTTTATCCTCACGGATGTATGGTACAAACCTTAACAGCTCCAAAAATTTATTTATAAGGTCCTCCATTTTCATCTGTCCAAGTCGTAACTCATAGAACTCTTTTTTCTTCCTTTCATAGTAACTTTCTTAAAGGTATTGTTTCTTGAAATACTTTTTAAAGTCAGACCATTCGAATTGTTTTTCCTTTAGGCCCTTGGCAAATTTCAGGTCCTACCACCAAATGCTAGCCTTCCCTTTCAGATTGTAGATGGCCATTCTGACCTTCATGTTGCTGGAATAGTTGTAGATATTGAAGTATTTTTTTATGTCCAACAACCATGCTTCATCTTCCTCTCACATCTTGGATTCTCCATCAAAGGTAGCTGGTTTAATCTTTTTAAATTCTCCTTCGAGGTGATCTACTTGTTTTCTTTTTCTGTCAGATTTAGTTTTCTCTTCAGCTGAGGGTGTTCCTTCTGACGAACTATCTCCTTTTTCTGTTTCCAGCCGTGAGTTGTTGGAGGCCCTTTTGCTGACTTTTTCCTCGTGGTTATCGTCCTTTGGGATTTTCTTGGTAACTATGTTGCGTAGAAGGACTTCATTTATCTCTTGCTGTTCCTATTGTCCTTTTTTCAATTTTTCATTGTTCACTTTGAAAATTTGTAATTCAACAGTAAGATTCCTCATTGTTTCTAATACTTCTGTGGGTGAACTTCCATCACTGTTCTGTCTTGGATCTCCAGGGGGTCCTTGCTGCGGGTTTTCTCCCATTCTGACTTCTTCATCCTCCTGAGATGCCATATTGCACACAAAACAAAAACAACTTTATGTTTGTAACCATATGAACTTTATTAGTTTTACATAAATCAGAATATATATATACTCAGCAGCTATTATGGCCCTGTTCAGGTCCAGTGTTGTGACCTTTTGGCTCTCATACCATATGTAATGAACCTCAAAATTCACATATATATTTTTTTTTAATTGGGCACATGTAAAACACTCTTATTTCCCTTTACACCTCTTATCCTAAATTAACATAAAGTCGTCGCTTCCTATTTTGGTAATGAGTTACATATGATCATAAGTTCTTAGCTAGGGATATCATATTTGATTACAACTAATTGTTATCTACTATTTTGTTTTCCCCAAACCACCTTATGTTAAGGAGATGTAACTTCTTTGAGTCTCTTTCATACTAATGTGAGGGTTAAAAGGTAATGCCTTATGATGCCAATTCCGATATCTATATAGGGCCTATAAGGAGTTTAACATTATTCAGAAACAAAAGTTTAAGAGGGTTTAAACAAAATCAAACATTAAACTTGCACCTTGGAAATAAATTATGCAGAGGTTAACTTGTGAAGGTTATGGTTATAATCGTGTTAACACATCTACTCATTAGGTAATGACAAGGGCCATCCACCTCAGGTGGTTAATGAAAAGGTATTTGGGTTTAACATAAGCGGTGTAGCAAGTCAGCCATCCGGTTACCTCGCTATTAATACTCTGAACCACCATTACAACCCAGAACCCTCGTGCCTTAAAGGCCTGTCTGCAACATTTAAAGCGCCTCGGAAATGTCTGCTCGATCAGAGCTCGACTGGCATGCCCTAATGATATGTCGATACATACCCTATATTCACATGGACCAGGTATGAAGACCCCATCCCCTTTACTCCTTGCGAAAGGTTACTCCCGCAGTTTCACTTTCATTTTGGTTTTGGTTTCATGCAGAAGGAAGCTCCATCTCAGTCCATTTTCGTTTTCATTCTGGTTTTGGTTTAGTGAAGGAGGAGAGGACGTCTTAGACCATTCTTTGTTTGGATTTAGCCTTGTAGATACATGTTTAGGATTCAGCCCCTATACTGGATGGGTGAAGATCTTGGGTGGAACTTCTTTGACAATAGCTCTGCATGGGGGTAAGTTTACCCTTGACTATTTTTTTATCTTGTTAGGTAGGACTCTTCATGGTCTTGATCTCGGTGTATATTTCGGTAGTATTCTTCGAGGTTGATGTGAAAGGGTAGGTAATACCTTAGCAAGGTTTAGTTCTTCACAGTTTAACCCCTCTTCTGTACTAGTCTTTCCATCGGCCGAGCTATTCTTCTTCCTTGGAGGGACTTACTATGATGTCTGTTAAAAGAGTGCATCTGGAATATTCTATATTTTCTTGTTTTTGAACTTTCGTTAAAGGCGTGGTTCCCAATCGTTTTGTCTTTGATGACCGAGTGTCAAGTTCGGGTCTTCCCTTACTCGGGTGTGTAACAGACCTATCGGCCTACTGTTGAATTTGAGAGGGTTTCTGTGTTAACTTTGTTATCCCCGATATCTAGGGATAACTAGGAGATCATGTCTCGAGGCCCACATGGTCCCAAACATGGAGTACGAGAGTGGATTGACTTAAGCATGGCCCTTGAGGGCCCATCTTTTCTTCTTCTGAGCCAGACTTGTCCTGTCAGCAGTACCAGCCTCCATCACTACCAGCCTGGGCTTGCATCAGAAAGGGCTCTTGCTCCATGAGGTAATTGGTCCGAGGTATCATGGTATGTGTCATATTTGATCATTATAACCTTCTTATGTATGCATTAGATCTCTTTCATTTCGGATGACTGCTTGGATCTTACACTAATCCAGTTGACCATTGTTGGGGTAATTGATGGGGTAGCTTAGCAAGTTGATATTCATTGGGTTTTGGTTAGCCACCAAGGGGGGTTTGCAGAACCATCGTCCGCTCCCCTCATATTACCATTTTTACATCTTAAAACCCCGCTCATCCATCCCATTCCCCTAGTCTGGCCATTAGGATGACCATCCAGGGTACATCTTGT
>ML787624.1:315579-333425 GCA_009831015.1 Picea engelmannii
TTTATCATCTATCTTGATAGACATTGAGTTATTAATTGCATCTGTAAGCTGATTTGAATAAACGTTTCACTCTTTGTCTTCATTTTGACTTGTTGATTAATGCTTGACGTCACACTTATAGTAGCAACAATATAGGTGACGCAACAACATTATATTTATGAGCAAACTTGCATTGTGATAATATAAAGGATTTATATTTAACATTGAATGCTCTTGTCTCTTATGCATTTATTGAAGAAGTGATATAAATCTTTGCCTTTGTTTAGCCATCATTGACTTCGTCAATAATAGCACTTAATCATTTGCTCACATATATAATAAAGATAGTCATTAATATCTTGAAGTACTAACCCACTGCAAGCATATATTCTAGTTTGTTTGTTTTGTCTCGCAAACAGGTGCCTTCCAGTGGAACATATCTTCTTTGACTATCTCTATTGGCAGTAATCTGTGAAAGGGATTCTTGAACTTTGATCCATTATACTTTTAGCCCTTCATAAACCCAGATTGCTTAGGGACGTCTCCCTTGGACTAGCCCTCCTAAATAGAAAGATCCCCCCATCGAGGTGACAGTGGGTGGGGAAGCTCCTGTTACGCCGGTTTCAAGCCTTGACTCAAGCTGCCAAAACCCTTCCTACAAACCGTGCGATAACAAACTTCACTAGTGCCATTATATATATTTGTAGCAGCGTTCCCACGGCCGGAGTCATTTAATCCTTCCTATTCACATTTGAAATGTCTTATAATTTTATGTTCAATATTATTTTATGGTCTTTATACGCAAATTATTTTTCTGTTGTGTTTTGATTAAGACTGTTATCCATCGCTAATGATGGCTCCCTTAATGTGTGAGGGTACCCATCATGGTGACACAAATTCCTCCTCCCTTTTCGGTCTGGGAGGCACACAGGATAGCGTGATGGCAGTCAACAAGAGCACCTTTTCAGTTAAGTATTCACCGGCCCACTTTCTAAATTTTGTTCTATGATTAAATCATCATTCTTTTTCCTGTTGGATACATCGTAATGCTCCACATTATTTTGTGTAGGTGTGGTCACGCCGAAGCATGGGGATGCCCTCTTCACTCCTTCGAGAGGTATTTGGGTTCCAACACAATGCCCTTCTGTGTATTACGAGTTTATATGCAATGATGGTCAAGGCTTTGTCTCATCCCTAATGTTTGAAGATATTTGATCCAAGATCTATATTCGGTTGATACGGGGTACACCCTGATTTTTTTATATAAACATTATGGTACGAAGAAAATTTATTTCAAGCTCGCGTCTGGTTGGACTTGAGATATACAGATAGTCGTTCTATTTAACATTTTGATATTCATGACTTGAGTATTATTTCCTGTGTGAAAGGATTTCATTTTGTCACTTTTCAAATGTTTTCCCTCAGTATTTCCGAAAATGATTTGTATTACATATTTGAAATCTTGAGTTATGTTCCAGAATTTGAATCTCATTATTGACTACACGGTCTCTTATCAAACAGATTCGACTAAGTAATGGAGTACTACCGAAAAACTAGTATAAAAACATCTTTGCATGAGGGTTTTTCTTCCACTGAGCTTGGGTGATGACTTTCAGATTTCGTTTAACCTTTGTACACTTTTATTCTTGTTATAGCACTAGTTTTTGGTAGGAGTTGAACCTACATCTTATTCCGCCTTTTACAATTTTGATTTAAGAGTCGGTTGTAAGCAATGGTTTGGTGTAGTTTATGTCTGTGAGACTCCACCCATATTTTTTTTGGGTTTCTTGTGTATTCGGGCTTACTTTCCTTTCAAGTGCTTCCTTACTCCTTTATGCTAGATATTCTATAGTATTGTACCTACGACATAAGTTATACTATAGATGCCCCTATAAACCTATGACAGAGGTTATGTTGTAGATGCGCCTCTAAACCTATGACAGAGGTTATACCGTAGATGAGCCTTTGAAACCTATGAAAGAGGTTGTATTGTAGATGCGCCTTTGAACCATAGAGTTATTACTAAAGTACCCACACTGCCATACTGATGTACATATGTTCAATTTTCTGCAATTGGGTTTTGATAAGTTTTCTGAATTACATTCCTGTGTGAATGTTTATATGTATATCTGTCTAGTTTTTTTTGGATCCCTTAATAAATCAGTCTATTCCAACGTCATATTATATCATCTAGAATGCTCATTATATACATATACCTATGTTTTCATGATATATTTACACAATACGATATACATATCGCTTAATACCCCATGTTAAGGAGTATATTTACCTTTGAAAACTCGATAGGTATTCTCATTAGAGGAGGCTCATTGTATACTATAAACAACTATAGGAAATGAAATCTTCCACAGTTATTGGTGCATGTGGCTTCAAGTGTTCATGCAAACAATTTTATTTTTCCATTTACTTAACATAACTAAGAAGCTAATTGTAATCTATTATGGAATCAATAACTACTACATAATTCGTTTTTGTTGTTTGGCACATTCCAATATCTTAGTAACTACTCAACATTATATCTAAATAATGAGTCCATTTCCAACCAACAATTATGAAATAGAATAATAGATATTTCCATCACGGCCATCAACCGGAATTTATACATAGAAGTAAATAGATTGCACACATGACATTTGACTAGGATAAGGTAGAGTTACATATCTGAGCCAAATTGTGGGAAGACAAAGGGAAAAGCCATGTCCCTCCCAACCATAGAATAGGGCAACCAATCTACTTGCCTGATTCACCCCCTAGCCTGATGATGAGTCCATGAGGGCGAATTGGAATTTCCTCTCGAGGAATGTCCTTCAATTCCAACAGTATCTCCCTTGCCTCACACTCACACAGTAGTGCTCATAACAACAAGAAAATAGAGAATAAAAATTCATAGTCTTCCTTGCCATGGCAGCGTCCTGCCTCCTCGCATATGTTATTTATTAATTTGCCTAGGAATTTTTTTCCCTTCCACGGGTAGTTTTCGCAGCTTTCTAAATCACTAATTTTTAGGGGTTGCCAATGGTCAAATCACTGATTTTCCACTTGTAACAATCAGCCTAGAATTACTTCCAATATGGTCCCCACTCATGGAGTCATGGTCACCTAAATTTAACATCGTTGTTCCATTTGTCCTCCTTCAATAAATATAAAATATTTTGTCTTCATACAAGTGTCATAGTCAAATAATTAGTTGGGTCAAATCAAGTTTCTTCCCAACAATAATAATCATTAATTACAATCATCAAATTCGAAATTTGAAATTGCCATAAATGGAAAAAAATTACCAATTCGAATTTACTAAAAACAAAATGAATTTCGAGTAGATAAGAATTATTTTATTATTAATAAATTTTTTTTTGGGACATCACAATCAGGGTCAATTCCACTTAATTCCCTATATGCATTCAAGCATTGTGGGAAAAAGGTAACAAATAGACATAGAGATGCCTAAATTCTTATAATTCTAAAGCAAACTAGGTAAACTACTCTTAAATTTTAGGAAGAGAGGAATCACCCCAATTTCTAATCAGTCAATTCGACCACACATATATGAGTTTGTAATTAAACAACCCATATAAATAAAATTGATTTTTATTTAAACATATGGGATATGGTTTTAATTAAAATATAAGAGATGGTTGTCGTAAAATGTGAAATTTAGACAAACCACTTCAAATAAATGGTTTTCTAAAGAAAAAAATTAAATTATAATGTGATTCCTCTTGACCAATTTATAGATAAAATGAACTACCTCATTCATTTATCCAAGAACTTTAAACAATACCCAACCACCAATTTGTATAACCTTAAGAAATTAGGACAACACAATGTATCGGGGATATGTACAACTTGCATATAATGTGTACAATCCTAAATATA
Organism: Picea engelmannii; assembly: GCA_009831015.1. Taxonomy (NCBI): domain Eukaryota; kingdom Viridiplantae; phylum Streptophyta; class Pinopsida; order Pinales; family Pinaceae; genus Picea; species Picea engelmannii. Next base: position 319,456 of record ML787624.1, read on the forward strand.
GTTTAGACACAATGTAGAACATTCCTATAATAAAATCGACAACATACACCTTCAAGTAATCTCACAAGCATTATACTAATGTCTCGTAGTGATGCCAACAATGGTAGGGATTAGATTTTGTTGAATACAATAAATACAAATTATAGCTATATCATTACAGTCATTGATGTCATTCAATCAATTGAAGAAAAAACATGGATTGTTTTGCAATCAAATTTCATCATAATGGAGAATGAAATCTTGGGTGAACTTGGCATATCTATAATTGAGAATGGATTTTCACATAATTAAAAAGAAAAATAAAAAAACAAGGCAATGATTAAATAAGGAGGATGTCATCACTATAAAAGAATGTCATTCAGCACACCACGATGCTATATTTTATTATGATTAACTTTTGTATTGATGTAGGAGAAAGCGTTATTTCCTGCACATTGGGTTGTTAGATTGTTAGATGAGTTTATAAAGACTTTTTTAATTTAAATATTTGCAATTATATTATAAAGTTTTTATCTATTATTAAAACGATTAGGGCATCAACCACCTCCCATTGCTCTGCACATCAAATATATCCATGGGGCATTCTTAACAGAATGGCATGTGATGGAATATTGCTCCCCAAATATAACCGTTGGGTATTCTTAAGATGATGACATAGCATGGAATCTTTTATGTTTTTTTTTTTTATGACCAGCAGTTATTGTAATCATTACAACGACATTCCAAATCATGCCAAATCACAATCGCCATTTTCGATATTGACGTTCTAAGCGGAACTTTTATAAAGGGTAAAAATATAAAAATAAATTGGCAGTTGGTAAATGAATACGCTCTCATGTGGTATTAGATAATTATAAGATTCCGGTCTTTTTGAATAACACAGGTCTAGAAAGTGGGAGTGTGGGTCTTTCTGAATAGCACACGTCGATGAGAAATTAGCCGTTGGTGAAAAAAAGCTATTACCCAGATTTATATAACTCTGTTTTTCATTCCTCTCCTCGTTCCTGTTTTATTCTCCTCTCCTTCCATGTAGTAGTGAGGCTATCCGGTTAATGTGGTTTATGTCTGTTCAATTTGTTCATGGAGGTTGAAACTTGTGTGGGAGTGGATGTGCCGGTTTATAGTCAATTGGTTAATGTTCGATTATTAGATTTGTTTTCGTCTGTGTTAGTTCGCTGGTTAGGGTTAATTGTGGATAAGAAAAGCCGAAGAGAAGGGAATCCACAACCTTGCCAATAATTAGGCTGCAGCAGTTTGCAATGGATCGATCAAATACAGTTACAGACATCCATTCCTGTTAAATTGCAGGTACGTTCAGCCCATATTGGTTTTCATTGCTAATTAAATCTTAACTGTTGATGGTCGGTGGAGATTCTTTTAATGCTCGCAAATGCTATCATAATAACCACCCTGTTCTATTTCCATTTTAGGTCATTAATTAGTATGAAGGATCTGGTTCAGTTTGGTCCGTATCTTGCAATTCAAATTAACCCCTGGTCCGTATCTTTTAATATTCATGTAAACGTTTTTTCCGTGCATGTCCTTGTATTTCTTGTTGTAGTTTGAATCCCTTTAATCGGTGCAAGTATTTTACATCTAAGCGCATCTTGGTAGATAGGTCTTCGGTTCTAAAGTGAATGTTGATTAATCTTCTAAAATGTTGATGGTGTGCAGCCTCATCCATCCAAAAGAGGGCGTACAATTATCTTACATTTTTACTATATATATAACATGAATCGATAACGTTTAAAATGAGGAGATCATCAAACAGATTCTACATCAAGCATTTCTTATTTTCCTTTTGTTTACACATTAAGTTTTTCTATTTTTGATAGACTGTCTCCTATTTCAGGAAGTGGCCGAACTGCTTGATGACCTTGTCTAGCTTTATGTATAGTTTTTAGATCTTTTAATTCTCTTCTATTGTTTAGCTTGCCTTTCTTTAGTGTTTTTTTTTCTGAACATATCAATAATACACGAATAAAATCACACTTTACTGCGTGGAAAAAGCTAAGTAACACCAGTTTAATCAAACTAGAGGCAGGTTTCTCTCCCTTTTTTGTATTTCTTGAATGATAATATCTAACTTCGATTAGATATGTAGAATTGATTCCCTATTTGTAACAGCTCCCCATTAGATTGTTACTTAATGTTGCGCAATTAATTGTTATGTATGGTTTGTTTCACAGATTAAGCAGACATGGACGAACTCACACTTGGCTGCCTACAAGAATCAAGTTCCAATTCAGCCCAACAATACCTATATGTTTTCTCCCTCAGTTTCGGTCTAAACTTCTTGATTATTTTTCACCGGTTTGTTCCGTCGGATTAGGTCAGGTCACCGATTTTAGCTCTACTCGCTCAGTCTCACAATAACGTTGTAGTTTAAAACTAAAATTCAAAACAAATCACATGGACAATGGACCTACCCAATAAGTTTCCCAACACCCCATCCCAGTAAGCAGATACTGTAAACAAATGTTCATCAGGAAAGGAATCATCTACAGGTGAATTATTATCATGTATATGTAATCTCTAGAGAAAATCAGCAACCACATTTTCTTTTCCTGGTCTATCCACTATAGTTATGTCAAATTCTTGTAATCGTGTCACTTGGTCATTAGTAATAGGTTTATTCATTAAATATTTATGGGTAACCAGTTACATAATGCCTAAATTTATTGATTGTGTATACTACTGCCAAGAGGCATCTAAAGAAATGTGAAAAGGCAGAGCCCAATTGGGCCCTCTCAAGATGGGAGCTGTAGACAGTCTCTGTTTAAGATCTACAAAGGACAATTCACAGTCATCAGTCCAACGGAAGTTATCATCTTTCGTTAGTAAGAAAAACAATGGAGAGGCAAATTTAGAGAAATTTTTAATGAATCTTCCGTAATACCCGGCGTGCCCTAAAAAACTTCTTACCTCTTTCTCAGTTGATGGAGTTGGAATGTCCAAAATTATCTTGATTTTGGCTGGATCTACCTGAATCCTTGCATAAGAGATGAAGTGTCCCAACACTACCCCTTCGTGCATCATCATATGGCACTTTTATGTACTTAAATAAAGATGAGACTATCTACATCTTTTCAACACTTTTTCAAGATTAGACAAAGTGTCTTCGAAATCAGTCCCATAAGGTGTAAAGTCATCCATGAATATTTCCATACAGTCATTCACCATATTAGAGAAAATATCAATCACAGCTCTCTGGAAAGTGGCTGGTACATTGGTGCATTACACAAGCCAAATGGGAGAATCTTCTAGGAAAATGTACCCCAAGGGCTGGTAAAGGTGGTCTTATCTTGGTCCTGTGGGGCAATTTGTTTCTGGTTATAGCCACTAAATGCATACCTGATCAATAAATGGCAAAGGGAAATGATCCTTCTGCGTTTCCTTATTGAGGGCTCTATAGTCCACACATACTCTCCACTTACCATTCTTTTTAGGAACAATAACCAAAGGTGATACCCACTCTTTGTCTGATATAGGATAGATGAATCTAGCATTGAGAAGTTTCTGAAGTCCTTCCTTAACAATTTCTTTAAGGTCCGGGTTCATCCTCCTTTGCGGTTGGAAAATGGGTCGACATTCTTCTTTGATGTATATATGGTTGGTGCATAGTTCAAAGGGAATGCCTTTCATATCCATGTAATCCCATGAAAATGCTTCTTTATGTTCAATCAGTAAATTCATCAATCGACGAGTTTCAGCGTTGGAGAGATCGAGATTGATGTTCAAGGTTTTTCCAAGTTCGATTTCCACAACGACACTCTTATAACTGATTTTAGGAAATAATTCAGTTGTTGTTGTTTCATCATCTGTTGTTTTCTGTTACAACGACTGTTGTTATAGCTAAATCACTTTGATTGTCGGCAGTTTCAGAGAACATTTCTAAGTTCATTTCTTCCTGGGCCATAGGTTCAAAGACTTTGACCAATTGGTGGTGCATGTGTTGTGTAATAGCAGGGGGTTAACAAATAAAATAGATGATTAAGTCATCCTCTGTCTTGTCCTTGAAACTCAGGGCCTTTCTTATAGTTAGCATAGACAGAGCACTTTCAGCCTTAGTGTCCATCCATAGAGATTTTTCAGGTTCTGTACTGGGTGTAGAATGAGGATACAGGGTAATTTTTTTTGTCTCATAACCATCTGATATGGTCATAGAACCAGATCGACAACTTATGAAGGCATCAACTGTGGCTAACCATGGTCGTCCCAGAATTAGAGGATGGCCTCCTAGACAACATTTGGGCTGCAACACGACAAAATCAACAAGATACTCCCATGAGTCTACTGATATAACTAGATCATCAATTACTCCTTTTGGTCTGATGGTAGAGCGATCAGCTAATTCTAGAACATGAGTAGGTCGGATTTTTGTTCCAAGTTGCAACAACTGCGTAGTTTCTATTGGCATGATTTTAATTGTTTCCCCTAAATCAACTAGTACATGTTGAATAGATGTCTCTTCAATTTTAACTGTGACGATAGGGTTTCGTGGGTCGCCATATTTAATAGGTAGATTTTTGCGTAGCATTAGCTCAGACAAATCCCCCACTACATGCACTATGAGGGGATCTTTAGGTTTTCGTCTAGGTTTTCTGATACAGAGATCCCTCATAGTCTTCGCATAAATAGGGACATCCCTTATTTCTTGCAGTAGGTCCAGATTTTGCAATTCTCCAAGGAGATTGAAATATGGTAATTCCACAGGCTTGGTAATTTTCAGTCTTTCACGGAAAGATTCTAGAATGGGTTGGTCAATTTCTTCTGTATCAGCAGATGGTCTCTCCCCTGATTCCTTATATGTTTCTGAATATGGAGCATCTTCAACTATTGATTCACTATTCTCCTTGATCTTAAGTTTATTTCATCACAAGGCATAGGAGTAATAGATAAGGCCGACACATTATGTATGTCTATGTTCCGAATGGCCTTATTATTTGGGTTTGGGTTAGGTTTCACAGGCATCTCAGGTCGTAAGGGAGGATTGTTTGGTGATTTATTGGGAGGCAATTGCAGCTGTTGCTGCTGGTATGGGGGTTGGAACTATTGTTGAAAGAACTTTGGTTGGTCTTGGCTTTGGTAACTGAGTTGTTGTTGAGGACCTCTGCCATATGGGTTCCATTGCCCATAGTGATTTTGTTGTTGGGGAATAGGTAACCATGCATTGGGATCCTAATAAAAGGGTGGAATTTGTTTTGGAGGGGGGCCATTCGACTGGCCATATGGTAGCCAATTGTTCCAATAATTAAATGCTGGAGGAGAGAATTGAGAATTCATACCTTCACCTCTTGGCTACCATTGTCTCCTTTGTGTGATCAGATAGACAACCTCTGCTTCCTCATTAGTTTCCTTCATTGATGCTTTTGCACCTGGTAGAGAAGGACATTGGTCAGTGGCATGGTCTAATTCACAAATAAGGCATACCTAGACACTGTTCAGGGCACTCCCTTGGTGGATGTTTCTTCCTTCATTTTGGACAGAAAAAGCATAATACTTGCTTTGGTTTTGCTTGTTTCTGTTTGACCTGCAAAGTATCCATTTGTGAGGCAAAAGTGTTAATCATCTCTATTTTGAAACTTTCTAATAGATTACCTATTTCTGCTCTTGTTGCTCCTCCATTTGCTAATTTTTGTAACCTTGAAAAAGTAGTATCCTTGGTAGTTGGCTTATTCCTTGTAGATCCTCGAGAACATCTTTTGTAGAGGTCTACAATATCCTCATAGGATTCCTTAGATATATCTCCTTTGCCAAGCATATTCATCATATCTAAACAATATTCTCTAACTCCTTTTAGCAAAATGGTTTTCAGAATGTCCTTACTCACATCCGATTGGCTAGACCGTTGTAGATTGTATTGGAGTCGCTCCACAAAGTCTTCAAGGGTGTCGTCCTCCTTTTGTGACATTTTGAATAGTTCCTCTCTTCGTTCACTTGTTCGACAGTAGTCTTGGTATTTGTGCAAGAAAAGTTGCCTCATTTGTATCCATGTTTAAATGTTTTCCCCTCCAAGGCTCATGAACCATCTTAACACATTTCCTTTTAATGTGGCTGGAAACAGTTTAAGCTTCTGCACAGTGGTAGTGTAGTCATATCTTCTACATAAAATGTCAAATTCAAACAAAAACTCATCCGGATCTTCAATAGATAATCCATGAAAATTTGGGAGAGCCAAGAGTTATGTTTTTCATGGGAGCCATCCCTCGTGTGGGAATATGAGGAATAGGAAAAACCAGGGTAGATATAATGTTTTCATTGTTTACCTGATCCTCGTTGTTCTGTGGATTCTCTTGGTAGAGCTCTTCTTCATTATCCCCTTAATTCTCCATATGTTCTCTCTCCCTCCACTCAATATGAACAATGTCCCACTCTTCCTTAGTGACTATCTCACCATTGATCTCATAAACATTTTTTTCTAGGTTTTCTCGGTTCGATGCTAGACTGCCTTGATCCTCAATGTTATCTAGTGTTGCTTGTTGATTTGTTGGTGACAAATATTCATCTTCACTTTCATCTTCAGCCCTTGATGAGAATGATGTTTCGATAGGGGGTGTTTCTGCTGACTGTGGATCACATCTTCTTGGAGGATTGGCAGGGCAAAAAATGGATCTTGAAGAAGAATTTGCTCTGGCTATAATATCATCAACAATGGTCCATCTTTCGAGTATGTTAGGATTTCTTCCTCCATGTCCTATGGTGCCTATAATGTTAGTATTTTGGGGGTTTCGTTCTCGTGTTCTGTGATTCATGCAGACTATTCATTCCTAAAAAAAAAAAGTAGTTTTCTTACCAAAATCTACAATTATCTTCCCTCGCAACGACGCCAAAATATTGGGCACTTTAATCATCTAATTGAATGGAAAATCAAAGTGTTCAATATAAATTGTCAACCCAGGGAAGTCTGTTATTTCAAGATAATTTTTCCCAATCTATGCTAGATTATGAAAGCATCTCTAATCTAGTTGTAGTAGGAAAGTTCTTTTTTTTTTAACAAAACAAACAAACATTATCGCTAACACATTTATGCTGATACAACTCGAGTGCTACTGAATTAAAATCATAATTTCAATCTAAACTAATGAATATACAAAATCCATGAATTGCCTACCTCAATCTAACATTCTAATTTACTTTTGCAGGAAGAAATTCTATACTATTGCGGAAGGGAAATCTACTCATCGAAAGAAGCTACTTCACACTTTTAATTCTCCAAAACAAGACTTTAACCTAATGCAGAAAAAGGAAAAGGAGTTCTCCAACCATGTTCAACAACTGACTTGTAATTTTCATGAGACAAGTCTATGCGCATTTACCAAGAAGGAACTAAACTATAACAACAGTTATATTCAGAAATATCTAACAGTTAAACCATTTGCAATGAAAATGACTAAATATAGAATTCGAAATAGAGGAGAATCGGTGAGGAAGGTGGGCCCTTTCCTTCTCACTAAATCCACTCAAAGAGATATGTTATAGTCTGCTAAAGAAATTCAATCCACTTCTTCATTTAATTGCCAAAAAGATGTTTGTCTACAATAATCGCTACTTTCTTCAGTTCAAGGAAAAAGACTAACCACACCTTACATTACAAAAGCTCTGCTATTTAAAGTAAGAGTCGTTCAGTGTTAAAAAATATAATAGTCTTGAGAATCCTCAATTCTCAGGTTGTTCATTAGATATCATTAATACAAAATCTTGAATTCTCCTTCATCAACATCGTCAACCATCATTCTAATCAGCAGGTGTTGCAGCAGTCGTATCACAATAGGACTGGTGGCGTCTGTTGTAACAACTTCCGAGATTAACAAGCTTCTGTTGTAGAAGTTGTGTAACAACTGCTTCTATTGTAACAACTTCTGAGATTAACAAGCTTCTGTCGTAGAAGTTGTGTAACAACTTCCAGGATTTATGGGCATCTATTACAGAAGTCATGTAACAACTTCCAGGATTGTTGCATAGCTGTAATAACAGTGAGTTTATTGACGTGGGTTGTTCTAACACTTTTATCATTAGTTAAATCATTTCATGGGTAAAATATGTGAACGTTATCAATCCAACATGCTAAATAAATGAAAATATAAAAGCAAGATGAATAGTTCATACCTTGGAAAAAAGGGTCTTGTTGCTCATTATAATAGTCATTTAGCTTAGGAATGAGAAGGTTGAATGATCAAAAGGTTTAGTGAAAAAGGGACATTCCAGGGCCCTAACATACCCCCCAACTGAAGACATTGCATGACCTCATGCGAAACACATTCAAACCTTACTTTGTAGTGGAAGTAGATCAATATCTCTTCTAGTGCAAAATTGTTAAGAGAAATTTCTAATTGCCAGTAATGAAGAATGTTGTGTCAAAAAGAAAATCTGTTGTGTCAACAATCTGTTTGGGTTCCTTTATTCCCGAGAACAGGATCAGTTTGAGTTGCACGAGTAATAACTCGTGAGGAAGCATAGGTTCTTGTTTGCAAGCTTCTAGTATACCAGGACCTGATTTATGACGTTGAGATCTCCTTTGTTTTACTAATTTTTGTGTAGTAGGAAGTCCATGTTTAGTCTTGATTGATACATTTGTTGGTCCTGTAGCGAGTCAAAATTTGACTACCTCATATCCCGCCTCATAGTAAATGTTGCCACACTCAAAACATATGAGTTATTTGTCTCTGCCTATAACAACTTTTGTTAGTGTTAGGATTCTGGATTCTTCTATTGAGCATTTTCCACTTCTTGTTTTAGGGTCTTTAACTCTGCTTTGAGGTTATTATTTTATGTTATTAGTGCAACAATCCTAGAATTTTTTGTATTCTTGATTTTTTGCTCTATTTTGGCAAATAATTGGGCAAGTGGCACATCCTCAACATGATGCAGAGTTGGTTATTGTGTAACAACTATGGCTATCAGGACTGGTTCTTGTGGAGAAGTCTCGACAATGACAGTTGGTTCTAATATTACTAGCTCTGGTGGGACAATCTTCTGTGGAGCAGTCGGTTCTTATGTAATAGTTGTATCTGTCGGGACTGGTTCTTCTCGATCAGTCTTGACATGGACAGTTGATTCTTGTGGAGCTATCTCTGCATCAACCATAGGGAATAGTGGACGAATAATAGGAATGACCTGCTCCATATTTTGTCTTCCAATTGCAGCTTCGACAGACCTGGTGGACCTGGTTTTTCTCCTAGGTAAAGTAGAAATGAAAGTAGTGGTTTTTTTCTTTGTTGCTCGAGGAGGAATAGGGTGTTCTTCCTTAAGCACACAAGGAGGATATTTTTCTATATTGGGTTCTGCGATGATCTGGATATCGTCAATGGACATATAATGCGCAGAATCATTAGGCAACACCAATGATTCTACTGCGAATTGAGTACATTAATTTTGAAAGGAGAAGATAGTTTCCTGCAGTTCTCGGCATAAAGTAAAACCTGGTATTCGTACCCCTGTATAATTCTCTTTCGCTGTAGCTAGAGGGTTCTAATTTGATGTTGATCCAATTTGATCAATGGATCTCCTAGGTTTTCCTTTGAATGGATGTTTCCTTTTTTGCGAAGATGCACATGTAATGATAGTAGGTGCTTGATCGGCTGTAGCAGTAATAGGAGAATCCTATGTGATTGTAGCAACAATAGGAGGGGTCTAGTGATAGTTGGTGCGACAATAGAGGGGGTAAGCGGTCTTGATGTTATAGTGGACTGTGTTATCCTTGTTTTATTTTTAGGTGATGCAAAGGTAAGAGCAGGGATTTTCTTGTCAGAGGCAGGGGGTAGGATTTCAATAATCGTTGTATCAGCCAAGTATTGTGATTGTGTTTGAGCGGTTGTCTCTTCATCTGTTTGTTTGTCCACAACTACAGGCTGTTGTAATGCAAAGTCGTCGAGGCTTGTTTGTCTGGTGCCAGGATGGCTTCGGGTTATACGGTTGCTTCTTTTAGTTGTCTTACAGACAACTACAGTAGGGGTTTTTACTACTGTTGCAGCCGAGGGTAGAGGCTCTGGAAGAGGTCCATGGGTTTCATTATCAAGGACTGGTACAATTCTTTCTGGATTTACAGACTGTGGCTGGGGGTTATTGGAAATGCCCATACCTCTACGAATTAATAGGTCAATGAGTCTGTGATTAGAAACATAGTTCTTGGGGCTCTTGGATTTTTTTACAAAACAGGGCATGTTATGCAATGAATGTAGGAAAAAGTAAGGAATGTTTATCAATTTCTGATGTCGCAGATGTGATAATAAGATGAAATCAAAAAAATAAACAACTTGGTATCGACCTTCACACGTAATGTACCTTTTTAGAAATTCTAAAACTTTCCCCCATGGCACTGGTAAGGAATTGACATCTACACCTCTGCCTCTAGTCTGAACTCACTCAGTGTTGACAAGGAACCCCTTATATGCAACTGGGAGATGTGTTTTTCTGTTAAACCATCGGTCTCTTGTTCTTGGCAACCCCGTTACAACAACAATGATTGCTTCTCTTACTAGAATTCTTACCCCATTCACCATTGAATACCCTTTAGTAAGATTTTGACTAAACTCCAATACCTCGTCCTCACTAAACTCTTTTAACTTATTAAAATACAATGTCGAGCCGGCCTGAAGAAATATTTGGTAGGCCTCTTACATTAAAAGAGGGGAAAAGAGAAGGTGCCCCTCATTCTTGCATTCACTCACTTGGAAATTATATTTTAAGAGATCTTGAGGAAAGAGTATATGGTTTGAGGAAACCCTTGGCAATTTGATGGTTTCGCTATGATACACCATAGATATTTGGCAGAAGGGATATCCATATTTCTTCTTTGAACTTCATTGATTGCTTCAATATTTTAGTGAAAACATTTTTAGTTCATTGTGGTTGAGTTTCAGTGGTAGTAGCTAAGCTATCTCTACCAAAGAGGTCAACTAGATCATGAAGTCTGAGTTTCCTTATTTCTGAACATTATTCTATGTTGTGGGGTCAATTTGGACACTATGGAGCGAATTTACTCTTTACTTAGTACATTGTTCCCTTACTCTGGCGCATTCCTTCTTGTGTTGGGCGCATTTCTCTCTTGACCGACCCACTTACTCATATGGGGGGTTGAGATGATCATTGTTGACCTATTTTGTTAATTGTGGAATGATATTGTAGCGTGGAAATAACCTTGGACATCAGTGCAAACTGGAGGGGTCGACCTCAATTCTCGGGTAATTGCTCACTACTGGGAGGTTATTTAGACACTGGGAAAGTCATGTTAAATCTGTGGAGGAATTCATTAGGGATCGATTGGCTTGCTCGAAAACAATTATATATACCTATCTCTCTTATGTCTATGTTAGAAGGGTGATACAAGCCTATAGATTCAAGGTACTTGGTTGTTGTTCATTTCTTGTTCATTCACATACACTCGGAATTTGAGAAGGCTGAATCGAGGAGATATATATCACATTACTTCATATCTTACTGTGTGTGGTTATGTGAGCTTTACTATGTATTCATGTTATTGAATAAATAAAGGCGACAATTGTCCTAGGCAATGTTATTGTTTAATATGTACCCATGCTATTAAATAACCAATTTGTGTCATGATATGACATCACTTAAAAACTGTGAGCTTCCAAATAAAGTAATTCCGTTCATACTTGGGGGAAAATAGAAATATTAGTGAGAGAATTTTTATAGAGGTATCAAAACTGTTGCTTTGTAGTTTGTTCTTGAAGTGTTTGATGAAAGACAGAATTAAAAATATAGAAATTTTGGAGAAAATTCTAGTTGGAATCTTGCATTTTGAAGCTTATCCCAAATTTATTTTTCTGATTCACAATGCATCACCTTAAAAAAGTAAGATTTTGATAGACCACATAAAATTTATTTTTCTGATTCACAATGCATCACCTTAAAAAAGTAAGATTTTGATAGACCACAAAAAATGCTATTCATATCTTTTGCATTTTTTTTACTACGCTTCTTACTATCCACATCTATTGGTGAGATGTTGGCGTTGCATAACTAGTCAGAAATGATTGTTCAATAAGGAATTGTTTTTTTCTGTCAAACAATAGAGCTTTGTTTGTGGAGAAACCTTCTTGACTAATCATGCGTTATCCCAAGATCTACTTTCCAGTGGAAATATTATTTCCAAAGGAACCCACTTCGATACCAATTGTTGAGAAAAAACTTATACTAAGAGGGGGGTTGAATCAACGTAAGACAATTTTTTATTATTCAAACATTCATAAACCATTGTAGAACAATCTCATATGAGATTTAATAATTGTAGAACACGGAACCAAATATTTACATGGAACCCCTTCCTAGAGAAAACCACAAAATTTTTCTCTATACTTATTTGTAGCCACTAAACTAATAGAGACACTTATCCCCACTGGTACAAATCCTTGTAGGAACCAACCTACTCTTATAGATATTTGTATACATGAATGTACTAGAGAAAAAAATTGCCACCCCTAAGCACCAACTTATAAAGAGACGCCAATCTCTTTTATATCTTCGTAGACACCAATCTACCGATGACACCAATAACCACCACCAAGCACGAACTTAGCAAGTGATGAAAATCCTTTTGTGTGATCTACAACACCCTTCACCAAGTCTACTTACTACTTCTTCCGTTACTATTTCTTCTCACTACTTCTTGCTTTACCATGTCTCATAAAAATTTGAATTTCCAAATGAAAAATTTCCTAAATATTTTTGTTTTGGTCTTCTTCCCGAGAACAAAATTGTACAACATGCCACGTGTCCAATTTTGAAAATATGATTATGAAATTTTTACGTGAGGTACTTCTATATGTCCCCTCTACCCTTTGAATTTTTCATAGTCTGAAGAGTCCGAAAGAATAAGTTATAGTGAAAATGTCAAAATTACCTATTTGAAATTTGAATTCAGGAGCATTTAGGAACCCTAAATACCATAAATCATATCTTATAAATTATAAAGAAACAACATCTTAAAATATTTCGTAACATAGTTTTGTATTTTCCCTTTGTTTTATGATTTTTTCACAATATAAAGAGTACTTGAAAAGAAGTTATAGTGAAAATTCTAAATTGACCTAAATTTATAGAAAACCAACATCTGAATTTTTTTTGTCTCTAAATTTATAGAAAACCAACATCTGAAATTTTTACCACATGTTCCTAGATATCACTCCTCAATCTTTGCAAAATTCCGATCTCTAAAACATACAAGAAAATAAGTTATAGCGAAAGTTCCAAACTCACATGTTTGAAACTCATTGAAGGAGCATTGAGGAACCATCAATTCTACAAGGAATATCTCCAAAATAGCAATGAACCAACATATGCAACTTTTACCACATGTACCTAGATATCTCTCCTCTGCTTGTGCAAATTGCAAGGTCTCAAACATCCCATAAAATAAGTTATAGATAAACTACCAAGCTGACGAGTTTGAAACTAATTTTGGAGCATTAAGGAATGCTAACTTCCACATGACATATATCCAAAATTATAGTGAGCCAAAACCTGAAATATTTACCACATGTACCCAGATATCCCTCTTCTTTCATTGCAAAATTTCAAGGTCTAAAACATCTAAGAAAATAATTTATGCAAAGATGACCTGAAACTGATTTCATAGCTCTTCCCTTTTTTAATTATGTTCAATCTTTTCTCATCCACTTCTTCAAATGTTACTACATATTCCACCCAATCACCTTCTCTGAATACTTTTTATACTTTTTCACAACCCTTTATGGAGGGACATGTCCATTAATTCAATAATTAACTTTTTGAATACCATGGGAAAATACCTAGACACATGGGTTTGAAATCACCATTTCACTATTTACTTTTTCACTTGCACACCCTTTTTTTTTTTGTAAATAAAAGTAGTATTATATTAGGAGCTTCCAAAAAAAAACCAGGTCAGCATTGCCATGTCATCCAGGCCGTAGTTACTGGACTGCCCCATCATGGAGGAAACCAGTCCAGCCGGCCTGGTAGAGTTG
>ML787624.1:347254-363974 GCA_009831015.1 Picea engelmannii
TTACAAGGATAGAGAGTGTCGGTTCTGATTGATGGAGGAGCTTCCCACAATTTCATTGATGCAGCATTACTGAAGAGGAGGCACATACCTACATTAGAGTTTGAAGGATTCAAAGTGGAGGTAGCAGGTGGTAGTACTATGCCCTATAACAGATACATACCAGGTATGAAACTCACCTTGGGAAGGCATGAGTTCATTCCGGATGTGTATTTGATGGATCTTCCCGATACCAACATCATCCTAGGGGTGGAGTGTCTCAGCACTGTAGGACCCATCACCACAAATTACAAGACCATGGAAATGTTCTTTGTGGAGGAAGGAGGAAAAAAGGTTGTGCTCAGAGGCATGACAGGTAACTCTGCCAAAGTGGTCACGGCCAAGAGGATGGAAGCCATCTTCAGAAGGGAATAAATTGTATATGCAGTGGAATGTAATGTCTAAACATGGGTGGATGATAAGGGAAAGGTGCATTACACACCAGAGATCAAAAGAATCCTTGACAAGCACCAGAAAGTGTTTGGGCCGATTCCTCTAGGTGTGCCACCAGACAGGGGGTTTGAGCACATCATTGAGATAGAAGTCGAGGCTAAGCCTATTATCACCAAACCCTATAGGCATCCCAAGAAGTATAAAGACAAGATAGAGAAGGCCATCAAGGAGCTTCTAGACATGGGACACATCAGACCAAGTTCAAGCCCATTTGCTTTGTCAGTAGTATTTGTGAAGAAGAAGGATGGAACGATGAGAATGTGCATTGACTTCCAGGATTTGAATAAAAAGACGATCAAAAATAGGTATCCCATACCCAGGATTGATGAGTTACTGGATGAGCTGCATGGAGCTATATATTTCACAAAAATTGATCTTCGCTCGGGCTACCATCAAATCAAGATGAGGGAGGAGGACATCTCAAAAATAGCCTTTAGGTGTCACTATGGCCATTACGAGTTTTTGGTGATGCCCTTTGGGTTAACCAATGCCCCAACCACAATTTAGTCTTGCATGAACCATGTGTTCAACAAACAGTTGAGAAAACACTTGTTGGTATTCTTTGATGACTTGCTCATTTACAGCAAGACCTGGGAGGAACACCTTCGACATGTGGACCAAATCCTGTCAATCATGGAAGAACAGTCACTATACGCCAAGGAATCCAAGTGTGAGTTTGGAATGATAGAAGTGCTTTACTTGGGACACATCATAGGGGCAAAAGGGGTACAGGTACACCAGGAGAAAATAAAATCCATTAGGGAATGGCCTACTCCGAAAACACTCACATAACTGAGGGGATTCCTGGGCCTATGCACATACTATAGGAAATTTGTTAAAGGGTTTTCTCAACTGTGCGCACCCTTTACTGACCTGACCAAAAAGGGGTCCTTCAAATGGAATGATGAGGCCCAATCCATGATGGAGAAAATGAAAGAGGTCATGAGCACCTGCCCAGATCTACCTCTTCCTGATTTCGACATACCCCTCACTTTGGAGTGTGATGCCTCAGGGGAAGGTATAGGGGTCATGTTGATGTAGAACAGGCACCCCCTTGCCTATGAAAGACGGAAACTCAGGGGTCTTGAACTAATTTACAACATTTACAACAAAGAAATGTTGGCTATCATGCATTCACTAGCCAAATTCAACCAATATTTGGTAGCTGCAAGGTTTGTGGTCAAATCAGACCATAACATTCTTAAATATCTATTGGAGCAAAAGGATTTGAATGAAATACAACAAAAATGGGTAAGCAAAATACAAGCCTACGACTTTGACATTGAATTTGTCAAAGGGAAGAACAACGCAGTGGTCGATGCATTATCCAGAAGGCCATCCATTTTTGCCATGTCCGGTATGTCAGTCAAATGGAAGGAACACTTGATAGTGGAATATGCAAAGGATCAGTTCACTTGTCAACTGTTGGATGGGAAAATATAGGATGACAACTTCAGGGTCATAAATGACCTCATCTATTACAAAGGCCAGATCTTTTTAGTTCCTCGATCAGCTCTCAAAGGTAAGATCTTGCATGCATGTCATAACTCACCAGTAGCAGGGCATCAGGGCATCAGTAAGACGTACAGGCAGGTGAGAGAGAGGTTTTCATGGAAATGCCTCAAGGAAGATGTGATGAAGCACGTCAAAGAATGCACTACATGCCAAGAAAACAAGGATGAGCACACACACCCTGCAGGACTGTTGCAGCCCCTACCTATTCCAGAGCATAAGTGGGAAAGTATATCGATGGATTTCATCACCAAGTTGCCCAGAGAATAGGGGAAAGATTGCATTTTCGTGGTGGTAGATAGGTTGACAAAGTTTGCACACTTTTTTCCCATATCCACGGACTTCAGTGCAGCACAGGTGGCCGAATTATATTTCATAGAGGTGTTCAGACTACACGGCCTACCCAAAACAGATTCATGAGTACGTTTTGGCAGGATTTGTTTAGATTAGTGGGTATGACATTGAATCCTAGTACTAGCTATCACCCTCAGACGGATGGTCAGACTGAGATAGTTAACAAATGGGTGGAAGGTTACCTTAGAAACTACGTAGCAGGACAACAAAAAGCATGTGTCAGATGGTTACATTTGGGAAAATATTGCTACAACACCACCCAACATATGTCCATTGGCATGTCACCCTTCATAGCTTTATATAGCTATGATCCTTTATCATTTTTGGAGATTGAATTTGGTGACAGCAGGGCTCCGATGGTACAGGATTGGATACAGCAAAGCCAAGACATTCTCAGGGAATTGAAGGATCATTTACAAAGGGCACAAAATCAGTAAAAGGTCCAAGCAGACAAGCACAGAGTTGATCGTACCTTTGAAGTTGGCAATTTAGTCTATTTGAGGTTTCAACCATACATGCAGGCCTCCATTAAGAGAAGCGGAGTGGAGAAACTTCAGCCACGTTTGTTTGGACCTTACAGAGTCAACAAGAGGATAGGGGTAGTATCTTATAAGCTGGAGCTTCCACAGGGTAGCAAAATTCACAATGTCTTCCATGTCTCATGCCTTAAAAAATCCCTCGGTCAACACGTCAGGCCTATTGAGGCATTGCCTCCCATGGATGAGGAGGGACATATTTTTTTAATTCCAGGGGAGGTGTTAGAAGTCAGAGAGAAGAGGCTCTGAAACTGAAGCATCAAGGAGTATTTGATTAGGTGGAAGGATTTACCCATTGAGGATGCCATTTGGGAGCAGGAGCACATGGTTAGAGAAGCAAGTTTGGAATTTCTTGAGAACAAGCAATTTCAAGCAGGGGATACTGTAATGTCCCCCACCTCTTAGAGAGGTGATGAGGAGACTCAGTGGCCTGGGCACCCCCACTAGGTCATAGTCTCACACTGAGGGGGGAAATGTCAAGAAGTTAAAAGTTATATCTTTAAGTTGACTTAAGAAAGGAAAAGGGTAAAGGATTAAAAGATAACTCAATAGAAGAATAGAAGATTAACCCTGGGAGTTAACCTAACTCAACAAAGAATTAGAAGGAAAAGTATAAGTAAGAGGCTGGGGTGCACCTATTATTCATTCTGGTTTTGGATTAGCATTTGCTATTTCTCCTGAGCATTCAGTTTGGGGGTTTTGCTGTACAAACCCTTGTGAGAAACTTAGTGGTGAAATATCCACTCACCTTGTTCCACATCTTGGTCTCGGGGATGAAAGACTCCTCCACACCATTCTAGTCTCAGGGCCAGCTTAGCGAGGGAGGTTCAATCCAGCTTATCCTGAGGGCCTGGGGCCATTACGATAGTTGGGTTTTGTTTGCAGGGGCAGGGCCATCAGTTTGAGGGTTTATCTGGAGGGTTATCATCATTCTACATTTGTCTGCAGATTGGGACGTCGTGGAGCCATAGGGGATGTCCTGTGATTCAGTAAAACTCAGATCTAGGGAGATATGCTTGAGATCTGAGACCGAAACTTCTCCCACGGGATTATCATAGCCTGATCTATATTCTTGGAGAGTTTCAGATAATTTGGAGGCCTCCATCATCAGGGATGAACCAACTAGGGTTTCATTCATCCAGTGGGGCACACCATTTAGTGGAGAATTCAGATCTACAGAGTTTGAGAGTGGATTTGGGAATTTGGACATCTGGGTTTTCCTTACAGTTGCCCGATCTATCATTTGGCATATTTCTCGGGATGATTGGACACTTTTGGTAGCAGGGCAGAATTATTCAGGGCTTCAGCATTCTAGCAGGACTCGACACTTTCCATCTTGGAGGTTGATCTACTTGATTTAGTCTTCATTGTATATCCAGCCTTTGGAGGCTTATTTTGTATTGTCGGGAGCATTTTGTAGAAGCTCATATTTATTTCTTGTACGACCATCTAAGGTTTATGCCAGATCGGCCATCTATTGTATTGATCTTATATTGGCCATAATAAAAAGGTTAGATCTTTGCCTGTGCTTCTACATCTTGAATATATTGTGATCTCCATGTGTTGATGAATCTTGTATGCACTTAATAACTCAATAAATTAGTAGTAGTTAGTGATTCCAAGAAAGAATTTGGCTTGGGATCATTACAAGATTATAGCCAAAGCAGATTCTTCTTCAGGATCCATTTTTCGCCCTGCCAATCCTCCAAGAGGACGTGATCCGTAGTTAGCAGAAACACCCCCTCTCAAAAAATCATTCTCATCAAGGGTTGAAGCTGAAGCTGAAGATGAAAGTGAAGATGAATATTTTTCACCAACAAATCAGCAAGCAACACTGGAGAACATTGAGGATCAAGGCAGTATAGCCTGGAACCGAGAAAACCTAGAAGTTGTTTATCAGATCAACAGTCAGATAGTCACTAAGGAAGAGTGGGACATTGTTCATATTGAGTGGAGGGAGAGAGAACATATGGAGAATCAAGGGGAGAATGAAGAAGATCTCTACCAAGAGAATCCACAGAACAACGAGGATCAGGTAAACAATGAAAACACTATCTCTACCATGGTTTTTCCTATTTCGAATGTTCCCACACGAGGGATGGATGCTATGAAAAAGATACCTCTCTCGGCTCTCCCAAATTTTCTTGCATTATCTACTGAAGATCTGGATGAGTTTCTGTTTGAATTTGACATTTTGTGTAGAAGCTATGACTACACTACGATTGTGCATAAGCTTAAACTGTTTCCATCCACATTAAAAGGAAATGCATTAAGATGGTTCATGAACCTTGGAGGGGAAAACATTTCAACATGGATACAAATGAGGCAACTTTTCCTGCACAAATACCAAGACTATTGTCAAACAAGGGAACGAAGAGAGGAACTATTCAAAATGTCACAGAACGACGACGACACCCTTGAAGACGTTGTGGAGCTACTCCAATACAATCTACAACGGTCTGGCCATATGGATGTGAGTAAGGACATTTAGAAATCCAATTTGCTAAAAGGAGTTAGAGAAGATTGTTTAGATATGTTGAATATGTTTGGCAAAGGAGATATATCTAAGTAATCCTATGAGGACATTCAAGACCTCTGCAAAATATGTTCTCGAGGATCTACAAGGAATAAGCCAGCTACCAAGGATACTACTTTTTCAAGGGTATAGAAATCAACAAATGGAGGAGCAACAAGAGAAGAAATAGGTAATCTGTTAGAAATTTTCAAAACAGAGATGATTAACTCTTTTTCCTCACAAATGGATACTTTGTAGGTCAAACAGAAACAAGCACAATCAGAGCAAGTATTTTGCATTTTCTATCCAAAATGCAGGAAGAAACATCCACCAAAGGAGTGCCCACTGAACAGTGTCTAGGTATGACTTATTTGTGAATTAGACCATTCCATTGACCAATGTCCTTCTCTACCAGGTGTAAAAGCATCAATGAAGGCAACTAATGAGGAAGCAGAGGTTGTCTATCTGATCACACAAAGGAGACAATGGCAGCCAAGAGGTCAAGGTATGAATTCTCAAATCTCTCCTCCAACATTTAATTATTGGAACAATCAACTACCATATGGATAGTTGAATTCCCCCCTCCAAATCAAATGCCACCCTCTTATCAGGATCCCAATGCATGGTTACCTATGCCCCAACAAAATAATCACTATGGGCAGTGGAACCCATACGGGAGAGGTCCTCAACAACAACTCAGTTATCAAAGACAACACCGACCAAACTTCTTTCAACAACAATTCCAACCCACATACCAACAACAACAACTGCAATTGCCTCCCAATAACTCACCAAACAATCCTATGCAACCTAACCCAAACCCAAATAATAATTTCATTCAGAACATTGACATACATAATGTGCCAGCCTTATCTATTACTCCTATGCCTTGTGCTAAAATAAACTTTAGATCAGGGAGAATAGTTGAGCCAATAGTTGAAGATGCTCCATCTTCATAATCAGATAAGGAATCAGGGGAGAGACCATCTGCTGATACAGAAGAAATTGGCCAACAAATTCTAGAATCAGCAGACCCACCATTCCCTGAAAGACTGAAAATTACCAAGCCTGTGGAATTACCATATTTCAATCTCCTTGGAGAATTTCAAAATCTGCACGTTAATATTCCACTACTGCAAGCAATAAGGGATGTCCCTATTTATGCCAAGATTGTGAGGGATCTTTGTTTCAAAAAACCTGGAAGAAAACCTAAAATCCCCTCACAGTGCATGTAGTGGGGGATTTGTCTGAGCTAATGCTAGGCAAAACTCCACCTATTAAATATGGTGACCCAGGAAACCCTACGGACAGAGTTAAAATCGAATAGACATGTATTCAACATGTACTAGTTGATTTAGGGGCAACAATTAACATCATGCTAATAGAAACTATGTAGTTGCTGCAACTCAAAACAAAAATATGACCTACTCCTACTGTTCTAGAATTAGTTGATCACTCTACCATCAGACCAGAAGGAGTAATCGATGATCTAGTTATTTCAGTAGACTCATGGGAGTATCCTATTGATTTTGTCATGTTGCAGCCCAAATCCAGTCTGGGAGGCCATCCTCTAATTTTGGGACGAACATGGTTAGCCAGAGCTGATGGCTTCATAGGTTTTCCATATGGTTCTATGACCCTCTCATATGGTTATGACACCAAAACATTTACTGTGTATCCTCATGCTACACCGAGTACAGAACCTGAAAACTCTCTATGGATGGACACTAAGGATGAAAGTTCTTTTCTTTTGCTAACTATAGGAAGGGCCCTAAGTTTCAAGGATGAGATGGAGGATGATTTAATAAACTGTTTTATTTGTGACCCCTCTATTATTACACAACACACGCACTACCAATTGGTAAAAGTCTTTGACCCTATGGCCCAATAAGAAATGAACTCGAAAATGTTCTCTGAAACTACTGACAATCAGAGTGATTCAGTTGTAACGACAGTCACTGTAACAACAAACGTTGTAATAGAAGATGATGAAACAACAACAACTGAATTATTTCCTAAAATCATTTCTAAGAGTTTCGTTGTGGAAATCGAGCCTGGAAAAACCTTGAACAACAATCCCGATCTCTCCAACGCCTAAACTCGGTGACTGATGAATTTATTGATTGAACATAAAGAAGCATTTGCATGGGATTACATGGATATGAAAGACATTGCCTATGAACTATGAACCCACCATGTATACATCAATGAAGAATGTCGACGCATTTTCCAACCGCAACGGAGGATGAACCCAAACCTTAAAGAAATTGTTAAGGAATAACTTCAAAAATTTCTCAATGTCGGATTCATCTATCCTATATCACACAGCGAGTGGGTATCACTGTTGGTTATTGTTCCTAAAAATAATCATAAGTGGAGAGTGTGTGTGGATTATAGAGCCCCGAATAAGGCAATGTAGAAGGATCATTTCCCTCTGCAATTTATTGATCAGGTTTTAAATAACTTAGCTAGAAAAAAATAATTTTCTTTCCTAGATGGATTCAGTGGCTATAACCATATACAAATTGCCCCACAGGACCAACATAAGACCACCTTTACCAGCCCTTGGGGTACATTTCCCTACAAGGTTCTCCCATTTGGCTTGTGTAATGCACCAACCACTTTCTAGAGAGCTGTGATTGGTATTTTCTCTGATACGGTGAATGAATGTATCGAAATATTCATGGATGAATTTACACCTTATGGGACTGATTTCGAAGACGCGTTGTCTAATCTGGAAAAGGTGCTCAAAATATGTAGATAGTCTCATCTTTCTTTAAGTACTGAAAAGTGCCATATGATGATGCACGAAGGGGTAGTGCTGGAACACTTCATTTATTATGCAGGGATTCAGGTAGATCCACCCAAAATCCAGGTAATTTTGGACATTCCAACTCCATCAACTCAGAAAGAGGTAAGAAGTTTTTTAGGGCATGCCAGGTATTACAAAAGATTCATTAAAAGTTTCTCTAAACTTTCCTCTCCATTGTTTTTCTTACTAACGAAAGATGATAACTTTCGTTAGACTGATGACTGTGAATAGTCCTTTGTAGATATTAAGCAGAGATTGTCTACAACTCCCATCTTGAGAGGGCCCAATTGGGCTCTGCCTTTTCACATTTCTTCATATGCCTCAAACACTGCAATTGGTGCAGTACTAGGGGAACAGGAGGACAAAGAACCCTATTCTATCTACTATATCAACAAGAACATGGCTCCTGCTGAGTTAAATTACACAGTTACTGAAAGAGAATTCTTGGCAGTAGTATACGCAATCAATAAATTCAGGCATTATGTAACTGGTTACCCAACTTTTATTCATACTGATCATACAACCATTAAATATCTAATGAATAAACCTATTACTAATGACCGAGTGACAATATGGTTGTTACTACTGCAAGAATTTGACATCACTATAGTGGATAGACCAGGAAAAGAAAATGTGGTTGCTGATTTTCTCTCGAGATTACATGTAAATGATGATAATTCACCTGTAGATGATTCCTTTCCTGATGAATATTTGTTTGCAGTATCTGCTCACTCACTTTGGTATGTAGACATTGCTAATTATTTGGTTGCATGGATTGTACCTCCACATCTATCTCCTCAAGAAATAAGAAAAATTATTCAAAAGAGTGCTAGGTACAGTTGGATAGGAGGATACCTCTTATGCACAGGCCTGGACCAAGAAATCAGCAGATGTGTGAGGGATGATGAGGTTTATGATCTGCTGAAAGCTTGCCATGATGACCCTTGTGGGGGTCATTTTGCTGATAAAAGGACTAGGCATAAATTTTTAAGGATGGGTTATTATTGGCCCAATATATTTCAAGATGCCAAGAAGTATGTCCAAACTTGTGATAGTTGCCAATGTATGGGTCAGCCAACTCATAGAGATGAGATGCCGCTCCAGTCTCAGGTAGTGTTAGAGCCTTTTCAGAGATGGGCCATGGATTTTGTAGGACCCATTCACCCACCTTCCAATCAGAAAGTCTATATATTGGTCTCCACAGATTACATTACCAAGTGGATGGAGGCAAAAACACTTATCCAAGCATTAGAAGAGGTTGTCTTAGCATTCTTGTTTGAAGATATATTTGTTAGGTTTGGCGTTCCCAGAGAATCGGTCACTGATGGAGGACCCCCTTTCACATCACATAAATTTGAATCTCTACTTACTAAATATCATGTTTTACATAGAATAGCTTCTCCATACCATCCACAAGGCAATGACCAAGTGGAAAGCACCAACAAAGTTATCGAAGCCATTCTTACTAAAACAGTGAAATAAAATCATAGGGATTGGTCTGATAGACTGCATGAAACTCTATGGACTTACCGAACTACTTGGAGGAGTACAACTATTTTTTCTCCTTACGAGCTAGTATATGGAAAAGGCCTTGTTTTTCCCATTGAATTCGAAATCATAACCTTAAGAACTGCATCGGCAGTCAACCTCGACTTGACTATGGCACGGAAAGCCAAACTACAATAGCTCATCGAGCTTGATGAAAAGAATTTGAATGCCATCCATCAAACCACAATGATTCAACAACAATGAACAAAATGTCATGATCGAGTCACTAAGAAGAAATTATTCCAGAAAGGAGATTGGGCTCTATTGTATGATTCACACTTTAAGGAATTTCAAGGTAAGCTGTGTACACGATGGCTAGTGCCTTACAAGGTAGACATTGTCTTTCCCAATGGGACAGTCCGGTTGATTACTATTGATGGATCCAATACACACTTACATTCAAATGGTCATCGCTTGCATTTGTATCAGCGTCCACTGTCCAAGACAGAATTCAAAACTGGTTGTACAGCTGATACAAATTATCAAATATTAAATAGAAAGGAGCTTGCTCCTTTCCCTTCTGAGCTTTAGGACTTCTTTTGCCCAAACTTTGTATATAAATAATCTCATTAAAATTTGTATTTCTCTATTTTTAGTTGAAATTTTTCTATTTTCTTTACTTTGCTAATAAAGCTTTGAAAGGTATCAGGCAATTATGTGTGTCCAGGTAGATTGATGAACAGAAGGAAAGGAAAAACTTCCTAGAATTGAAGTGAGGTAGTGTCTGGCCGATTTCAATGTTGTTACACCTTCTCCTGATAAATTGGTCGATTTCAATGTTGTTACACCTTTTTCCAATAAATTGGTTGATTTCAATGTTGTTACACCTTTTTCCGATAAACTAGCCGATTTCAATGTTGTTACACCTTTTTCAGATAAACTAGCCGATTTCAATGCTGTTAGACCTTCTCCTGATAAATTGGCCGATTTTAATGTTGTTACACCTTTTTCCGATAAGTTGGTCGATTTCAATACTGTTACACCTACCTTCGATATTTTTGAAAAAGAACCTACTGATACACTAATTACTGTTGTTCTTTCTTTCCACTTCACTCTTTCTTTTTGCGGCTCCAACCCTCCAATCTTTCGTGCAACAACACCACTAATTAGACAATACTGATGCTTTCTATCTTAAAGTGTTGCTTCATTATGACGTGACTTCACATTCGGCGATATCCAGTTGGCTCACTACAGTAAGGACCATGTCTCTGCACAAGCTGTCATTTCTCTCACGATCATTCATCATGCCAGCTATTACACGCCATTCTGACGACGGTTGGATTGTGCGGTTACTCCAACAAGTCATTATGTGCGGTAAGATTTGAGGTACATGATTAATCCTACGTGTTAAAGCAATGAAGATATAAAATCACAATTTCCTATTTACTAACCGGTTACACCTGGAGTCAATCTGCTTAGTTGGCAGGGGGAAACATAAATTTAGCCATTCATTCCGAATTTTATACACACCTCCACCACCTTTCCACCGACACTTCTTTTAACTAAGACACTATATTATTTCTACAAACCACGTTCGTGCTTATTGCGTCTTTGATTTAGGTGATAGTTTCTCCTCCTATGTTCCTGTTAGACTCTCAAGAAACATCATGGGAGGATCAACTGTGAGACATGAACTCGCAACTCTGGATAGTTTGCTGCTACACCTGGAGTCCTACCAAATATTTCTTCAGGCCGGCTGGATATCATATTTTAAGAAGTTGAAAGAGTTTAGTGAGGACGAGGTATTTGAGTTTAGTCTAAATCTTACTGAAAGGTATTCAATGGTGAATGGGGTAAGGATTCTAGTAACAGAAGCAATCATTTCTACTGTAACAGGGTTGCCAAGAATAGGAGACTAATGGTTTAACAGAAAAACACATATCCTAGATGCACAGAAGGGGTTCCTCATCAACACTGAGCGAGTTCAGACCAAAGAAAGAGGTTTAGATATCAATTCCTTACTAGAGCCATGGAGGAAGGTCGAAAAATTTCTAAAAAGGTACATTACCTGCGAAGGTCGATACCACGTTGTTTATTTTTCTGATTTCATCTTATTATCACATCTGCAACATCAGAAATTGATAAACATTCCTTACTTTCTCCTACATTCATTGCATAACATGGCCCGTTTTGTAAAAAAATCCAAGAGCCCCAAGAACTCTGTTTCTAATCATAGACTCATCGACCTATTAATTCGTAGAGGTATGGGCATTTCCAATAACCCATTATGTGTTGCAGCAGACCAGCCATAGTCTGTAAATCCAGAAACAATTGTACCAGTCCTTGACAATGAAACCCATGGACCTCTTCCAGAGCCTCTACCCTCGGCTGCAACAGCAGTCCAAACCCCTACTGTCGTTGTCCGTAAGACGACTCGAAAAAGAAACCGTATAACCCGAAGCCATCCTAGCACCAGAAAAACAATCCTCGACGACTTTGCATTACAACAGCCTGTAGTTGTGGAAAAACAAATAGATGAAGAGCCAACTACTAGACCATAATCACAACAATTGGTTGATACATAGATTATTGAAATCCTACCCCCTGCCTTTGACAAGAAAACCCCTGCTCTTACCTCTGCATCACCTAAAAAGTGAACAAGGATAACACGGTCCACTATAACATCAAGACCGCTTACCCCCTCTATTGTGGCACCAACTATCACATAGACCCCTCCTATTATTGTTGCAATCACACAGGATTCTTCTATTACTGCTACAGTCGATCAAGCACCTACTATCATTACCTGTGCATCTTCGTAGAAAAGGAAACGCCCATTCAAAGGAAAACCTCGGAGATCCATTGATCAAATTGGATCAACATCAAATCAGAACCCTCTGGCTGCTACGACAGAGAATTCTACAGGGGTACGAATACCATGTTTTACTTTATGCCCAGAACTGCGGGAAACTATCTTCTCCTTTCAAAATGAATGTACTCAATTTGCAGCAGAATCATCAGTGTTGCCTGATGATTCTGTGCATCCTATGTCCGTTGATGATATCCAGATCATCGCAGACCCCAATATAACAGAATATCCTCCTTGTGTGCTTGAGGCAGAACACCTTGTTCCTCCTCCAACAATGAAGAAAAAAACCACTACCTTCATTTCTACTTTACCGAGGAGAAAAACCAGGTCCACCAGGTCTGTCGAAGCTGCAATTGGAAGACAAGATATGGAGCAGGTCGTTCCTATTCTTCGTCCACTATTCCCTATCGTTGATGCAGAGACAGTTCCACAATAATCGACTGTCCACGTCGAGATTGATCCACAAGAACCAGTCCTGACAGATACAACTGTTAGACAAGAACTAGTTGCTCCACAAAAGATTGTCCCACCAGAGCCAGTAATATTAAAACCAACTGTCCATGTCGAGACTGCTCCACAAGAGCCAGTCCTGACAGCCACATCTGTTACACAAGAACCATCTCCATAGCATGCTGAGGATGTGACACTTGCTCAATTATTTGCCCAAATAGAGCAAAAGATCAAGAATACAGAAAATTCCAGGATTGTTGCACTAATAACATAAAATAATGACCTCAAAGTAGAGTTAAAGACCCTGAAACAGGAAGTGGAAGTTGCTCGATAGAAGAATCCAGAAGGTATAACCTTGGACATCCTAGCACTAACAAAATCTATTATAGGTAGAGACAAATAACTCATGTGTTTTGAGTGTGGAAACATTTACTATGAGGCAATATATGAGGTATTCAAAGTTCCAGTCATTACAGGACCAGCAAAGTTATCAACCAAGACTGAACATGGACTTCTTGCTACACAAAAATCAGTAAAACAGAGGAGATCTCAACGTCATAAATTAGGTCCTGGTATACTAGAATCTTACAAACAAGAACCTCTATTTCCTTCACGAGTTGTTACTCGAGCAACTCAAACTGATCTTTTTCTCAGGAATAAAGGAACCCAAACAGATTGTTGACACAACATTATTCATTACCAGTACTTAGAAATTTCTCTTAACAATTTTTCACTGGAGGAGATACTGATCTACTTTAGCTACAAATTAAGGTTTGAATGTGTTTTGCATGAGGACATGCAATGTCTTCAGTTGGGGGGGTATGTTAGGGCTCTGAAATGTCCATTTTTCAATACACCTTTTGATCATTCAACCTTTTCATTCCTAAGCTAAATGACTATTATAATGAGCACCAAGACCCCTTTTCCCAAGGTATGAACCATTCATCTTGATTTTATATTTTCATTTACTTAGAATGTTTGATTGATAAAGTTCACTTATTTTACCCATGAAATGATTTAACTAATGATCAAAATGTTAGAACAACCCACTTCGATAAACTCGCTGTTGTTATAGCTATGCGCCAATCCTGGAAGCTGTTACATGACTTCTGCAACAAATGCCCATCAATCCTGGAAGATGTTACACAACTACTACGATAGAATCTTGTTAATCTCGGAAGCTGTTACAACATACACAACTGTTGCACAACTGCTATGACAGAAGCTTGTTAATCTTGGAAGTTGTTACAACAAACGCCACCAGTCCTATTGTGATACGACTGCTGCAACACCTGCTGATTAGAATGATGGCTCATGATGTTGATGAAAGAGAATTCAAGATTTTGTATTAATGATATCTAACAAACAACCTGAGAATCGGGGATTCTCAAGACTATTCTGTTTTTGAACACTGAATGAATCTAACTTTAAATAGCAGAGCTTTTGTAATGTAAGGGGTGGTTAGTCTTTTTCCTTGAATTGAAGAAAGTAACGATTATTGTACACAGACATCATTTTGGCAATTAAATGAAGAAGTTGATTGAATTTCTTTAGCAGACTGTAACCTATCTCTATGAGTGGATTCAGTGAGAAGGAAAGGGCCCACCTTCCTCACTGATTCCCCTCTATTTGGAATTCCATATTTAGTCATTTTCATTGCAAATGGTTTAAATATTAGATATTTCTGAATATAACTGTTGTTACAGTTTAGTTCCTTCTTGGTAAATGCGCATAGACTTGTCTCATGAGAATTAGAAGTCAGTTGTTGAACATGGTTGGAGAACTGCTTTTCCTTTTTCTGCATTAGGTTAAAGTCTTGTTTTGGAGAATTAAAAGTGTGAAGCAACTTCTTGCAATAAGTAGATTTCCCTTCCGCAATAGTATAGAATTTCTTCCTGCAAAAGTAAATTAGTAAGTTAGATTAAGGTAGGCAATTCATGGCTTTTGTATATTCATTAGTTTAGATTGAAATTATGATTTTAAGTCTGTAGCACTCTAGCTGTATCAACAAAAATGTGTTAGTGACAATGTTTCTTTGTTTTGTTAAAAAAAAAAAAGAACTTTCCTACTACAATTAGATTAGAGATTCTTTCATAATCTAGCATAGACTGTGTAGAATTATCTTGAAATAACAGACTTCCCTGGGTTGACAATTTATATTGAACACTTTGATTTTCCATTCAATTAGATGATTAAAGTGCCCAACATGAGGGATGGTGATATATAGTGGGATGTAGAGTGTTTTTTTCTGACAAAGAGTCACCTGATCGTCTGCAGCAGCTTCCAGAGGAGTTACAAGTACTACTTCACAAACATAAAAAATTATTTAGTGACATTCCTCCTGGCATTCAACCAGATAGAGGTTTTGAGCATATCATAGAGATAGAAGAGGGGCTCCAAGAAGTTATCACAAACCCCTATCTACACCCTAAAGTTTACAAGGACGAGATTGAAAAAACCATTAAATAATTATTGAAAATGGATCACATCCACCCTAGTTCCAACCCATTTGCCTCTTTTGTGGTCTTATTGAAGAAGAAGGATAGTACTCTGTGGATGTGTATTGATTACATGGACATAAACAAGAAGACAATCAAGAATCTATACCCGATACCCATCATCGATGAATTAATGGATGAGCTTAGGGGAGCCAAATTTCTCTCGAAGATTGATCTTCGATCAGGGTATCATCAGATCAAGGTACGAGAGTAGGATGTACCTAAAACAATCTTTAGATGCCACTATGGGAATTATGATTTTTTCGTCATTCCATTTGGGATAACTAATCCCCCTTCCATTTTCCAATCGTGCATGAATCATGTGTTCAATAAGTAGGTGAGGAAGTTCTTATTTGTCTTCTTTGACGACATCCTCATATACAACAAAACATGGGAAGACCATATGCGACACCTAGATGGAGTACTTAGTATTATAGAGAGTCAAAAATTGTATGAGAAGGAATCCAAATGTGAATTACGTATGACAAAGATGCTCTACTTGGGGCACGTGATTGGGAATAATGGGGTATACGTGCACCTAGAAAAGATTCGGGCGATTATTGAGTGGCTAACTCCTAGGAATGTGACATAACTGAAGAGCATCCTTGGTCTTTGCACTTATTACAGGAAATTTGTTAAGGTATTCTCACAGTTTACAATGACACTGACCGATCTCACCAAAAAGGGGGATTTTGTTTGGGTAGAGGAGGCCCAAGAGACATTCGAGAAAATGAAGCAGGTGATGAGTTCATGTCATGTTTTAACACTCCCTAATTTCACTTAGCCATTTGTTTTGGAGTGTGATTCTTAGGGAATTGGGATAGGATCTGTATTGATGCAAAACAGTCACCCCGTATCATTTGAGAGCTGCAAACTCTGAGAGTATGAGCAAAATTACTCCATATATGACAAAGAGATGTTGGACATAATGCATGCTTTGACCAAATTTTGGCAGTACCTCGTGGGGAATAGGTTCAAGGTAAAGAACGATCATAATATCTTGAGGTTTCTCATGGAGAAAAAGGAGTTGAGTGAGTGGCAACAAAAATGGATCAGTAAAATCAAAGCCTACGATTTTGAGATTGAGTATGTGAAAGGAAAAAATAATGTGGTTGTTGACACCCTATCTAGGATACCCACTCTCTCTCTCATGGAGATTTCAATGGAATGGAAGGAAATTATATTGGTAGAATACTC
>ML787624.1:375368-397556 GCA_009831015.1 Picea engelmannii
TACATCCATAGACAGTATGGCTTCCCTGGACTGCCCCAACAGAGGGGAAACCAGTCCAGTCAGCCTTAAAAGTTTGCTAAACAGTTCTAGAACTAAACAGATAGTGAGTATGAGCCTGCTTGCAAAAAGAAAACTAGCTAGGAATGACCAAATTTGCCTTAAAACACAGTTAGACACCTGGCTCCACTAAGTAGGTGAGTCCGGAGTCCCAGATCATCTCGGTATTTTCTCTGTCCGTCGCTTGCTCGGCCTCTGTCGCCTCCGTCTGCTGTTGTTGGCTCGTTGAAGCGATGCATGCCGTCCCCTCGCTGTCAGCTCTTCGCTTTGAGGTGCTGCCAAGTTGAGTCGTTGCATGGGGCACTTCCGCTGAGGAGTCTTCACCCGGGTGAGAGGGAAAGGACGTGATCATGGAAGCTAAGAGATGGAGGAGCGTCGTCACCTTGGCGTTGGTAAGGTTTACGCGGAAGTGGAGGTCATCTATCTCCTTTCTTAATTCGAACACCAGGTCGTAAATATTGTCAAGAGTATCCCGGAGCTGCACTCCCGTGTTGGAACCGGGAGCCGGATGCGCATAATTGCCTGGTCTGCGGGGAGAATGGGGGTCTTCTGCAGATTGCCGAGGTGGAAATGCAGCGTGGAGGATTCCAGGTAGCAGTTCTGTGGAGGCGGGGTCCAGAAGCGGAGGTGGATTGGCTAACCAAGGTATCATAGTCCTAGTATATGGCTGCGAAACAGGAGGCGAGAGGGATGGTCTTCGGGGTCGCCAGGGGGAGCCCCGTCGCGGCTTCCCGCGCTCACAAGGCATTGAAACAGGGTGAGGGGTGAGGTTGGCCGAGTCGCAGGAGGCGTGGAGGCTATGAGAGAAAACTAGGTGCACCATGGATTGAGTGAAGTTCACCCGAGAGCACGCAGAGGAGCACTCACCACCCCTGGTGTGGAGACTATGCATCGAGAAAACGAATGAGAATCCCATCTGCGCGATAGAAATGATATGGAGAACCCAAGAGAGTGGAAGCTCACAAACCATTAATGCACGCGTACTAACCTTAATGGATGACTACATCAATTTAATACTAGAGGGCGGTGATGGATTCCGACACGAGCATATCACATGGCTTCGTGCTCGATGGCCTGATGCCAACCTCCTCCGTATGCCCTGTGGCCAGCAATAACACCCCATCCGGGGGGTTGTCTACTTCAGCAGCTTTGCGAATACACCGTTGGAAGATGGGGTGTTCCGAGTCCCTGCTGGAGTTGCATAGAAGATCTGATCCACTCCAAGTAGCGCCTAAGTTGGCTAGCTCGTCCGCCACTTGATTCGATTTCCGCTTGATGTGGGAGGGGATGATGGCTTGATCTGGCTGCAATAAGTCAGAGAGAATTTGAAGCCCGAGGGAGAGTCTCCAGCTGGGTGCCAGTCTATCCGGGTGCACCCCATTAAGCATTCGACTCAAGATGTTAATAATGAGTTGAGAGTCCCCTTCGGCAATAAGCTTAGTAAAGGCATTGTCGCGGGCTATTCGGAGTCCCTTGAGGAGACCCCAAAGCTCTGCATTGTTGTTTGTTGAGTTCCCCAGGGAGCCTGCACTTATGATCAAGATGTGTCCTCGATGATCTCGGAAGACTATCCCATAGCCGACAGCGCCAGGGTTGCCTTTCGAGGCTCCGTCGAAGTTTAGCTTGATGTAGCCTTCCGGAGGAGGAGACCAATGAGAAGGACTGTTGAACATAGGTTGGCTGGTGAAGTGTGCCTTCTGGGGGGGATGCAGTGCCCAATGTTGTAAGATGCTGTATTCAGAGGGCGCCACCTTGCTATCGGCCTCAGACCATTGTTGAATGTTGATTGTCTCCCGGATATTATTGCAACATAGGTGCCAGCATTGTTGCCACGGAAGGGATGTATCCTTGAAGATTCTTTTGTTCCGCTCTTTCCAAGTCTGCCATAGGATAAAGCCTGGAATGAGTTGCCAGACGCGGTTTAGGATGGGAGAATGGAAGGCTTCATTCCTCCAGTTCGTGATTGTTTCCTGGATGCTGTCCCTGTTCCGATCCGATGTTCGCATGACTTGCGCTGCCTGGTCCCAAACCTGAGCGGTGCAGGGGAAAGTATTGAGTAGATGATTGAGGGTTTCCTCTACGTTGCCACAAAGAATACAGAGTGAGGGCCCTACAAAGCCTCGTTTCATTAAATTATCCCATGTCAGAGTGCTAGAATGGAGAACCAGCTAGAGGAAAAGAGTAATCTTTGGCCAATGCTTAAGATTCCACAGTTTCTGCCACGCTGTCGAGTTTGGGATGGGGTCCGTTACTGTTTTGAGCAGGTAGGCCTCCTGAGTGTTGAAAGTGCCTTGCGGTCGGTGACCCCATCTGAGGATATCGTTGCCCTCATTTTTGGGTATTTTCCTTGTTACCATCTCTTTTTTCCAGGGTTCCAGGTCCACTTGTGCTCCTAAATTGAGGCACCCTCGGTCCAGGTGCCAGCGTCGCCAAGTGTTCTCCGGGGGGGATTCCTACCAATAGTCAGCGACATTTGTGAGGCCCATTTGCATAGTTTGGGCACAGATATCTCGGGCCCAGTCCTCCTTAGCCAAAACTGGCCATTGTTGCCAGGAGTCCTGCCAGAAAAGCGTCGTCCTGCCATTCCTGGTCTCTCAGAAAGCATGTCGGGTTATTAGCTGTTTGTTTTGTTTGGCCGCCGTCCAAATTAGGGAGCCCGGGTCATCCCTGTTCCATCTAATAATGTCTTTCTCTGCAATATTTGGGGTCTATTTCTTCCTCCAGAGCTTGGCCCAGAGATCCTTGGGATGTTTTAACCAGCGCCACCAGATTTTGGCACTGAGGATCTTATTCATTGTGAAGGGGTCCTTTAAGCCTAGGCCGCCTTGTGTTTTTGGCCAACACAGTTGGTCCCAGCTAACCAGCACCATCTTCTTCCCTGAGTTGACGTCATGCCATAAGAAGGTTCTTTGAAAATTTTTGATGGCAGAGAGGACGAACCTCGGTGCTGCTAGAGCTGAGAAATGGTAGATCGGGAGTGACTGGAGAACATAGCAAAGTAGAGTAAGACGACTTGGAAAATTTAAGACTCTGAAGGTCCAGGAAGAAAGCCTTTTGGAGAAGGAGGTGAGCAGTTGTTCCCAAGAAGAGTTTCGGTGGCTATTATCAATGAGGGGAATACCCAAGTATTTGGACGGAAGGGAGCTTCGACCGAAACCTAAGATCGCAGAGATATGACGCTGGACAGGTGGGGGTGTATTAAAAAAGAAGATTTGAGACTTACCCCTGTTGCAATCCAGGCCCGAAGCCTCTGAGAAGGAGCTGAGAATTTCCTGGATAGCGTTTGCCTCACGGGTCGTTGGGCTGCGCATCAGGAGAGTGTAGTCCACAAACTGGCTGTGCGAGATCGGTGGGGTTAAACCATGTAGGGGAAGACCGGTCAATAAGTTGTTTTCCATTGCTGCGTGTATTGACCGGCTGAGACCTTCCACCAGAATGATGGAAAGGAAGGGAGAGAGAGGATCTCCTTGTCTGATTCCTCTGGAAGGGGAGAAAGGACGGGAAGGGACACCATTCACCAGCAAAGAGAAGAAGGCCATGGAGGTAAGATTCATGATCCATTTTACCCAGCTCTGATCAAAACCAAAGGCTAAGAGCATTTATTGCATGAAGTTCCAGCTTATTTTGTCAAACGCTTTAGAGAGGTCGAGTTTGAGAAGCATACCTGGAGTCTCGGTCTTTTGTAGTGAATGGATTACTTCATGAGCCAAGATGATGCTGTCCAAGATTTGTCTGCCTTCTACATACCCCGACTGCTCTGGGGATATGATTGTTGGTAAGATGGATTTGAGCCTTCGGGCTATGACTTTTGTAAGAAGCTTGTAGATGACATTACACAAAGCTATTGGTCTAAATTGCTGAGGATGATGTGCAATTCCTTCCTTGGGAATTAAGGTGATGAAAGTAGCGTTGAGGGCTTGGAGGACCAGACCAGTAGCTCTGGAGTCTTCCAGAATTTCCCACACTTCCATCCTGATCATTGGCCAGCAATGATGAAATAAATCGCCTGTGAACCCATCCGGTCCCGGAGCCTTGCATTTGGGCATGTGCTGAAGCGCCTCGCCCACCTCCTCAATCGTAATGGGACGGAGCAAGGCCGAGTTCTGTTCCTGCGTGACTAAGGAGGGCACGTTTCTTGTGATTTTGTTTATGGCCTCACATCCATCCGAGAGGGGCTCGCTGAGGAGATTTTGAAAATATTCTACCAGGGATGTCTCCATGTCCTCATGGGATGTGATGGACTCTCCTTCGTCTGAGATAAGATGTGTAATCTTATTAGTATGTCGTCTTTGTATGACCGTCCTGTGAAAGAATTTTGTGTTACGATCTCCCTCCTTGAGCCACTGGATGCGCGATTTCTGCTTCCAAAGAATTTCCTCTTGTCTTCTCCTGTCTTCGAGCTGTTGGGCTATTTCCATTTCCTGATTTTTGAGTTCAGTGGTTAACCCATGCTGCCTGATTCGATACTGGATTTCGCCTAATTGTTCCCTCAACTTCTTCTGGGCATCGAAGATATTTTCGAAGGTGTGCTGGTTCCAGTGCTTGAGGATGTGCTTGAGGTTTTTTAATTTTTGTTGGAATCGAAACATTTTGGAGCCTCGGTGGACTTCAGCCTCCTTCCACCAGTTTTGTATGTTGGCCTGGAAATCCGAATGATCCAACCAGAACTGCTCGAATCTGAAAGGTTTCTTACCAGTTGTTGCCTGGACGTCCATCCATAGCTATATGGGCCAATGGTCTGAGCCAGGAAGATTGAGAATGGTAGCTTCCATGGTTGTTCCTTCCAGCATGAGGGACTCGGAGATGAAGAAGCGATCCATCTTGCAGGCGATTTGATGTGTGCCTGTTCTTCTGTTTGACCAGGTATGAGTGCCATTGCTAGTTTCCATGTCCACAAGGTGAATATCATCAATGAGATTGTTGAAGAGTTCAGAGTCTCGTTCCAATCGTCTGGAGCCGCCTTTCTTTTCCTCCAGACTTCGAATGATGTTAAAGTCTCCCCCAATCAGCCAGTTGTTGTGCTATTTTAGCATATAAGCGTTGTGTAAGCTGTGAAGGAAATCTGTCCTGTCCCTCGGATTGGCTGGACCGTAAACGTTGTTCAGGCATCCAGGCCGGTTTGAGCCTATGCATCTATAAAACGCTGTCATGGACCATCTCGTGGCAAAGAAGTTTTCCATAATCACCTCATTGGTGTTCCAGAGGATGGTTAAGCCCCCGACGGTGCCCAAGGCGTCTACGGAGGCTGCCCTCCCTTGCCTCTAGCAGAATGGAAGGAGCCGATCTATGTCTTCTGATGAGCATTTTGTTTCCTGTAGCATGACGATGCTCGTTTTTTCTGTCATAATCATGTCCCGTAGCATTTTCTGCTTGCTACGTCCGTTGAGACCTCGAATATTCCAGGAGATGATCTTCATATTGACAGAGGGGTATGGAGCGGGGGAAAGCTATCCGAGATCAAATAGATTTGTCCCGAGTTGACCATGTAGTTCCCTATTTCCTGTACGAGATTGTTAGTGGATTTCCGTCCTCTTTTTTTTTCCTCTTTCTGAGCTTTACCTGGGTTTTTTTGTTGTGTGCTCTCGATTCCTAAGGCCTTACTGGCTCGTGCTGTTGATCCGGCTGAAGAGTTGAGAAATACCTTATGAACTTTTCTTAGTTGGTCTCTGGGAATGGTATAAAGTTTTTGGTGTCTGTATGCGTGCTCCAGGTGCTCCAAGTCCACTCCAGCTAAGTCATTTTCTTCCAGCTCCATCTCGGCATCGCCTTCCTCTGTCTCCTGTGGCTCCTGTGTGCTCGGGACTCCATTTGGATGCAGGGGATTAGGTTCCTTGCCCTGCTGAGAGGTGCACGTTTCTGCATCCATGTCGTGCGACTCCTGATTCGTGGGGGTCTCACTTTGGGATACATTATTGGGTATGTTCTCTGGTTGATCTTGTAATGCGACAAACTTGTTACGGGCAGATGGATCTTTGCTTATTTGAGCAGGTTGTCTCTTTTCTCCTGGACGCCTTTTCCCAGCTGGCTGCACAAAGCCATCTTTATCTTTGCCTTCCTTGTCCTTGCCATTTCCTGGGGATCCATCTTTCTGGGCCACATTGAGGGGGCATTCCCGGAATAGATGACCGTGTTCATGGCACTTCCTGCACCGGAACGTGATGTGTTCGTAGTCAATGGTTTGGACCCAATCTTCATCTTGATATTCCAGTACGATGGAACCTGGGAGTGGTTTAGCAATGTTAAGGTAGACGCATATTTGTGCATATGAGGTGTAGCATCTCTGCTTGGTGGCTTCCGAGGATTTAACATAGATGCCAATGGTATTGCCTATTCCTGCCAGGACTTCTTCCAGCCAGAACTCTTGTGGTAGAGAGTAAATTCGGATCCATACTGGTGCATGAGCAAAGTCCTCTTCTTCGGGATGAACTTTTCATTCCAGAACCGCAAGAAGAGACCGACAGAATTGAAAAAATACGCCCCCCCATCAAAGATATGGTTGCGATCCTCAAGGTTATGAAATATGATTGTAAAAAACTTCTTGGAACCCAGTTGCAACTCATAATGTCCTTTTGGCTTCCACCAGTGCTGGATCCATTTAATCAAATCCCTCTTGGTGGGCCAAAGCCCCAGAAATTTTCCAACTAGGGCATAATCCCTCATGTACTGCTTTTGTTCCTCTATTCTTGGTGAGCTAATAACATATTTTGGGGCTTGTGGTGCTTGTGGAATGCACTTACCAGGTAGCCAAGGAGCCGTTGAAGAAGAGGAAGAGGGGCTGATCTCCTTCGCTGGGTCGATATCCATGTCACGATCCTTGAAGGTGCCTTCCGCAATCAGCTTTGAGCGCAGGTCGGGCGGTGGTTCAAATGCCGACCGTTTTAGTTCCTCTGCGGTATTTCCATTGGCCGTTATACGGCTGTAGGAGGCGCCCGATGGCCCTCCCTCCTTGCTCGACATGAGCCCCAATGGGGTTGTATCCGGACCCTGCGCGGCACAGGCCCGCTGCAGAAACCCTGGTGCGCTGTTCAGAGAGCTTCATAAACCCTAGCCGCAATTTTTTTCCACACAATCCATTTTTAGCGAGGGAAATAATATATTCATTAGTATTTTAACCTTCAATTATACCGACAACACCAAAATTACTCCTTTGACATCAATAACAATAATTCCAACAATTTTACTACTCTAACGTCTTATATAAACTATTCCATCAAAATTAATAGTTTATATAATATTCATTAATCACTCAATTATACTTGAATTTACTAAGTCTTACAACCATTATCTTGTTAGCATCCATTTCAAATCATTGCTCCCCATTGAGAAGCTTTATGCTCTCCAAAAGATTAAAGGAATCCAATCTAGATAAATGTGTCCTCTATAAAATTCTCTAGAACATGGATCTAACTCTATCTTCTAGCTACACATTTGGCTCTGGCTCATGGATCTAGATACTCGCTCAAGTTTTGTCTAAGGATTTATCTCTATTTTCCAACTCATTTTTTCTTGTAATCTAGAATTGTTGTCACTAAATCTCATCTCTCAGCAATATCCAGATATGAACTCCACAATTAGAGTTCGTTCCCATCTCTCTCATACTTGGAGATGGTCCATCTTGGAACTCAATGAAGCTAAATGATATTTTGGTTTATATTTGTTTAGTGATATCTTGGTAGCTATTCCTTCATGTAGCAACCCCACAAAATGAATTTTAGTCTACCTTACTCTTCTAGGATCAATAGTTTCTTGAAATGGAAAAGCTATTTTTTTCTTCCACATGCTTACAAGAACTCTATATCTACAACAATGTCATTTGGATGAAAACCTTGGTGTGAAATTGATGCACAAGCATCGTGCAAAGCCCAAAGCATGCGACTAAGACAAAGAAATAGCTAGACACATGGAGGAAGGAAAAGAACATGTTTTCATAAGAACCATTTTGAATTTTGAACTTAAAAGGCATTAGTGTAATAGTTAGGAAGATGGTGTACTTTGCATTTATATCTTGGAGGTTGTAAACATATCTTGAGCAATTTCTCTCATCTGTAGAACATTAAGGAATTTAAGCCCTATTAATGAAAGTAGGTAGATTTAAATTATAGATTAGATAGTTTAGAGAGTAGGAGGGAAAAATAATATAGACATCCTCACTCTTGTATGATTGTATCATTATCATTAGCACAATATAGAAGAAGAGAGCTGCAGAGAGAGGGCTGTAGAGAAAAAAGCCATGTACAGGAGCTTTGAATTAATATATGAAGCTTTGAATCAGATTCATGGTGTTATGATGTTTTATGTTTATACATGGTGAATGGTATGCTTATGGTTGATTATTCTCTCTGTTATGCATTTGTTTTAATACTATGTGTATGTATAATTTCATATTGAATGTTTGAAGTCTAAGAGAGAGAGAGAATGAGTTTCAATTGTTTCTCTTCCTGAGTGAGAAGTTTATACAAGAAGTGCAGTGAAACATACACAAGGTGTGCATTGACAAGTGTTCTGAGGTTTATCTTAGAAAACTCAGGAGAGATATCAATGTTCTCGTTCCAACATAAGTGCAGGTGAAGCCCAGAAGTCGTGCAAGGTGTGCGCAGGCTAGTCGAGGCCTTAGACTTATCAACCAAGGTTGAAAGTTAAGGGATTGTTGTTGCAGAGGGTGCACAGAGTCGAAGAATCAAATACTTGGAAGTATTTGAAAGAGTGTCGCAAGGAGTGTGTGCAAGAGTCCTTTTGAGACTCAAGTTTGCAAGTAAAATCTTAGGAGGGTGAGTACCTTTGAAAGTACTCAAAGGGAGATGGAGAATGAAAATGTCTCACAGAAGTTAAGTCTCAGTGGGAGAACACTAGTTCATTTCACAGAATCTGTCAAGGAGGGAACGAGTAGTGGAAATTCTCTGAGGAGAGCTCGTGAAGTTGCGAGGACCATGGGATTCAGTGAAGTTGCAAGGAGGTTAAGAGTTGGATGAATCTACCCTTTGGGAGGTAAGAGTCAACGTGGACAGTTGATCGTGATAGTGGAGCTGTCAGTATCATTTCAGAATTGCGGTGTGTCGGGGTTCGGGAACTCAAGAAGGCTGTGTTTTGGGGATTAAGCGTCTCAAACCTTTGGTACCCGGAAGCCAAAATAGTGTGGGCTATCGGATCTAAATGAAGAAGGCACCATTTCAGAATTCAGGATTTCAAAGTTGTAGAGGAATGATAGTTGAAGGCTTGTTCAACTCCTGAAAGCTGGGAAGAGGGACAGGTGGTGAGAGTCCATGTTAGATATAGAAAGAATTTGAGTGAACAGGTGGCGTGTCTTCGTCAAACCTTGTTGACCATTTCAGGGTTTGAAGGTTGAAGAGTTGTGAGCCTTGCATCCAAATTTGTGAAGTCGTGAAGTCTAGAACCCCGATGAAGTGAAAAGTCCATTGGGAATCCAACCTTTGTTGAATGCATCAAAATTCAACAATTCGGTCTTTGGAGGTTGTAGTGATAGGAACTCTCGACAATAGGGATCACAGAATCATGAAATCTGAAGTCTCCGTTCAGTGAAGGGCACAATCTTACTGAGATTGGAAGACTTGAGTGGTGCTTTGTGGATGATCACCCAGGGCATACTCATAAGGACCTGCGGAGAAACACTATTGTGTGTGTGTGGTTCCCTGTGAGGAAAACCAAAGAGTCAATCAAACTCAGGAAGGCATATTTAGAACAATCCTGAGCGAATCTCGGCCTCAGGGCTGAAGGTCTGCACCATTTTGGTATCAGAGCCTAGGAAAATTTATTTTCTTTCTATAGCAGAGAAAAGAGAACCATTTTCAGCCATGCCGCCGAGAAGAAGAGACAGGCCATTGTCAATGCCTGATCCAACAGTGGAGAGGGAAATGCGCAAACTACGTGCCAGGCTTGATGGCATGGAGACAACACAGAGGCACACAATTGATGTTGGGGATATCAGCGAGGCTGAAAGTGAAAATGAAGATGGAAACAAAGGAGAAGAAGTTGCAGTTGAAGATGCTGCGGATGAACGCCTATTCAGGGTTGTTGCAAGGATAGGTTCCAGAGAAAAGATGGAGATTCCTATGTATGAGGGAAACTTAGATGTTGAAGAGCTTCTAGACTGGATTAGAGCTCTGGATAAATACTTCAACTATGAGGATTTAGAGAAAGATAAGAAGGTCAAACATGCCGTTACCAGACTTAAAGGGCATGCAACACTATGGTGGGATGAACTGCAGGCTAATAGATGTTGCAAGGGAAAGCAGAAAATCAAGAGTTGGGATAGAATGGTTGTGAAGATGAAAGCCAAATTTATACTCAAAGATTATCAAATTACTCTGTTTTGGAGGATGCAAAATTTGAGATAAAAGTTGATGTCGGTGAAGGAATACACTGAAGAGTTCTACAATATAAACATTAGAGCAGGTCATCGAGAAAGAGACGATGAAAAGGTTGCCAGGTACATGAATGGTCTGAGATATGACATCCAAGATGAGATGAGCATGATGATCATTAGAACTCTAGAAGATGCTTAGCAGATGGATCTGAAAGTTGAAGAGAAGCTGAGCCGGAAGCAAGGTCAAAGAAGTCAAAGCAGAAGTCAAGCCAGTGGCAAGAAAATTGCCTAAGATAGAACTCAGAAATCTAAAGAAGAGGGAAAGAAACCTCAAACTCAAACTGAGAGAGGAGGAATCTCACAGAGATGGCAGTATCCCAATAGAAATACTTTTCCTCGAGCTAGAGGAAGAGGAAGAGGCCAAGGTGGTGAAGTGAAATGTTTTGTCTGTGGGAAAAATGGGCATAAATCTTATGAGTGTCCAAATAGAAAGAAAGAAGGTGGCGAGACTCACATTGTCAAAGCACAAGGACAGAATGTTGAGGTAGAAGATGTTGAGGGTGGAATATCCTTGATGATGAGGAAAGTTCTCTTAATGCCAGAAAAGGAGGCAGAGAACCCAGCCCAAAGGAACAGTCTGTTTCAGACTGCTTGAAAAAACAAATATAGAGTATGCAAAGTCATCGTGGACAGCAATAGCATAGACAATATCGTATCTACAGAGATGGTATAAAATCTGGAGCTGGAGACTATCATACATCCAAGCCCATACAGAGTTTCATGGCTACAAAAAGGACATCAGGTAAATGCCACTAAACAATGTTTAGTTGAATTTAAAATAGGGGGATATAAGGATGAAATATTATGTGATGTCATCCCCATGGATGTTTGTCATCTATTGTGGGGTAGACCAGGGAAATATGACATGAATGTGATTCATGATGGGAGAAAGAACACATACACCCTAGAGAAAAATGGTAGGACTCACATGTTGTTGTCAATTAAGAACCAAGAAGTGAAACCAAATGTGAGAAACACTATACTTCTCATGAGTAGGAAGGAACTTCTTAAGGAGGTTAAGAAGAAGGAATACACACAATTTGTTGTGGTCAGGAAGCCTAAAATTGTTTTAACCAGTACGAGGATAGATGATTTACCAGAAGAAATCCAGGAATTGCGAGAAGAGTTCATTGATATAGTAGTGGATGAACTACCTTGTTCGTTGCCACCGATCAGGAGTATCAGCCATCACATTGATCTTATACCTGGAACCAGTTTTTCAAAAAAATCAACGTACAGATTGACATCGCAGGAGAGCGAAGAAGTCGAGAGACAAGTCCAGGACTTAATGGACAAGGGATTAATTAGAGAAAGCTTGAGTCCATGTGTTTCTCCAATAGTACTCAGCTCGAAGAAAGACGGAGGATGGAGAATGTGTACTGACTCAAGGGAAATCAATAAGATTACCATCGGATACATATTTCCATTACCAAGGATGGATGATTTGATGGATTTCTTCAGCGGAGAAAGATTTTTTTCAAAGATTGATTTGAAAACCGAATATCACCAAATTCGCATGAGAGAAGGTGATGAATGGAAGACATGATTCAAAACGAATGAGGGGCTCTATGAATGGATTGTTATGCCATTTGGCTTAGCAAATGCACCTAGTGCTTTCATGAAATTGATAAATGAAGTCCTGAAGGATTTCATTGAGAAGTTCGTCATTGTATATCTTGATGATATATTAATTTTCAGCAAGACATAAGCACAACACTTAAAGCATTTAGCCGTAGTGATGAAGAGATTACAGCAAGAGAAATTGCTAATAAATATGAAGAAATCATCATTTATGAGGACACAACTCATTTATTTGGGTTTTGTTATCTCTGCAAATGAACAGAAAATGGACCCGGAAAAGGTAAATGCGATTAAGAATTGGCCATCTCCGAAAAACGTGTTTGAGGTTCAAAGCTTCCATGGTTTGGCTAGATTCTATAGGAAATTCACACGAAACTTCAGTGGAATTAGTGCACCAATGATGGATATGGTGAAGAAAAGACATAAATCTTTTCATTGGACAGAAGAAGCAGAGAAGAGTTTCAATCTGCTGAAGAGGAAGATCACAGAGAAGACAATTTTGGTTTTGCCATATTTCAGTAAGACATTCTAGGTCAAATGTGACACGAGTGGATTTGCAATCGAAGCGGTTTTGAGCCAAGATGACAAATCGATCGCATACTTCAGTGAAAAACTGAATGAAGAAAAGGTTAAGTACTCCACATATGACAAGGAATTTTATGCGGTCATACAAGCGCTGAAGAAATGGAGGCACTATTTGGTTCCCAAGGAGTTTGTTTTGTACAGTGATAATTATGCTTTACAATTCATGACTCAAAAGGAGAAGTTGAACTAAAAACATGTTAAATGGGTTGAATTCATGCATAATTTTACTTTTGTGATTAAGCATATTTCTGGAACTGCTAACAAAATTGATGATGTTTTGAGCAGGAAATGTTTTCTAATGCAGGAATTCAGAGTTAAAACTTTGGGTTTTGATAACCTC
This sequence comes from Picea engelmannii, assembly GCA_009831015.1. NCBI lineage: Eukaryota > Viridiplantae > Streptophyta > Pinopsida > Pinales > Pinaceae > Picea > Picea engelmannii. Next base: position 388,313 of record ML787624.1, read on the forward strand.
GAAGAAATGTACAGGGATGATCCAGATTTTAAGGAAGCGTATGAGGCATATGAGAATCCAATTCTCAGGGACAGAACCTAATGGATTGAATACATGATCCAGGATGGATTGTTATTCAGGGGCAATCAACTATGTATTCCAAAATGCTCCATGAGGGAGAATTTGCTGAAGGAAAAACATAGTGGAGGATTGGCCGGACACTTCAGTCATGACAAGACATTCTCAAAGTTGAATGGCTCATATGTTTGGCCAGGGATGAGGACAAATGTTAAGAAATTTGTGGACATATGCAGGATTTGTCAGCACACAAAATGGAAAAGGCAGAACACGGGGTTATACCAGCCATTACCCATACCTACAAGGTCGTGTGATGCAGTGAGCATGGATTTTGTATTGGGACTGCCAAGAATGCAAAGAGGCTATGATTCGATCTTTGTGGTAGTCGACAGATTTTCCAAGATGGAACATTTCATACCATGCTAGAAAACCAGCGATGCACCTCATATTGAGAACCTATTTTTCAAGGAAGTCGTCAAACTTCACGGCTTGCCAAGGAGTATTGTTTCTGATCTAGATACTAAATTCGTGGGACATTTCTGGAGGACTTTATGGAAGAAGTTGGGAACAAGTTTTTCATTTAGCTCAGCATATCATCCTCATATGGATGGGAAGACATAAGTCGTGAACATGAGCTTAGGATACTTGCTAAGGAGCCTAATGACTGAACATCATAGTCAGTGGGATCACATTCTACCACACACATAATTTTCTTACAATGATTCACTCAATAGAAGCACAGGGCAAAGTCCATTCCACATTGTATATGGAATGAAACCAAGGGGAGTTTTTGAATTGAAAGATTCAGAACAAAATGAATTCAGAAGCACTAGTGCAGAGGACTTTGCAGAAGCAATGAAGGAGCTTCACTGCCGAGTCAAAGAGCGATTGCAGAATTCAAATCAAGAATACAAGCGCAGAGCAGATCAACATAGGCGAGAACTTCAATTTGAAGTTGGTGATCTAATTATTACACATCTAAGGAAAGAAAGGTTCCCAAGGGGAACATATAACAAACTGAAGATGAAAAGGATTGGACCATGCAAGGTCATAAGAAAATTTGGGGCAAACGCATATGAGATTGAGTTACCCGATGGGATCGAAATTTCATTGATATTCAATGTTGCAGATTTGTACCCTTATAGAGATGAAGAACAGTAGCAGAAGAGAAACATAAAGAAGTTCAATGGACAAAACAGATGCCTGTAGTTGAAGATCCATAGATGGAAAGTATAATTGACAAGAGAGTCAGTAGGAAGACCAGGAGAAGAGAGCATTTTGAATACTTGGTCAAATGGAAGGGACATCCACTTGAAGATGCCAGTTGGGAAGATGAAGCGGAAATTCAGAAGCATGGACAGACCGTGCAAGAGCTCATGAACAGGAGTTCATGAAAATTTTCAAGCGAGGGAGTATGATGCAGGAGCATCGTGCAAAGCCCAAAGCACGCGACTAAGCCAAAGAAATAGTTGGACGGGTGGAGGAAGGAAAAGAGCATGTTTTCATAAGAACCATTTTTAATTTTGAACTTAAAAGGCATTAATGTAATAGTTAGGAATATGGCGTACTTTGCATTTATATCTTGGAGGTTGTAAACAGATTTTGAGCGATTGCTCTCATCTGTAGAACATTAAGGAATTTAAGCCCTATTAATGAAAGTAGGTAGATTTAAATTATAGATTAGACAGTTTAGAGAGAAGGAGGGAAAACAAATATAGACACCCTCACTCTTGTATGATTATATAATTATCATTAGCACGGGATAGAAGAAGAGAGCTGCAGAGAGAGGGTTGTAGAAAAAAAACCCATGTACAGGAGCTTTGAATTAATATATGAAGTTTTGAATCATATTCATGGTGTTATGATGTTTTATGTTTATACATGGTGAATGGTATGCTTATGGTTGATTATTCTCTCTATTATGCATTTGTTTTAATACTGTGTGTATGTATGATTTCATATTGAATGTTTGAATTCTGAGAGAGAGAAAGAGAGAATGAGTTTCAATTGTTTCTCTTCCTGAGTGAGAGAAGTTCCTGCAAGAAGTGCAGTGAAACATCTGCAAGGTGTGCATTGACAAGGGTTCTGAGGTTTATCTCAAAAAACTGAGGAGAGATACGGTTGTTCTTGTTCTAGCATAAGTGCAGGTGAAGCCCAGAAGCCATGCAAGGTGTGCACAGGCTAGTCGAGGCCTTAGACTTATCAACCAAGGTTGAAAGTTAAGCAACTGTTGTTGCATAGGGTGCACAGAGTCGAAGAATCAAATACTTGGAAGTATTTGAAAGAGTGTTGCAAGGAGTGCGTGCAGGAGTCCTTCCGATACTCAAGTTTGCAAGTAAAATATCAAGAGGGTCAGTACCTTTGAAAGTACTCAAAGGGAGATGGAGATTGAAAACATCTTGCAGAAGTTAAGTCTCAGTGGGAGAACACTGGTTCATTTCGTAGAAGCTGTCAAGGAGGGCACGAACGTTGGAAATTCTCTGAGGAGAGCTCACGAAGTTGTGAGGACCATGGGATTCATTGAAGCTGGAAGAAGGTTAAGAATTGGATGAAACTACCCTTCGGGAGGTAAGAGTCAATGTGGACCGTTGATCGTGATAGTGGAGCTGTCGGGATCATTTCAGCATTTCGGTTTGTTGGGTTCGGGAACCCCAGAAGGTAGTTTTTTTGGGATTGAGAGTCTCAAACTTCCAGTACCCAGAAGCCAAAATAGTGTGGGTTGTCGGATCTAAAGGAAGAAGGCACCATTTCGGAATTCAGGATTTCGAAGTGGTAGGGGAACGACAGTTGAAGCCTTGTTCAAGTCCCAAAAGACGGGAAGAGGGACAGGTGGCGAGAGTCCACGTTAGAGATAGAAAGAATTTGAGTGGATAGGTGGCGTGTCTTCATCAAATAGGCGGAGTCAAACCTTGTTGACCATTTCGGGGTTTGAAGGTTGAAGAGCCATGAGCCTTGCATCCGAATTTGCGAAGTCGCGAAGTCCGAAACCCCGATGAAGTGAAATGTCCATTGGGAAGCCAACCTTTGTTGAATGCATCGAAATTTGGCAATTTAGGTTTCAAAGGTAAGAGATAGGAACTCTCGACAATAGGGATCGCAGAATCATGAAATCCAAAGTCTCGGTTCAGCGAAGGGCGCGATCTTACTGAGATTGGAAGACTTGAGTGGTGCTTTGTGGTTGATCACCTGAGGCATACTCATAAGGACCTGTGGAGAAACACTGTTGTGTGCGTGTGGTTCCCTGTGAGGAAAACCAAAGAGTCAATCAGACTCAGGAAGGTAGATTTAGAACGATCCTAAGAGGATCTCGGCCTAAGGGCTGAAGGTGTAACAATAGCACCTTCTTCCACCCAAATCATTTGGTGATTATTGGACCTATATGGTTCTAGGTGACAATTATTAATATGCTATATTTTCTAGGATGAGGGAATGATTTAATATTTAGATAGTACAAGGGTGAGGTACTATCATTGAACTTCCTACAACAATATTTGATACATCTAGAAGAAGGGAAACTTCTTGTGAAATATTTTATGTAGATATTTGAAAGGGGCTTCCTTGGTTGTTGAATTCAACCGACAATCCTTGTTGATGGTGATATGGACATCATATGCTGCCATAAATGCCTCGATATGTTATACTCCTTGGGTTGGATATCCTATGAGTTATCTATTTCCAATAAGCTTCACTTTCAATTCAATTTTCTTGGTTGTGTAGTTCCTAGGGTGAAGCTCTAGATGAAGTTAGAAAAAATTATATTTCTAATGTCCACTAAACTTGAAGTGGTAGACAAATTTCTTTACATTGTTGTCTTGAATTCTTGAGATAATATTTTTCTTTCTATTCCTTTGAATTCATTGAYGGTTTGGGGAAGTCTTCTTTCTAATCCTCCTTTGAAAGGAATATGGATTGCTTCTCTAAACAAAATTCCTTATGATTTTCTTCCTCTCATAGAATGAAAACTCCTTTGACTACCAATATATAAAATAATTATGAACTTTCTTCTTGCAACAGTGACAAATAAGGTATACCTTACGTGATGCATAACAACGATTCTTCTTCTTCTTCCATCTAATATGCTCATTTCTCCTTCTAAATGAAAATAAAGCTTGAGTCCTTGACCTCTTCTCACCACTTCCCTTATGTATTCCTCCCAAAAAAGGATAAGATTTTAGTGGGATACAACCTTTATTTTATTCGTATCTTACTTCTCATGAGTGGGTCGACTCTAGCATTCCCTTTTCCTTCACAAATGTGATCTTGGATTCCATGGCCTTTTCCCTTCTCCCAACAGAACTTGGGTTTCCATGTTTCACCCTTTGTTCAACTACAATGGAGCTTAGTATTACTTGTGTTCTCTTCCCTAACCCCATTTCATCATATAACGTGTACCTTAACAATTTTCATCCAGTTGCTCAAGTATGTTTTTCAATTTCACGAACATTATCATGAGAAATGTTTATGGAAGATTACCAGACTTATCTCGGCCATGCTTCTAGTTTCAGTGGTAGAAATAAGAGGTTTTGTGGCTTCTTTCTACTATCGAGAAACTACCTGGAGCTTTTCCAATGCCTCCTCCTTCTTTGCCAACTCTTGTTGTAGTTGAGTCGTCATCTAACCTGACCTTGCATTGATTTTACAACTCGATGAACTTCTCTCCTAAGTGTAAAATMTTTATAGCGATAGTGAGGGATTCTTAGAATTCAAAAAACTAGTTCTTTAGTAATGGAAGTAGTCTTGTCAAACTCTCAAGGTTCTTCTTCATCTCTCTTATTCTCTAGTTAAATGTCTCAGCCTATTTCTTCAAGTGTGTGTTCTCTTCTTGAAGCTAAGCATTGATGTACGTTAAGTTTCATGTTCTCTTCAAAGTTGTCACAAATGACTCATAATCAAGGATTCAAATTCTTTGATACCTTATGGTCTATAAATGAGGGACTTATATCCTACTCAATTCACCAACAAAGATCCTCCATGTAATTTAATTCTAGTCTCTATTATCCATGTTATAGATAGATCCATGTCTTGAATGATGGCTTCAATGCCTATATTGTCAGTGTAACTTGCATATAACAACAAAATAATAGTTAGGACTCTAATTTGGTTTGTATGTTCTAATTGTTACCATGTAGACTCATAAATTGGTTATGTTTCACTTATTCAAAGCTTGCTCCTAGTCTTGAGGTATGGGAAGACCATTTTATTTGTTGTCTTTTATATGCTAGGAGAATCCTCTATACAAAAATGGTTACAACGAGCCTTTGTAGGTGATGTCAACTAACAATGAGTCTACATCTAGGTCAATTCCACTTAATTTCCTATATGTATTCAAGCATGGTGGGAAAAAGGTAACAAATACACATAGAGATGCCTAAATTCTTATAATTCTAAAGCAAACTAGGTAAACTACTCTTCAATTTTAAGAAGAGAGGAATCACCCCAATTTCTAATCATTGTCAATTGGACCACACATATATGAGTTTGTAATTAAACAACCCATATAAATAACATCGATTTTTATTTAAACATATGGGAGATGGTTTTAATTAAAATATAAGAGATGGTTGTCATAAAATGTGAAATTTAAACAAACCACTTCAAATCAATGGTTTTGTAAAGAAAAAAATTAAATTACAATGTGATTCCCCTCGACCAATTTATAAATAAAATGAACTACCTCATCCTTTTATCCAAGAACTTTAAACAATACCCAACCACCAATTTGTATAACCTTAAAAAATGAGAACAACACAATGTATAACACAATGTAGAACATTCCTATAGTGAAATCAACAACATACACCTTCAAGTAATCTCACAAGCATTATACTAATGTCTGGTAATGATGCCAACAATGATAGAGATTGAATTTTGTTGAATAGAATAAACACAAATAATAGCTATATCAGTATAGCCATTGATGTCATTTAATCAATTTGAGAAAAACCATGAATTGTTTTGCAATCAAATTTCCTCATAATGGAGAATGAAATCTTGGTTGAAATTGACATATCTAGAGTTGAGAATGGATTTTTACATAATTAAAAAAATAAATAAAAAAATAAGACAATGATTAAATAAGGAGGATGTCATTACTATAAAAGAATGTCATTAAGCACACCACGATGTTCTGCACATTGGGTTGTTTGATGCGTTTATGAAGACTTTTTTAATTTAAATATTTGTCATTATATTATACAGTTTTTATTTATTATTAAAACAATTAGGGCATCAACCACCTCCCATTGCTCTGCACATCAAATATAAACATGGGGTATTCTTAACAGAATTGCATGTCATGGAATATTGCTCCCCAAATATAACCGTTGGGTATTCTTAAGATGATGGCATAGCATGGAATCTTTAATGTTTTTTTTTCTGACCTCCAGTTATTGTAATCATTACAACGACATTCCAAATCATGCCAAATCACAATCGCCATTTTCGATATTGACGTTCTAAGCGGAACTTTTATAAAGGATAAAAATATAAAAATAAATTGGCAGTTAGTAAATGAATACTCTCTCACATGGCATTAGATAATTATAAGATTCCGGTCTTTTTGAATAACACTGGTCTAGAAAGTGGGAGTGTGGGTCTTTCTGAATAGCACACGTCGATGAGAAATTAGCCGTTGGTGAAAAACGCTATTACCCAGATTTATATAACTCTGTTTTTCATTCATCTCCTCGTTCCTGTTTTATTCTCCTCTCCTTCCATGTAGTAGTGAGGTTATCTGGTTCAATTTGTTCATGGAGGTTGAAACTTGTGTGGGAGTGGATGTGCCAGTTTATAGTCAATTGGTTAATGTTCGATTATTAGATTTGTTTTCGTCTGTGTTAGTTCGCTGGTTAGGGTTGATTGTGGATAAGAAAAGCCGAAGAGAAGGGAATCCACAAACTTGCCAATAATTAGGCTGCAGCAGTTTGCAATGGATCGATCAAATACAGCTACAGACATCCATTCCTGTTAAATTGCAGGTACGTTCAGCCTATATTGGTTTTCATTGGTAATTAAATCTTAATTGCTGATGGTCGGTGGAGATTCTTTTCATGCTCGCAAATGCTATCATAATAAGCACGCTGTTCTATTTACACTTTAGGTCATTAATTAGTATGAAGGATCTGGTTCAGTTTGGTCCGTACCTTGCAATTCAAATCAACCCGTGGTCCGTATCTTTTAATATTTATGTAAACTTTTTTTCCGTACATGTTCTTGTATTTCCTGTTGTAGTTTGAATCCCTTTAATCGGTGCAAGTATTTTACATCTAAGCATTTTAGATGGCGCATCTTGGTTCTAAAGTGAATGTTGATTAATCTTCTAAAATGGTGATGGTGTGCAGCCTCATCCAGCCAAAACAGGGCGCACAATTATCTTACATTTTTACTATATATATATAACATGAATCGATAACGTTTAAAATGAGGAGATCATCAAACAGATTCTACATCAAGCATTTCTTATTTTCCTTTTGTTCACACATTAAATTTTTCTATTTTTGATTGACTGTCTCCTATTTTAGGAAGTGGCCGAACTGTTTGGTGACCTTGTCTAGCTGTATGTGTAGTTTTTAGGTCTTTTAATTCTCTTCTATTGTTTAGCTTGCCTTTCTTCAGTGTTGTGTTTTCTGAACATATCAATAATACACGAATAAAATCACACTTTACTGCGTGGAAAAAGCTAAGTAACCCCAGTTCAATCAAACTAGAGGCAGGTTTCTCTCCCTTTTTTGTATTTCTTGAATGATAATATCCAACTTCGATTAGATATGTAGGATTGATTCCCTATTTTTAACAGCTCCGCATTAGATTGTTACTTAATGTTGCGCAGTTAATTGTTATGTATGGTTTGTTTCACAGATTAAGTAGACATGGACGAAGTCACACTTGGCTGCCTACAAGAATCAAGTTCCAATTCAGCCCAACAATACCTGTAGGTTTTCTCCCTCAGTTTCGGTTTAAACTTCTTGATTATTTTTCACCGGTTTGTTGCGTCGGATTAGGTCAGGTCACCGATTTTAGCTCTACTCGCTCAGTCTCACAATAACGTTGTAGTTTAAAACTAAAATTCAAAACAAATCACATGGACAATGGACCTACCCAGTAAGTTTCCCAACACCCATCGCCCAAAAGATAAATAAAAGTTGGTTTACAGAATTTACGAACTACAGGATTAACTTAGCTTTTTGTTATTGTTGAACACAGATACTAAAACAACATTGTATTTGCACGGCCTTCCTGATATTTTTTTTTAGCTATTCTTTCGATAGCTCTTTTAACATTTTGTAACTGTGTTTTTAAGATTTAATAATGATGTTTGGCATGTTATTAATTTAAAGATTTTCTTGTCTGGCTTGGTTGGTATTCACACTCTATAAATTTTACTTTTATGGGTAATGATTAATGTAATGATTAATACAAACCCTTTGTTTATTGATAATTTTATTTTGCTATTTTCTATGATGAGTCTCTTGAGTGATCTTCAGTTTATTTAGTTAATTATTTTGTTAATTATAGAATTTGGATCATCAATAATATATATATATATATATATATATATATATATATATATATATATATTCTGATTTGAAATTCATTATGTTAATTATTTTGCAATGTATCTAGTTATTATCCTCCTCAGATAGGTTATGAGTCTAACACAAGGCCTTTCATTCACAGGCAGAGATTGACAGATTGACAACTTACTTGCAATGGATCTAATTATCAATTCCTCTCCAGGTAGGTGTCTACACACTCTTATTTTCTTTTTCTTTTTTATGATGTTTCTTACTAAAAAACTTAATTTTAGATTTTATTTTTTTTCTATTTTTCCAGCATATCATTTGCAATTGTTTACAAATTCCAAAAATCCAAAAAAAATATGTTACAAATCAAATTCTTTAACTAATTATTTTTATTGAAATCCTAATTGCAATTGACACTGGACAGTGTATTGAATTTGATTACAAATTCCAAAAATCCAAAAAAAAACTATTTCACCCATGTTAACTTTTTTACATGTTAAGCATGACTTCATATATGGTTATTGGACCTGAAACTGTTTCAAAGTATCATATCAAAATATTTAGAAAAGTTATAAAACATTTTCAAAATATTTATCAAAGTTATACAAAATATCAAGCTAAAATATTTAGAAAAAGTATAAAATAATTTCAAAATATTTATAAAA
>ML787624.1:397606-421301 GCA_009831015.1 Picea engelmannii
TATTAATATAAATTATTATAATTTTCTATTTATTAATAAAATAAGAAGAATTAGATTTATTTTAATTTAATATTATTATATCTATTTATAAAAAGTTATAAACTAATTTTTTATAATAAAAAATTTAAAATATATTAATATAATTTATTATTTATTAATAAAATAAGAAGAACTAATTTTATTTTAATTTAAGATTATTATATTAATAAATTTATTATAATTTTAAGTTGATTAAAAATATAAAGAATTAGAATCATTTTAATTTAGCATTAACAAAATACAAAAAAAAATAACAATTTAGATGTAATGACTAACTACCACCTTAATTTATATCTACTAAAAAATATAATATCACTTGAATGAATAAGGGGAACTTCATGTTCATTTAATCGGGTTAGAATATCTACTAAAAAATATAATATCACCTGAATGAATAAGGGGAACTTCGTGTTCATTTAATCGGGTTAGAACTGACTTATAGCGCTTATCTCTAGACCCACTTGATTCTACCTCCTCGACATCTACTGATCGAACCAATAAGAACGTGGTTGAACGCTCAGATCGACAAGAAGAGCAACGATTGATTGATTGATAAGGAAATGGATAATCACATATATAATGCAAGTGACGTATACCTTAAGGGGCCTTATTCAAGTTGATCCACTACTTATAGCTACCATTCGGAGCACCACCCACCAGGTTGGGAGCAAGCACTAAGTTTTGGTAGAACAGATCTTTAAAAAATGCTTCATTCGCCATTTATATATAATAGAATTTCCTTTTTTAGGGGCCCTTGGCAGACTCATCAGATCGATTAAATGGATTTTCTCTTTATTGGAATATACCCTTGCAAATGATTTTCCTATGATTATTGCCACGTGTTGATTCACTCAATGTCAGGTATTAGATTAGCATCCCAACATGGTGTGACAGTTTCTAGAGAAAAGAGTGTGACAATTGCTAGAGAAAAGACTCTTGGCAGGGCATGCATGTAGAGGGAGCTATTACCCCCAACCATCGTCCATACCCTCATACCATTTGAATGACATGTTTTAACACTGCAGTAATGGTAGTACGTTGCTCTACCTCTGGGAAGTTAATGACTCTTCATGCGAACCAAGCAGGTTACTCGTCGATCAATTCGACTTTCATGGTGCCTCCCACTAGCATTCAACCAGCCTCTATGAAGGTAAGATCCCTTGGGAACTCCATCATTCACCACTTTGGTTCTTTTTCCATGTATTCTTGTTGTGGACATTCTCACGTGGCCTCCTTACCACTGTTTCTCACCTCTCTCAACCTCCTTCTTACTAGCACGAATCCTCTAGCCTAGTTTTCACCTCCATTCCTCCAAATTCGTTCCAATCCTTCAACCATGCCCAGAGAGGGTGGAAAAATCAAAAGAGGGCCATTGTATTACAACTTCATTGTGTAGGCTACCCTGACCCCTCACATCTATCCCCTTCCACTAGCTCCCCCAGAAGGGGCCAAATTTGGACTCAGACTCCCCCTCCCTCCCCTCAGGCCAAGAACTTGCCTCCACCCCTTTATGAAACTATGCATTTTGGAAGCTGCCGAGTGGAGGAAGAAATTCATCATCTTGAGTTGCAGCCATTGGAAGCCTCACTCGAGCCTAGCCCGACCTCTCGAGCAAGAAAGTTGCTTGGTGGAGGAAGAGATTCCCCCGAACTCGCTCGTAGAGTGGATCATGAGGAACTCTACGCCTGGGATGGACATGGAAGAAACTCCATCGACGGATTTTGATATGGATACAACCCTTCTCCCAGATGCAATGGGAAAATTGAGCATTCTATGCCCAATCCTCATCACTTTTTGGAGGACCACTTGCAACTGATCTTTGATATGTGGCGAGGCATGGAGGATCAAACTCAGAATCAATGCATGGACCTCCTGTTCGACACCTTATCAGATGTCCCAAAGAAAACTCCTTGTCTGACCTACGAACAAAGGTTCTTGTTCACCTACGACACTGATGGAAGCCCGAGTTTGCCAAATTTCTAGCTTCTCTCTCTTTTTCATATGAGGAACCGACTTCAACTTTTTTTAGTTTTGTTAAATTTTATGATCTATGGCTACAACCATAGTGACCATATTCTCTAATACATGACACACATGGCAAGCAAAGAACAATGTACTTTTTTTATTCATTTATTAAAAAAACAAAAAGATTAACAAACTAAARACCGTGTTTTAATTTAAATTGGTTTCACATCCTCCTCATGAGTTTGGCTGAGTAAAGAAGGCTGATGAAATTCCTATGAAGGGAATTTAGATGTTCTTGTTTTTAATCAAAAGTCAATATGTAAAATTCTTTAACATTAACCATAATAATAAGAATCTTCCCACCCCAATACATTCTAAAACACTTAATTAGTTTCAAATAAGTTTTTGTTGTATGTGAGATCCATAAACCACCCAATTGCCTATGCATGATGCCATTTGAAACTCTTAAAAGTCTCATAAGTTTTCCATCCTCAAACCCATTAATAAAATCGTACAAGATTGATAATTGAACCATTGTTGTCAGAACAAGCTGTTGAACATTCATTCTTATGAGAATTGGCCTTTCAAGTACTACAAGCTTGCAAAGATTTATAGTGTAGACTCCATCCAGAAATGGTTTATCCCACCCTTGCCGCCGCATTTGTTCAAATTTCTATCCCACCCCTCCCACTGCACTTGTTAAAATCACATTAGGTAAGAGACGATCTAAAACTAAACGTTGATTCAGCACTAATCGCGATCATTCAAAACTCGGAAAAAATCTTTATCCAGGACAAAGCTTCCGCGAAGAGAAACTTAATAAGCACAGAAATTCCGTTTTTTAAATTCTTACCCAACTTTTTCAGTGAACCCAGGGAATTATTATTTTTTAGGTTCAAATGGGTTAATTGTATTTTAAATAAACAAATAAAAGCATAATTTTACTTCATCAAAAAATTAAGTTTTTGTGCTAACCACATGTACAATGTTGCATGATATAAAAAATTAGGGAACTCCAAAATCTTATAATAAACATTCTTTTGCACACAACAGAAATGTTTCATGCGAATATAGTATTTTATGATATAAAAAACAAAAATGTTTCATGTGAATATTTTATTTTATGATATAAAAAACAAGGGATTACATGAAGTTAGCTTGAACATCATTTGCATACACACTATAAATGATTTGCATGAAACATTAACTACTTAAGAAAAATAATTTGAGAAGAAAACATAAAAGATTTGTCAAGTTTGGTTTCCCGTGTGTTTTGTAAGTCTTTGTAAATCTTTGAAAATGGTGTTTTGTTGGTTAAGGTGGTTTGCTCAATAAGTTTTTGTAAATCTTTGAAAATGGATATATATTCAGCATGATTTGATTTGTAAGTCTTTGTAAATGGGTATATGTTTAAGAAATAAAAGGTCTGACTTTTGAAGATTTGAATTATATCTAAGTCTTTGTAAATGGGTATATGTTTAAGAAATAAAAGGTCTGACTTTTGAAGACTTGAATTATATCTAAAATAAAGTAAAAGATATTAATAAATATTATACACTTAAAAAATATGATATATATTTTAATATATTATATTGATTATATTATTATAGATTTATTTTAATTTTAAATTTATGAAGTATAAAAAAATCATAAATGTGAGTGAAGGACAACATAGGGTGGCTTTGCCAAGGATGAGATAGCCAACAATGTCGATTGTCATATGGCATCCAGCCCTTCAAGGATGAGGTATTATGTGATGTTTCCCCACTCGATGTTTGTGATGTTCTCTTGGTCCAACCATATATGTGGAAGCACCATGTTGTTTATGAGTCTCGACCCCGTAGTATCATTGTCATTTTGGGGGGTTATTTCTACAGAATACCAGAGGTAGTTTCGACTACTGTTCCTACTAAAAGGTGCCACAAGGTGGTATCTCATACTACAAAATTTAGCTTCTTCACAATCTTTTCAAAAGAAGAACAAAAGGACACTGCAACCACTACAGCCTCACCCCAAACACCTTCTATCCAACAAAAGAAGGTTGACAAGGCTGTAGAAAAGCACAAAGATTCCTTCTACAAACCATCCTCTAATTTATCTCAACTTGTTGAATAGCCTCAGCCTCAAAAGGTTCGTGACAAACTTCCACAAACTGAGTAGCACGACATCTCTAGCAGGGCAAGCAACTCACCAAGATTCAGATTCAGCAAACACTTTTTCCTCTCCCCCGGGCACGCAACACAATGGAGAACATTTCTTCCTGAGAAGGGAGGATTGATCGAGGTGGATATCAGTGGCCACCCACCTTTTCCGACTGGCTCAAAATTTGTTTCTAGCAATTTTGGCAATTTATTACTTTTAGCAGTTTTTAACTTCCGAGGCCATTTTGACGGCCTAAATGAAGGTTTTTCAGGATCGACCCAATTCAATGTTATCCAAAGAAATAATTGAGGCCCCAAAATGAATCTCCTCGATGATACCTTTCCAATGGGATATCATATGCCTAAAACATATATCGTATGCAAAAGTTACGACTCTCGAAAGTTAATGTACTAACTTACCCAAACAGGGCCCACATGACTTTTGGCGCTTCATATCCTAGGGTTAGGTTTTTGGATGTATAGTGTTTTTGACATTCCTTTTATTGTAAAAAGGCCTTCACAGCCTCACTGTAATCATCTTCTTGCAAATGATGTTCTCTTGGTCCAACCATATATGTGGAAGCACCATGTTGTTTATGAGTCTCGACCCCGTAGTATCATTGCTATTTTGGGGGGTCATTTCTACAGAATACCAGAGGTATTTTCGACTACTGTTCCTACTAAAATGTGCCACAAGGTAGTATCTCATACTACAAAATTTAGCTTCTTCACAATCTTTTCAAAAGAAGAACAAAAGGACACTGCAACCACTACAGCCTCACCCCAAACACCTTCTATCCAACAAAAGCAGGTTGACAAGGCTGTAGGAAAGCAAAAAGATTCCTTCTAAAAACCATCCTCTCATTTATCTCAACTTTTTGAATAGCCTCAGCCTCAAAAGGTTCGTGACAAACTTCCACAAACTGAGCAGCACAACGTCTCTAGCAAGGCAAGCAACTCACCAAGATTCAGATTCAGCAAACACTTTTTCCTCTCCCCCGGGCATGCAAAACAATGGAGAAAATTTCTTCCTGAGAAGGGAGGATTGATCCAGGTGGATATCAGTGGCCACCCACCTTTTCCGACTCGCTCAAAATTTTTTTCTAGCAATTTTGGCAATTTACTACTTTTAGCAGTTTTTAACTTCCGAGGCCATTTTGAGGGCCTAAATGAAGGTTTTTCAGGATCGACCCAATTCAATGTTAGCCAAAGAAATAATTGAGGCCCCAAAATGAATCTCCTCGATGATACCTTTCCAACGGGATATCATATGCCTAAAACAAATATCGTATGCAAAAGTTACGACTCTCGAAAGTTAATGTACTAACTTACCCAAACGGGGCCCACATGACTTTTGGCGCTTTTTCTCCTAGGGTTAGGTTTTTGGATGTATAGTGTTTTTGACATTCCTTTTATTGTAAAAATCCCTTCACAGCCTCACTGTAATCATCTTCTTGCAAATGAGCGCAGCCGTCACATCTCTTCTCAGAGATAAGCTGCCACCATTCTAGGGAGTCTTTCACTCTATTTTTATAGTCTCTGTACATTTCTTTCATTAATAGAAATAGTGTATTATTGTATATTTGTGTTTATGGTTGTATCTATGATACATTTGTGTTATATTATTGAATATTTGCGATATCTCCGTGAATTTATTTATTATATCTCCGCTCTCATTTTGTGCCGAAAATAATCCGGATGAATAAATAAAGGCAACAATTGTTCTGGGCAATGTTATTGTCTAATATGTACCCATGCTATTAAATAACCAATTTTTTTTATGATATGACATAACTTACAAACTGTTATGCTAATACATGAACCTCCAACTAAAGTAAACCACTTCAGCATTGGGGGGAAATACAAATATCATTCAAAGAAATTTTATAGAGTTATCATAAATTTTTCTTCGTAGTTTGTTCTTGAAGTGTTTGACGAAAGCCACAATTAAGAAATAGAAATTTTGGAGAAAATTCAAGTCAGAATCTTACAATGGTATCGTAGCATGTTCGTTTACAAATGTGGGCTCTAAGGGGTATTTAAAATAATATTTATGATACCAGAAGACGAGTAGAACATTACCTATCGGAGAGGTAGAGGAAGAACCCCAGATCCCCCTAGGTGGGAAGAAGAAGAATTGGTTAGAGAAGAAGGGACAGGAGAGGCAACACTATCTATCACACCTAAGGGAAATGGAACTATGGGGGAAGAATATGATACCAGGATCAACAGTTTTTTCAATATCTTGAATGACTTGGCCAACGATCAAAAAGACGTGATGGAAATCATGCGACAGTTTGCTAAGAATTCGTTGGAGGGGAAAATGAAGAAGAAACAAAATGGTGATGGGGAATTCATTGGAGAAGGCATCCATTCACACACTACCATGTAGATCCACCCACACTTGCACACCAAATCTTCGAGACCCACTATGATTCAAGTTTTGGGGAATGAGGTTGCACGTCCATTGATGCAGGTTGAGCACGATGAGCCCTATAGGGAATATTTAGAGGAGTATACGAGACTAGGAGGCGATTTCCACTCAACCATGTCCTTCGCAAATTTATGCAATATGAAGAGTAGAAACAGACTGAGAGGGCCCATGAGGGCCATGACACAATTTTTAATTGCAGAGTACCATTGGGAAATTCACTATTTGCAACTTTGATGGAGGCCCTAAATTCTTCGCTAGATCATGGGTGTTGAAGCTCGACAATTACTTCCAGCTGCACCAGATGACAGAGACAAATGCCATTAAATTATCCACCTTACACCTAGATAATGAGGCCCATTAGTGGTGGTACCATGGGTTAGTCACTTTGGGACATGTCAAGGTTACCTCCTACCTGGACTTCACATAGAGACTCATCGAGAGATTTGACATGAAGGACCCTTAGCTTGACTTTAGAGAGTTGTTTTAGCTCAAACAGATAGGTATCCTAGAGACCTATATATCTGATTTTTAGAGGTTCGTTATGATGGTATCATACATTTAAAAGGGTCATCTAGTTTTGTTGTTTGTTGAGTGGCTAATGGAGCCTCTAGGGCGATGGGGCAAGTGCCCCATGAGTTCCATCATGGATTTTTTATCGTTGTCCAAGTCATTCAAGATATCAAAAAAACTGTTGATCTTGGTATCATCTTCTTTTCCCATAGCTCCCTTTCCCTTAGGTGTGATAGATGGTGTTTCCTCTCAACAATTTTTTCAATATCTTGAATGACTTGGCAAATGATCAAAAAGCCATGATGGAACTCATGGGGATGTTTGCTAGGAATTCATTGGAGGGAAAAACGAAGAAGAACCAAAATGGTGATGGGGAATTCATCGGAGAAGGCAGCCACTCACACACTACCATGTAGAGCCACCCCCACTTGCACACCAAATATCCCAGACCCACTATGCTTCAAATTTTGGGGAATAAGGCCGCAGGTCCATTAATGCAGGTTGAGCATGATGAGCCCTATGGGGAATATTTAGAGGAGTACAAGAGACTAGGAGACAATTTCCACTCAGCCACGTCCTTCATGGATTTATGCAATATGAAGAGTAGAAACATACCAAGAGGGCCCATGATGGACATGACACAATTTTAGTTTGCAGCGTACCATTGGGAAATTCACTATTCCCAACTTTGAAGGAGGCTCTAAATGGTCCGCTAGATCATGGGTGCAAAAGCTCAACACTTACTTGGATAACGAAGCCCATGAGTGGTGGTACCATGGGTTAGTCACTTTGGGAGATGCTGAGGTTACCTCCTACTTGGACTTCACATAGAGACTCATCGAGAGATTTGATAGGAAGGACCCTTAGCTTCACTTTAGAGAGTTGGCTTATCTCAAATAGATAGGTATCCCAGAGACCTATATATCTGAGTTTCAGAGGGTCGCTGTGACTGTGTCAGATATTTCATAGGGTCATCTAGTGATGTTTTTTGTTGAGGGGGTAATGAAACCTCTATGGCAATGGGTCAAGGCCTACAAGACTACCATTATATAGGATGGAGTCAGTACGGCTTGGGACATGCCGCATGCAGTACCTAAAATCCAGTTTCCACCCAAACCCACTTTTACCCCAAAGACTAAGGAAATCATACCACCTCAAAGAGATTGGGCCAGCAAGCCCAAACTGGATGAAGAGACCAAGACAGAATTTAGGAAAAATAAATTGTGTTTCACTTATCAGGAACCATGTGCACCAGGGCACAGATGTGTCGGAAATGACATAATGGGAAAGTCCCATTACATTGAGGTATACTCTGATAGTGACAGTGATGAGGATGAGGATATGGATTAGACATAGGACTAGGGACATCTAACATTAGGAGAGGATTCTTCAAAGGCTAGGGCTAAGGAGCTAGTCATGTCCTCGATGTAAGGATTTATGAAGTATCATACCTTCAGGGTTAGAGGTGTCCTATAGAGGCACAAGGTGACAATAATGATCGATTGGGGAGCATCCCATAACTTCATTGACTTTAACATGGTGGAGATGAGAGGAATTATGATAGAGCACTTCGATGGGTTCACAGTAGTCATACTAGGAGGTCACCATATGAGTTGCACCAAGTGGATTCCCAAGCTCACAATAACCATGGGAAACTACTCAATGACAAATGTTTTCTTTTTGGTGGATATACCAAACACCAATGTAGTGTTTGGTTTTCAATGGATTTACTCTATTGGGAGATACACTATTGATCAAAGGACCAGGAAGATGGATTTCACCGGCTTAGATGGAAAGAAGGTGGTACAATGAGCCATGCACCAGTACCCACCAAAGATTGTGTCATCCAACAACATGGAGGAATTTATGAGGCATGGTGATATATAGTGGGATGTAGAGTGTTTTTTTTCTGACAAAGAGCCACCTAATCATCTGCAGCAGCTTCCAGAGGAGTTACAAGTACTACTTCACAAACACAAACAATTATTTAGTGACATTCTTCCTAGCATTCAACCAGATAGAGGTTTTAAGCATATCATAGAGCTAGAATAGGGGCTCCAAGCAATTATCACAAACCCCTATCTACACCCTAAAGTTTACAAGGACAAGATTGAAAAAACCATTAAATAATTGTTGAAAATGGACCACATCCAACCTAGTTCCAACCCATTTTCCTCTTTCGTGGTCTTATTGAAGAAGAAGGACAATACTTCATGGATGTGTATTGATTACATGGACATAAAAAAGAAGACAATCAAGAATATATACCCCATACCCATCATCGATGAATTAATGGATGAGCTTAGGGGAGCCAAATTTCTCTCGAAGATTGATCTTCGATCAGGGTATCATCAGATCAAGGTACGAGAGTAGGACATACCTAAAACAACCTTTAGATGCCAGTATGGGAATTATGAGTTTTTGGTCATGCAATTCGAGATAATTAAGCCCCCTTCCATTTTCCAGTCGTGCATGAATCATGTGTTCCATAAGTAGGTGAGGAAGTTCTTATTTTTCTTCTTTGAGGACATCCTCATATACAACAAAACATGGGAAGACCATATGCGACACCTAGATGGATTACTTAGTATTATAGAGAGTCAACAATTGTATGAGAAGGAATCCAAGTGCAAATTTGGTATGAAAAAGATGCTCTACTTGGGGCATGTGATTGGGAAGAATGGGGTATAGGTGCACCTAGAAAAGATCATTGAGATTGTTGAGTGGCTAACTCCTAGGAATGCGACAAAACTGAAGAGCATCCTTGGTCTTTGGACTTATTACAAGAAATTTGTTAAGGTATTCTAACAATTTACAATGACACTGACCAATCTCACCAAAAAGGGGGATTTTGTTTGGTTAGAGGAGGCCCAAGAGACATTCGAGAAAATGAAGTAGGTGATGAGTTCATGCCATGTTTTAACACTCCCTAATTTCACTCAGCCCTTTATTTTGGAGTGTGATGCTTAGGGAATTGGGATAGGATCTGTATTGATGCAAAATGGTCACCCCATAGCATTTGAGAGCTGCAAACTCTAAGAGTATGAGCGACATTACTCCATATATGACAAAGAGATGTTGGCCATAATGCATGCTTTGACCAAATTATCGAAGTACCTGGTGGGGAATAGGTTCAAGGTAAAGAACGATCATAATAGCTTGAGGTTTCTCATGGAGAAAAAGGAGTTGAGTGAGCGGCAACAAAAATGGATCAGTAAAATCAAATCCTACGATTTTGAGATTGAGTATGTGAAAGGAAAAAATAATGTGGTTGTTGATGCCCTATCTCGGATACCCACTCTCTCTCTCATCGAGATTTCATTGGAATGGAAGGAAATTCTATTGGTAGAATACTCCAAAAATATGTTTTCTTGTGAGATACTTGATGTTCAGGTCTCTGATGACAGGTACAAGGTTATTGACGACATCATATATTATAAGGACCGGATCTATTTAATACCAGATTCTTAGTTGAAGGACAAAATGATGCATGCAACATATACTTCTCCTTTGGCAGGTCATCCAGGATACCTGAAGACTTATAGACAAATTCGAGAGAGGTTCGCTTGGAATTGTATCAAGAGTGATGTATTGAATTTTGTACTGGAATGCCTCATTTGTCAGCAAAACAAGATGGAACATAGCCAACCAATAGGATTTTGGCTGCATGGAGTGCCTAAGACAATTGTCAATGATCACGATATCATATTCATGGGGGGATTTTGGAAGGAGCTATTCAAACTCATAGGGACAAATTTAACTCCTAGTACGAGTTATCACCCTCATACTGATGGGAAGACCAAAATTGTGAACAAGTGGATCGAGGGGTATTTCAGAAATTATGTATCGGAGCAAAAAATGACATGTATCAAATGGATTCAATTGGGTGAGAATTGATATAACAACACTTATCACATGTCGATCACGATGACACCTTTCAGATATTTGTATGATTATGATGCCACCACCTTTGTGGATCGAGCATTTGGGGACAACCGGGGACCCAAAGCCAAATATTGGATTCAAGAGAGTCATGAAATGTTGCGAACTCTCAAAGATAATCTCCAAATGGCATAAAATTAGTTGTAGGTTTACGCCGACAAGCATAAAGTGGTGTGCATTTGTGAGGTGGGAGGCTTGGTATACCTCCTCTTGCAACCATACATAAATATTCTTTGAAAATGAAAGGGGGAGATCAATTGAAGCCACAATTCTATGGTCCCTACAAGATTTCAAGGCGAGTCGGGGAGGTAGCTTATGAGTTAGAGCTTCTGGAGGGGTGTAAGATACACAATGTATTTCATGTTTTTTGACTCAAGAAGGAAGTGGGACAACATATTTTCATTTATACAGAGCTGCCACTATTGGATGAGGAGGGGCAATTGATTATAATTTTGAAGGAGGTGTTGGAGACCAAAGAGCATAAATTAAGGAACATGAGCATTAAAGAGTACCTGATCAAATAAAAAAATATATGTACCGAGGAACCTACTTGGGAATGGGAGGAG
The DNA here is from genome assembly GCA_009831015.1 of Picea engelmannii. Lineage (NCBI taxonomy): Eukaryota > Viridiplantae > Streptophyta > Pinopsida > Pinales > Pinaceae > Picea > Picea engelmannii. The sequence continues at coordinate 409,204 of ML787624.1, forward strand.
ATATTGAAGCATCCTAGATTATAGTTTCTTAGGGATAAGCAATCTCAGGTGGGGAGGACTCTAATGTCCTCGTTGGCCTAGGTGGCATATTGAATTGTTCTACTAGCCTAAATTGGTTCCCGTAGGCTAATTCGGAAAAATTACCTAGGGAACTCAACTTTTTCCTAGGAAATGACTTTATAAAGTGAAGAGGGAAAAGGGGGAAATGGGTCTTAGGAAAAAAAAAGTCACTTAAAAATTACAAAGTGTGTAAGCATAAAATAACTTTAAAAGAAAATTAAAAAGTAAAGTGAGTGGGAAATAACTCCATGAAGAAATAAAAGAGGGGAAAAGAGAAGGCACCCCTCATTCTTGCATTCACTCACTTGGAAATTAAATTTTGAGAGATCTTGACTAAAGAGTCTACGGTTTGAGGAAACCCTTGGTAATTTGATGGTTTCGGAGTTGCAATGATACACCCTAGATATTTTTCAGAAGGGATCATCCATATTTCTTCCTTGAGCTTCATTGATTTCTTCAATATTTTAGTGGACACACACAACAACTCCCAAAATTAACACAACATCAACACACACAACAACTCCCAAGATTAACACAACATCAACACACACAACAAGTCTGGAAATTACGAAAGGTGACCAGTACTTTGGGATATCGGAGTTCAGGATTTCGCGAGTACAAGTGCCCAACTACACACAACAACTTCTGAAAAAGAGAAAAGTGAAAGGTAGGACTCACATTTCGGGGTTTCGGGGTTCGAGACTTCGTGAGTTCCAGTGTCCAAATGTCAACATAAACAAACTTCCGAAAATGCGAAAAAGGAAAGATGGGTCATGCATTTCATGAATTCAGGGTTTGGAACTTCGTGAGTTCTGGTGTCGAACATCAACATGAACAAACTTCCGAAATGCGAAAGAGAAGAAAGGTGAGACCTGTATTTCAGGATTTCCAGGTTCAAAACTTCTTTAGTTCTAGTGTCCAAATATCAACATAAACAAACTTTCGAAAATGAAGAAAAGGAAAGTGGGTCCCTCATTTCGATATTTCGGGGTTCAAAACTTCACGAGTTCCGGTGTCCAAACATCAACATGAACAAACTTCTGAAATTTGAAAGAAAAGAAAAGAAAAGTGAGACCTGTATTTCAGGATTTCAGGGTTAGGAACTTTGCGAGTTCCAATGTCCAAACATCAACATGAACAAACTTCTGAAATGTGAATGAAAATAAAAGTGAGACCCATATTTTGGGATTTCGTGGTTCGGAACTTCGTGAGTTCCATAGCCAAACATCCAACGTACAACAATCCCCGAATTGTGAAAAAGAAAGGAACTAAGATTTTGAGATTTCGGGATTCGGGGTTTCAGGGTTTCAAATTCAAAACAACAACACACAACAACTCCTGAATTATGAAAGGTGAAGGGTGTGGGACCAACACTTTGGGATTTTGGGATTCGGGGTTTCGGGGTTTGGAAAAGCAAGGGAACTTCGTATAAATGTAACCAACAAGTCCCGAATGCCGAAAATCACATTATTTTCATAATTCTAATATTTTTTCCTTGTACTGGTATTCTTACTTTCGTTCTGTGAAACAATAGGTGTAGAAGGATTCAATATCCGTTTACTTATCATGATTCTAAAAATATAACTTCTGAGTTTTATACGCATATAATCTATAAAAGGGGTACAATAAGGTAACATGTTCTTTAAAAGGTAACTCCTATTATGTTCAATTAGAGCCTCTTTAAACAAGTCATTAAACGTCAACAGTATTAGATCTGTGCATCTATGTAAATACATGAATAAGAATATCATTCCATCAAAGTTTGGAAATTATGATTGATGATCCGAGGGATGTAAGTTTGGTTTTCGGGGGTTCCCAGAATTCTTTAACTTTTTCAATTTTTGTACATCTATTACTTTGACTTCAAATTAAACCTAACTCATAGATGGACCAGCTTTCATAAACTCAACTTCTATAAAAAAAAAAAATCCTGGCACTTCCAGATTTCAGGAGGGACCACTCGAGAATTTAGACAGTGATTGTACATTTAATACCATGATAAATGTCATCCATTGAAAGAATTATTTCAAATTTAGAAACAATTAGATGCATAATATAAGTTACACAAAAAACATCCAAGAACAGAGAGGGAAAGGTTTACATTATCGCAATCAGATATAATCACACAACAGATACCTGCCATCAATCAAAACATAGCCAAAAATAGAGAGGGGTAGATCAACATATCTGAATCCAACCAGTGGGAAGACAAAGGGAACAACCATGTTCCTCCCAATCGTAGAACAGGGAAGCCAAAGTCACTTTCCCGATTCACCCCCTAGCCTGACCATGAATCCATGAGGGCGAACTTGAAAACTCCTCCTCAACAATGTCCTTCAATTCCAACAATTATCCTCTTGCCTCACACTTACTAAATAGTGCTCATAAAAGCAAGGAAAATCTATTTCAGCAGGCTCCTCTTGCCTCACACTCAATCCGTAGTGTTCATAATAGAAAGAGAGCTCAAAAAATCTTTTCCCTAGCATACTTGGCAGCGTCCTGCCTCCTCGCATATGCTATTTATCAATTTTTCCCCGGTCTTTTTCACTCCTTTGGGGATTTTCACAGCTCTCTTAATTGCTGATTTTCAGGGGATGCCAATGGCCAAATCTCTGATTTTCCACTTCTCATAATCAACCTAGAGGAAGTTCCAACATGTTCCCCACTCATGGAGTCATGGTCAGCTGATTTTAACATGGTTGTTCCATTTGTCCTTCTGCAATTAATATAAATATTGTGTTATGATACAAGTGTCATAGTCAAATAGTTAGTTGATTCCAAGTAGATCTCTACCCAACAGTAACAATAATTAAATACGATAATTAAATTTGAAATTCGGAATTGCCATAAATGGAAAAAAAAATTAGATTTCAATTTTCCAAAAACGGAAGTAAATTTCCAGCACATAAAAAATATTTTATTTTGGGGGGATGTCAAATCATTTACCCCTTCAATAAAACACTGTCCTCATTGTTTGTTCCTTTCTTGGAACAGGATTGGATGAGATTTCCGCAAATCTCCTTCCAATTCCCAAGTGGCCTCCTCAGGACTAAAGAGCTTCAATTGCACCTTTACCTGAGCGATGGCTCTGTTCCGAGGTGCTATTTCTCTCTGGTCCAGAATACGCAGGGGTTCCACCTGGAACTCACCTTTGGGTTCCACCTGCACCAAGTTCCAATCAATCATATGAGTAGGGTCATGAATATACTTTTTCAACAAAGAAACATGAAATACATTATGAATTCTTAGATTAGCTGGAAGTGCAAGTTGATATGCTACGGGTCTAACTTGAGCTAGTATCTTGAAGGGCTACAAAACCTAGGTGCCAGCTTGGCACAGTTTCCTAACTTCATCGATATTTTTCGGGCTTTGAACTTCAGGTAAACATGATCTCCCACTTGAAATTCCACGTGTCTTGTTTTCTGATCCGCATAGCTCTTTTGTCTGTCCTATGCTTCTTTCAAGTTTTGTTGTACGTTCCTTACCATGTTCTCCATGTCTTGGAGCATCTCTGATCCAACCATGAGTCTGTCAGCCAGGTTATCCCAGGTAATTGGAGTTGTACACTTTCTGTCATACAGTATTTTGAAAGGTCTCAACTTAGCCGAAGTTTGGTACTCATTGTTATATGCAAATTATACCAAGTGTAGGTAGTCTTCCCACTTGTTTAGCTTTGTTCTTACATACATGCAGAGCATATCCTCTATGATTTGATTTGTCCTTTCGGTGTGTCCATCTATTTGTGGATGATAACTCATACTGAAATTCAAATTAGTATTTAGTACTGCAAATAATTCCTTCCAAAAAGCGGATGTGAATTTTACGTCTCTATCTGAAATCACCATTTTAGGAATACCATGTAGTTTAAAAATTTCTTTCATGAATATTTCAGCAATATTAATAGCTTTAAAAGCAGACTTTACAAGAATAAAGTGTGCAAACTTACTGAGTTTATCGATTACAACCATGATTGAATCATTCTATTTCTAGTTTTTTGGCAAACCTGTTATAAAGTCCAGTGATATGGTCTCCCATTCCCATTCTGGTACTGGTAGTGGTTGTAACAGGCCGGCTGGATGTTGGTGTTCAGCCTTCACCTACTGACAATCTTGGCACCTAGCGAAGTATTCTGTTGTTTCTCCCTTCATGTTAGGATAGTAAAATAGTTTTCTAAGTGTTGTTATTGTCTTCTGGTAACCTGGATGGCCAGAATATAGTTTCTTATGCACTTCGTCTAAAACAGTTAATTTTAACTTTGTTGAATCCGGTATGTACAGTCTTTTTTTTTAAATTTTAAAAGTCCCTTCTTGTTGATACTTATATTCGGTTTATCTAGCCTTGTGATACTATTTTGAAATTCTACCATCATCTTAGTGTAATTTTCATCGTTAACACCTGTCGTTCTTATTCTTTGTTCCAGATCACTTTTTGCCTTGCTGATATTTATCTTAAATAACCCATGGATTCTACTGCTTAAAGCATCTGCTACTTTATTTTCCTTACCCTTGATATGTATGACCTCAAAGTTGAATTCACTTAGGAAGGCTAGCCACCTTACTTGTCTTGCATTAAGGTCTGGTTGGTTGAATAGATATTTCACCTCGCTATTATTCGTCAATAGTAAGAATTTTCTGCACATTATATAGTGTCACCACATTTTTAAAGCATGTATTACTGCTGCCAATTCTAAGTCATGAGTGACATAATTTCACTCGTGTTCCTTTAATTTCTAGGACTCATAACAAATCACGTGCCCTTCCTGAGTTAAAACACTGCCTAGTCCCTCTTTACTTACATCAACGCATACTGTGAAGTCTTTATTTGGGTCTGCTACCTTCAAGATGGGCGTCGATGTCAATAATTACTTTAGCTTGTTAAAACCGTCTTGACACTTTTGCGACCAGTTAAACTTGGTCCCTTTCTTTTGTAATGACATGATAGGGTAGGCTATCTTGGAGAACCCTTCTATAAATTTGCGATAATATCTAGTGATTCCCATGAATTACCAGATATCTACCACATCCTTAGGCACTGGCCATTCCATAATGGCTTGTATCTTTTTTGGGTCTACGACAGTACCTTCCGAGGAAATGACATGTCCTAAATATTGTATTTCTTTTTGATAAAAATCACATTTGTCGAATTTTGCATATAGTTTGTGTTTCCTTAGTGTTTGCAGAACTATTTGTAAGTGTTCATCATGTTCCTCCTCCATTTTAGAATAGACTAGAATATTGTCGATAAATACTACTACGAACTTGTCTAAGTATTGGCTGAAAATGTTGTTCATCAAGAACATAAATGTGGCTGGTACATTAGTGAGTCCGAAAGGTATGACTACAAACTCATAGTGTCTGTATCTTGTACAAAAATTTGTTTTGTTTATGTCCTGGTCCTTTATCCTAACTTGATGACAACCGGATTGTCAATCCAATTTTGAGAAGATCTTGGCCCCACCATCTTGATCGAACATATCATTTATCTGTGGTAAGGGGTATTTGTTCTTAATGGTCACTTTGTTCAGTTGTCTATAATCGATACATAGTCTTAGAGTACCATCTTTCTTTTTCACAAAGAGGACTCGTGCACCCCATGGCGAGACACTTGGTCTAATGTATTCCTTGTCCAACAATTCTTGTAAATATATTTTTAATTATGTGAGTTCTGGTAGACTCATTTGGTAGGGTGCTTTTGAGATAGGGTTGATCCAGATAGTAAGTATATAGAGAAATCTATTTCTCTCCTAGGAGGTAATTCTGGTATCTCATCAACAAACATGTCTCTGAATTCTCGTAGGACAGTAAAGTCTTCTAACTTGGGATTATCTTCTGTTTCTAATAAATTCGTCACTTGGATGGCGTAAACTTGACATCCCTTTCTAATACATTCCTTGAATTGCATCGCTGAAACTTGTCTGAATGACACAGGTTTTGGTATACCTTGGGTTATTCTAACAGTGCCAAAATTATCTTTATAGCTAAGTATCTTTGTATAACAGTCTAGTACTACTTTGTGTTGTTCCAACCAATCCATCCCGATAATCATATCATAAGATCCTAGTGGTAGGATGTTCAGATTGGTCCTTATCTTTTGACCATCCAAGCTGAACTCAAGATCAAAAATAAAGTTAACTACTTTTCTTTTAGTACCTGTTGCTAGTTGTACAAGCCAAGATTTTTCGTGCTTTTGTTTCTTAAGTTTATTCAACTCTACTAAAACAGAAATTCAAGTGTCATGGATTTTACCTTCAATTTCTACCACCGAGGATTGGTGGTCAGCTTGTCGACTATCTATGGCTGCATTTATCTAATGCAGACTTCTGCCCATGTCACCCACTGTCGAGGTTTCCTACAAATTGTGAATAGAAGTTATGTTTGCTGCAATTAAACGTGGACAGTTCCTCCTTAGATGAGGCTCTCCACACTCCCAACACTTTAATGGCTCGCGGGAGTTGTCCCCGAACTTCTTCATTCCCAGGTTTACCGCTACCTTGCGTATTCAGATGATTGGAGAGAAAATCCTTCCTTGGGAAACTTTTTGTTGCATTCCGATAAGGAGCTGGCTAGTATCCCTTATTCCGCTGGTGCATTCCATCTTGCTTCTTATACTTCCAGGTCATGGGAAACTCTTCTCGCTGTTTATAATGGTCATAGCACATTCGTGCTTTCTTGAATGCCTCACTCAAGGATTTGGGGTTGTCAAACTCAATTATGTCCCTATAGGACTGTGGTAAACAACTTAAGAATCATTGGATTTTTACCTTATCCTCCCGGCTGTATGGTACGAACCTTAGTAGTTCCAGAAATTTATTTATAAGGTCCTCCATCATGATTTTTCTGAGTCGTAACTCATAAAATTCTTTCATCTTCCTTTCATAATAGCTTTGAGAAAGGTATTTTTTCTTAAAATACTTCTTAAAGTCAGACCATTCCAACTATTTCTCCTTTAGGACCTTGGCCAATTTCAGGTCCTGCCACCAAATGTTGGCCTTCCCCTTTAGATTGTAGATGTTTATTCTGACTTTCATGTTATTGGAATAGTTGTAGATTTGGAAGTATTTTTTTGATGTCGAACAACCATGCCTCGACTTCTTCTCCTGTCCTAGATTATCCATCAAAAGTAGTTGGTTTAATCTTTTTAAATTCTCCTTCAAGGTGGTTTGTTTGATTTCTTTTTTTGTCTGGTATGGTTTTGTCTTCAGCTGAAGGTGTCCCTTTAGACGAACTGTCTCCTTTTTTTGTTTTTTCACCAGAATTCTTGGAGGCCCTTTTGATGACCTCTCCCTCATGGTTATCATCTTTTGGGATTTTCTTGGTTACTATACTATGTAGCAGGACTTCATTTATCTCTTGTTATTCCTTTTGTGCCTTATTCAATTTTTCATTGTCGGCCTTGAAAACCTATAGTTCAACAATAAGGTTCTTCACTATTTCCAACACCTCCGTGGGTGAGCTTCCATCACTATTTTGTCTTGGATCTCCAGGAGGTCCTTGTTGCAGATTCTCTTCAACCCTGATTTCTGCACCTTCTTGAGATGCCATTATTCAACACAAAACATAAAAGATTTTTGTTTGTAATCCACAAGATTTATTAGTTTTTTCATAAATCAGAATATATACTAAGTAATTAATGTGGCCCTGTTCAGGCCCAGTGTTGTAACTTTTCCTCTCATACCATATGTAATGTACCTCAAATTTATCAAAAAAAAATAATTCTATGACATAACTGAACTTCGTTTAATCTTAGAGTTTAAGAGAAGGTAAGATTCAATTCGATCCATAAAGACGTCATTACACCAGTCTAGTTTACTTCAAATGGAAAGTTGTCAAAGTAATTTAGTTCTGCACATTTCATTATGCTTGTGATTGCAAGTCTGGATCTTCATGACTGCTAGAACAATAGTTAATTTGACTGTCTTTTATGTGCGTGTGTAAAGGCGATATCATCATTTTTATTGTAGGAAATTCTCTTTAACTCTCTATTAACATCTGTACTCATTTCCACCTACAAGTAAGTATATACCCATATCTTTCTCTGTATAATACTTTGGGTATTGGTCATGCCCCATACAAAGTGACCTATAATATGAACGGTTATTAATATACTTCTATCCTGGATGAAGATCCTCCAACGTTTTCTACTAGTCCATATATTACATTATTTGAGTTGTCCCTAAACAATAATTCCTACTATGGTCCTATGTCTTTGTGAAGAAATAGAGTTCAATCGGGTTTCGGTGATCACAAATGCCGAACAAAACGAAGGACCCCACTGTTTGCCGAAATCCGAAATATGAAAAGATTGTGGGCCAACACTTCAGGATTTCAGGGTTCGAGGTTTTGCGAGTACAAAAGACAAACATAAACACACACAAAAACTCCCAAAATTGTGAAACGTGACCAATACTTCGAGATTTTAGAGTTCGGGTTTCGTGAGTACAAGCGCCCAACAACACACAACAACTTCTGAAAAAGAGAAAAGGGAAAGGTAGGACTCGCATTTCGGGGTTTCAGGGTTCAGGACATTATGAGTTCCGGTGTCCAAATGTCAATATAAAAAAACTTCTGAAAATGAGAAAAAGGAAAGATGGGTCCCGCATTTCGGGATTTTGGGGTTTGAAACTTCGTGAGTTCTCGTGTCCAACATCAACATGAAAAAACTTACAAAATGCGAAAGAGAAGAAAGGTGAGACCCCTATTTTGGTATTTTGGGGTTCGGAACTTCGTGAGTTCCAGTGTCCAAATATCAACATAAACAAACTTTCGAAAATGCGAAAAAGGAAAGTGGGTCTCTCATTTTGGGATTTCGGGGTTCGGAACTTCACGAGTTTTGGTGCCCAAACATCGACATGAACAAACTTTCGAAATGCGAAAGAAAAGAAAAGTGAGACCCTTATTTCGGGATTTCGGGGTTTGGAACTTCGCGAGTTCCATAGCCAAACATCCAACGTACAACAATTCCCGAATTGCGAAAAAGAAAGGAACTAACATTTCAAGATTTCGGGATTTGGTGTTTCGGGGTTTCAAATGCCAAACAACAACACACAAAAATTCCTGAATTCTGAAATGTTAAGGGTGTGGGACCAACACTTCGGGATTTCGATATTCGAGGTTTTGGGCTTTGTAAAAGCAAGGGAACTTCGTATAAATGTAACCAACAAGTCTCGAATGGTGAAAATCACATTATTTTCATAATTCTAAGATTTTTGCCTTGTACTGGTATTCTTACTTTCGTTCTGTGAAACAGTAGGTGTAGAAGGATTCAATATTCGTTTACTTATCAGGATTCCAAAAATCTAACTTCTGATTTTATACGCATATAATCTATAAAAGGGGTACTACAGGGTAACAGGTTCTGTAAAAGGTAACTCCTATTATGTTCACTTAGAGCCTCTTTAAACAAGGCATTAAACGTCAACAGTACAAGATCTGTGCATCTATGTAAATACATGAATAAGAATATCATTCAATCATAGTTTGGAAATTATAATTGATGATCCGAGGGATCTGAGTTTGGTTTCCGGGGGTTCCCAGAATTCTTTAACTTTTTGAATTTTTTTACATCTAGTGCTTTGACTTCAGATTAAACCTAACGCGTAGATGGACCAACTTTCTTAAACTCAACTTCTATAAAAATAAATTTTCCTAGCACTTCCAGATTTCGGGAGGGACCAGTCTAGATTTTAGATGTTGATTGTAAATTTAATAACACAATAAATTTCATCCATTGAAAGAATTATTTCAAATTTAGAAACAATTAGATGCATAATATCAGTTACACACAAAACATCCAACAACAGAGAGGGAAAGGTCTACATTAACGCAATTAGATATAATCACACAACAAATACTTTCCATCAATCAAAACATAGCCAAAAATAGAGAGGGGTAGATCAACATATTTGAATCCAACCCATGGGAAGACAAAGGTAACAACCATGTTCCTCCCAACCATAGAACACGGTAGCCAAAGTCACTTTCCCAATTCACCCCCTAGCCTGATCATGAATCCATGAGGGCGAACTTGGAAACTCCTCCTCAGCAATGTCCTTCCATTCCAACAGTTATCCTCTTGCCTCACACTTACTCAACAGTGCTCATAATAGCTAAGCAAATCTGCTTCAGCAAGTTGCTCTTGCCTCACACTCAATCCACAGTGTTCATAACAGCAAGAGAGCTCAAAAATGTTTTCCCGAGCATACTTGGTAGCGTCTCGCCTCCTCGCATATGCTATTTATCAATTTTTACCTGGGTCTTTTTCCCTCCTTTGGGGATTTTCATAGCTCTCTTAATCCATGATTTTCATGGGATGCCAGTGGCCAAATCTCTGATTTTCCACTTCTCATATTCAGCCCAGAGGCAGTTCCAACATGTTCCCCACTCATGGAGTCATGGTGAGCTGATTTTAACATGGTTGTTCCATTTGTCCTCCTGCAATTAATATAAATATTCTGTTGTGATACAAGTGTCATATTCAAATAGTTAGTTGAGTCCAAATAGATCTCATCCCAACAGTCACAATAATTAAATACAATTATTAAATTCGAAATTCGAAATTGCCATAAATGACAAAAAAATTTCAGATTCGAATCTGCCAAAAATAGAAATAAATTTATAGCACATTAAAAATATTTTATTTTTGGGGGATGTCACACTCAGTCTTTGCAAAATTCCTATGTCTAAAACATACGAGAAAAAAAGTTATAGCAAAAGTTCCAAACTCACATGTTTGAAAGTAACTTAAGGAGCATTGAGGAACCATAAATTCTACAAGGAATATCTCCAAAATTGTAATGAACAAACATATGAAACTTTTACCACATGTACCTAGATATCTCTCCTCTGCTTGTGCAAATTTCAAGGTCTCAAACATCCCATAAAATAAGTTATAGATAAAGTACCAAGCTGACCAATTTTAAACTAATTTTGGAGCACTCAGGAATGCTAACTTCCACATGACATATATCCAAAAGTATAGTGAGCCAAAACCTGAAATATTTACTACATGTACCCAGAGATCCCTCTTCTTTCATTGCAAAATTTCAAAGTCTGAAACATCTAAGAAAATAATTTATGCCAAGATGACCTGAAACAGATTTCGTAGCTCTTCTGTTTTTTAATTATGTTCAATCTTTTCCCATCCACTTGTTAAAATGTCACTACATATTCCACCCAATCACCTTCTCTGAATACTATCGCTTCTTATACTTTTTCATAACCCTTTTTGGAGGGACATGTCCATTAGTTAAATAATTAACTTTCTGAATACCATGGGAAAATACCCATACACATGGGTTTGAAACCACCATTTCACTATTTTCTTTTTCACACGCACACCCTTTTTAATATACTTTACTTGCTACATATAAATCAATGTTTTGTGTATTGTAATGTCTTAATATATGGCATTAATGACAACACAAAAATTGCTCCTTCGACATCAATGACAATAATTCCAACAATTTTACTATTCTAACGTCTTATATAAACTATTCCATCAAAATTAATAGTTTATATAATATTCATTAATCACTCAATTATACTTGACTTTACTAAGTCTTACAACCATTATCTTGTTAGCATCCATTTCAAATCATTGCTCCCCATTGAGAAGCTTTATGCTCTCCAAAAGATTAAAGGAAGCCAATCTAGATAAATGTGTCCTCTATAAAATTCTCTAGAACAATGATCTAACTCTCTCTTCTGGCTACATATTTGGCTCTAGCTCATGGATCTAGATACTGGCTCAAGTTTTGTCGAAGGATTTATCTCTATTTTCCAGCTCATTTTTTCTTGTAATCTAGAATTGTTGTCACTAAATCTCATCTCTCAGCAATACCCAGATCTGAACTCCACAATTAGAGTTTGTTCCCATCTCTCTCATACTTGGAGATGGTCCATATTGGAACTCAATGAAGCTAAATGAGATTTTGGTTTATATTTGTTTAGTGATATCTTGGTAGCTATTCTCTCATGTAGCAACCCCACAAAATGAAGTGTAGTCTACCTTACTCTTCTAGGATCAATAGTTTCTTGAAA
>ML787624.1:425888-436851 GCA_009831015.1 Picea engelmannii
TCCCTCAGTTTCGGTCTAAACTTCTTGATTATTTTTCACCGGTTTGTTGCGTCGGATTAGGTCAGGTCACCGATTTTAGCTCTGCTCGCTCAGTCTCACAATAACGTTGTAGTTTAAAACTAAAATTCAAAACAAATCACATGGACAACACCCCATCCCAGTAAGTTTCCCAACAGCCCATAGCCCAAAAGATCAAATAAAAGTTGGTTTACAGAATTTACGAACTACAGGATTAACTTAGCTTTTTGTTGATGTAGAACACAGATACTAAAACAACATTGTATTTGCACGCCCTTCCTGATTTTTTTTTAGCTATTCTTTCGATAGCTCTTTTAACATTTTGTAACTGTGCTCTTTTAACATTTTGTAACTGATTTTTTTTAGTTATTCTTTCGATAGCTCTTTTAAAATTTAATAATGATGTTTGGCATGTTATTAATTTAAAGATTTTCTTGTCTGGCTTGGATGGTATTTACACTCTATAAATTTTACTTTTATGGGTAATGATTAATACAAACCCTTTGTTTATTGATAATTTAATTTTTCTATTTTCTATGATGAATCTTTTCAGTGATCTTCACTTTATTTATTCAGTTAATTATTTTGTTAATTACAGAATTTGCACAATTATGTTTTGTTAATTATAAAATTTGGACTTGTTTATATATATATATATTCTATTTTGAAATTGCTTATGTTAATTAAATTGCAGAGAGGAAAATAAAAGATGAATCTAACACAAATATTTTCATTTACAGATAGAGATTAACAATTTACTTGTAATGTATCTAATTATCATCCTCCTCTTCACTTAGGTTATGAGTCTAACACAAGGCCTTTCATTCACAGGTAGAGATTGACGGATTGACAACTTACTTGCAATTGATCTAATTATCAATTCCTCTCCGGGTAGGTGTCTACACATTCTCATTTTCTTTTTCTTGTTTTTCTTTTTTATGATGTTTCTTACTAAAAAAACTTAATTTTAGTTTTTTTTTTCTTCTATTTTTCCAGCATATCATTTGCAATTGTTTACAAATTCCAAAAATCTAAAAAAAAAAGTGTTACAGTCAAATTCTTTCACTAATTATTTTTATTGAAATCCTAATTGCAGACACTGGACAGTGTATTACATTTGTTTACAAATTCCAAAAATCCAAAAAAAAAATTATATCACCTCTGTTAAATTTTTTACATGTTGTGCATGATTTCATAGATGGTTATTGGACTTGAAACTGTTTCAAATTATCATGTCAAAATATTTAGAAAAAGTTATAAAACATTTTCAAAATATTTATAAAAGTTATACAAAATATCAGGCTAAAATATTTAGAAAAAGTATAAAATAATTTCAAAATATTTATAAAAGTTATATAAAATATCAAGTTAAAATATTTAGGAAAATTATAAAAAAGTTTCAAAATATATCCAGCTAAATATTTAGAAAAAGTATAAAATAATTTCAAAATATTTATAAACGTTATATAAAATATCAAGATAAAATATTTAGGAAAATTATAAAAAAGTTTCAAAATATTTAAAAATGTTATAGGAAATATTAGGTGCATTATAACTTGTAACAAAGAAAAGTCAAAAGGATACAAGTTTTACATTTCTATAATACCAACATTCAATTGTATTGCTTAACAACAACTAGTAAATTTCTTTTCAAAACAAAGACATTTATATAATCTATTTCTTTATAAAAGGTTATAAACTATTTTTTTATAATAGAAAATTTTAAATATATTAATATAAATTATTATAATTTCCCATTTTGTAATAAAATAAGAAAAATTAAATTTATTTTAATTTAATATTATTATATCTATTTATAAAAAGTTATAAACTAATTTTTTATAATAAAAAATTTAAAATATATTAATATAAATTATTATAATTTCCTATTTATTAATAAAATAAGAAGAATTAGTTTTATTTTAATTTAAGATTATTATATTAATAAATTTATTATAATTTTAAATTGATTAAAAATATAAAGAATTAGTCATTTGAATCTAGCATTAATAAAATACAAAAAAAAATTAACAATTTAGATCTAATGACTAACTACCACCTTAATTTATATCTACTAAAAAAATATAATACAACTTGAATGAATAAGGGGAAAGATTAACATCCCCGCATGGGGTGACAGCTGCCAGAGAAAGACTTTGGGTAGCGCATGCATGGAGAGGGAGTTATTACCCCAGCCATCGTCGATACCCTTATACCATTTGAACGACATGCTTTAAGACTGCAGTAATGGTAGTACGTTGATCTACCTCTACGAAGTTAATGACTCTTCATGTGAGCCGAGCAAGGTATTCGTCGGTCATTTCGGTTTTCATGGCACTTCCCACTTGCATTCAATCAGCCTCTATGAAGGTAAGAGCCCCCGGGCACTCCATCATTCACTACTCTGGTTCTTCCTCTGTGTATTCTTGTTGTGGACATTCTCCCGTGGCCTCCTTACCATTGTTGGTCACCTCTCTCAACCTTCTTACTAGCGTGACTCATCTAGCCTGGTTTTCACCTCCATTCCTCCAAATTCGTTCCAATCCTTCAACCCTTCCCAGAGAGCGTGGAAAACTCAAAAGACGGCCACTGTATTACAACTTCATCATGCGGGCTACCCTGACTCCTCACATCTATCCCCTTAGACCAACTCCCCCGGAAGGGGCCAAATTCGGACTCAGACTGGCCCTCCCTCCCCTCATGCCCAGAAGTTGCCTCCACCCCTTTATGAAACTATGAATGATTCTAGAAGCCGCCCGGTGGAGGAAGAAATTCATCATCTTGAGCTGCAACCATTGGAAACCTCACTCGAGCCTAGCCCGACCTCTGGAGCAAGGAAGTTGCTTGGTGGAGGAAGAGATTCCCCCGAGCTCACTCTTAGAGTGGATCGCCAGGAACTCTACCCCTGGGCTGGACATGAAAGAAACTCCACCGACGGATTTTGATATGGATACAACTCTTCTCCGAGATGCGGATGGGAAAAATGAGCATTTTGTGCCCAATCCTCATCGCTTTTTGGAGGACCACCTGCAACTGATCTTTGATATGCGACGAAGCATGGAGGATCAAACTCAGAATCAACGCACTCTCAATCAACGCATAGACCTCTTGTTCGATGCCTTGTCAGATGTCCCAGACAAAGGTTTCTCTTCACCTATGACACTGATGGAAACCCGAATTTGCCAAATTTCTAACTTCTCTCTCTTTTTCATATGAGGAACCGACTTCAACTTTTTTCAGTTTTGTTAAATTTTATGACCTATGGCTACAACCATTGTGGCCACATTCTCTAATACATGACACAGATGGAAAACAAAGAACAATGTATTTTTTTATGCTTTTATTAAAAAAAGAAAAAAGATTAACAAACTGAAAAACCGTGTTTTAATTTAAATTGGTTTCACATCCTCCTCATGAGTTTAGCTGAGTAAAAAAGGCTGATGAAATTCCTATAAAGGAAATTTAGATATTCTTTTTTTTTTTTTTTTTATCAAAAGTCAATATGTAAGATTCTTTAACCTTAACCATAATATTAAGAATCTTCCCACCCCAATACTTTCTAAACCACTTAATTGGTTTCAAATAAGTTTTTGTTGTATGTGAGATCCACAAACCACCCAATTACCTAGGCCTGATGCCATTTAAAACTCTTAAACGTCTCATAAGGTTTCTATCCTCAAACACATTAATAAAATCCTACAGGATTGATAATTGAACCATTGCTGTCAGAACAAGTTGTTGAACATTCATTCTTATGAAAATCGGCCTTTCAAGTACTACAAGCTTGAAAAGATTGATAGTGTAGACTCCATGCAGCGATGGATTGTCCCACCCCTGCCGCCGCATTTGTTCAAATCGCTATCCCATCCCTGCCACTGCACTTGTTAAAATCACATTAGATAAGAGACCATCTAAAACTAAACGTTGATTCAGCACTAATCGCGATCATTCAAAACTCAAATCTTTATCCAAGTCAAAGCTTCCGCGAAGAGAAACTTAATAAGCAGAGAAATTCCGTTTTTTTAAATTCTTACCCAACTTTTTCTCTGAACCCGGGGAATTTTTATTTTTTTTAGCGTTCAAATGTGTTAATTTTTTTTTACATAAACAAATAAAAACATAATTTTACTTCATCAAAAAATTAAGTTTTTGTGCTAACCACATGTAGTACAATGTTGCATGATATAAAAAATTAGGGAACTCCAAAATCTTTCAATAAACATTCTTTGCACACAATAGAAATGTTTCATCAAATGTTTCATCTCAATATAGTATTTTATGATATAAAAAACAAAAATTATCATGTGAATATAATATTTTATGATATAAAAAACAAGGGATTACATTAAGTTAGCCTGAGCATCATTTGCGCACACAATATAAATGATTTGCATGAAACATTAACTATTTAGGAAAAATAATTTGGAAAGAAAACATAAAAGATTTCTCAAGTTTGGTTTCCCGTTTGTTTTGTAAGTCTTTGTAAATCTTTGAAAATGGTGTTTTGTTTGGTAAGGTGGTTGGCTCAATAAGTTTTTGTAAATCTTTGAAAATGGATATATATTTAGCATGATTTGTTTTGTAAGTCTTTGCAAATGAGTATATGTTTAAGAAATAAAAGGTCTGACTTTTGAACACTTGAATTATATCTAAAATAAAGTAAAAGATATTAATAAATATTATACATTTAAAAATTATGATATATATTTTAATATATTATATTGATTATATTATTATAGATTTATTTTAATTTTAAATTTTTAAAGTATAAAAAAATCAATAATTTAAAATATACTAATATTAATTAATTGTAATTTTAGATTTATTAAATATAGAGAAGATGCTAATAATTCTATATATATATAATATATAATCTTTGAAGTATGGAGAGGGATTAATAACTATGTTTAAGATATATTAAATGTAGAGAAATAAAGTATGTCATTTTTGTATTACCAAACTAATATAATCTATATCATCCTTGGCCACTATAACTTCTAACCTCTATTACTTGTAGTCTTTATAACCTCTAACCCCAAACCCAAGTATTTCCACCTAGAATTGTTCATCCATATAACATGTAATAAGTATAAAGCTTAAAACTAATTATATCACAAATTCTATAACTCTTATGAACCTTAACAAGTATAGCTCATTCAACCCACTATTCCTCAAACATATAAATCCTAACAAATAGCCTTAGCATATCACTTATAATTACTATCCCTCCTAATAAATAACCTCTAACCTCAATAGTATCTTATCTATATAATGTTCAAACACTTATTTTCCAATATTGGATCATATTTAAACCTTATTCCCTATAACCCTTAATAAATTTAACGTGTAACTCATTTAAACCCTAACCCCTATAATCAACATTACCCCCAACTATTCTCCAATATAACTAATGTATAGCTAGTATAACATTATTGACTAGGCCTAACAACTATAAAAACTAAACCCTCASAATTAATACCTAATTGCTAATGATATTAAAGATTATCAACCTTAATCTCTCAACSTAATATGTCAAATCACCTCTCCCCCTTAATTATTGTCACTCCTAAAACAACTAACACCTATAAATCTAAATTCCTAGAAACCTTATAAGTACAAACCTCTATCACCTATAATCACAACCCATGCAAATACTATATCCCCTAACACTTAGTCCATATAACTCATAAACCCTATCACCCTAACCCTTAATCCCTATACTTCTATAAACTCAAACCTTGAGGATCACTAACTCACAATCCCTTTAAAACTTAAAATTTATACCCTCTAACAAGTGTAAAACTTATTTAAAACTCAAACCTTGAGGATCCCTAACTCWCAATCCCTTTAAAACTTAATCTCTATACCCTATAACAAGTGTAAAACTTATTTAACATATATAAACCCTCATCTTCATAATCCTTTTAAGCATTAACCCTTATATTTATTAAATAATAGAAATTAGATTTATTTTAATTTGGGATTATTATTTTAATATTTTTTTTATAATTTTGAAATTATTAAAAATAATATAGAATTAAATTCACTTTAATTTAAGATGGAAAAAATATAACAATTTAAATTAGATTAATATATATTCATTTTAATCTAAATATGAGAAAGGATTAACTACTACCTTAATTTCTATCTATTAAAAATAATAATAATAAATGAAACAACTCCATTTAATAAAAGTGTTAGTCCTTGTGTCTCTATAAACCCAATCTATAATCCTTATATTTCTATAAACCCAAATCTTGAGGATCCCTAACTCACAATCCCTTTAAACCCCAACCTTTAACACCTCTAACAAATATAAAATTAATTTAACATATATAAACCCTCTTCTTTATAACATGTCCAAGGCTTAATCTTTAGCCACTATAACCCCTAAATTATTAAAATATTAAATTTATTAAATGCAAGGAATTAGACTTATTTTAATTTGAGATTATTATATTTATAATTTTGTATTTATTAAAAATAACATAAAGTTAAATTCATTTTAATTTAAAACTGATAAAATATAAAAAATATAACAATTTAATTAAGATTAGTATATATTTATTTTAATGAAATATGAAAAATGATTAACTACCACCTTATTAGTCCCTCTTGTAGGCATAGAGAGAGTTAAAAGCATATATTTTTATATAAGAAAAAGTACTATATATGTACTAATCTCATTGGATAAAAGATTGGAGGTCTTATTGCCGACTTCACTATTCCCATTGTTTTATATGGCAACATATCCAAACATTTTCTCATATACAAGATTTTTGAATCATATATGTTTCCTATATATTGCTTGAACCTGGATTAATGTTAGCATTAGTTTGAATGTTTATATTAGCATTTTCTGCTTGCTGAATATATCCCTAAGTTTTGATATATACTAAGCATATTGAAATGTTTTGATATCCAAGTTTTATAGTGATTGAGAATTCCAATGTTTATAACGTCCTTGCTGAATGTATTTTTGTTTAAATGTATTAACACTTATTTCGAGATGCCTCGATAGGCCTGACATCTTAAATGTTTACATGACGCGACGTCTTCCAACAAGCCTCACAGCTTAAACGTTTTCATACCATGAGGTCCTTAGATAGCCTAACACCCTTAAATGTTTATGTACATATGCTTCTCAGACTACATTTTTCCTCAAAATTTTCCATACAGTTACAATGAATTTGCACAATCTCGTTTGTCCACCGCTAGTTCAATATACATTCTATGTTTCATCCTTCTTCTACCTTTGCAATGCAATTTCATCATCGTTGAAGCTACATACATTATTTACTGGTTCGGTGAGTGCTTCTTCTCTGTTGGTTTGTCGTTTGCTTCTTGTTGTTGTTTTGTTCGCGATTCGACCTACGTTTCTACATTTCATCGTTTCAGATTAAGTTTTGATGCCATAGTTTCATTTTGTTTTCCTTGTTTGTTGTTCAGTGTTTGCGATTTGCAAGTAAGAATGTTTTCTTATTTGTAGTGGCATGGTCCTCGTATGTTTCTGGTTCCTTCTGTGCTTGGGATGTAGTTTCGTAATCATTGGAGATACATATGTTGTTTATTGGCTTGATGGTTCTTGCTGGTTCATTGGTTCTTGGGTTGTTGCTTCTGTTTGTTTGGATCGTGTTTACAGTTTGGGGCTTGGGGGTGCAGTTCAGTTTGTTCATGATTTATCACTAGTTTGGTGCTTGTTGTTTTCTTTTGTTTGATTTGGCCTTGGAGGGTTAGTGTCCAATGGTGGTGGTTAGAGCTTCTCTTTTGTTTTTCCTCAGACTATTACTTTTTTGGGGGGCGCTTTACGGCGTTCATCCCTACACCCATGATTCGACATGAAATTATGTTATTTTCCCTATTTGTCAAGGTCAATATCTGTTATTCTATGATATTTTGTTGGTGCTTCAGTGCTGACATGAAAGAAAATAGTTGCATGCAAAATTGTTCGAGGATTACATGTGAAATTGCAATATCCATTGTTTTTTTGTTAGAATAAAGCATATACAGGCTACATTTATAAACCATGTATTGTCAGATGTGCCAATATGACATTACATGTTCTTTCTCCTCTACATAGATTGGTGTGCGCACTATACAATTTGTGTTGTGCTTGAGATATGGTATGTACAATAAAGTTTCTGGAAGATTATATTTCGATGTGTGGAAGCATGTCTAGGTAGTTTGCCACGGAAAACCAAAAACTTGTATCATGGGAAAAAAAGTCTATATAGAGGATAAAGAATATGTATTTCCATCTGTGGAATCATATCTGGATAATTTTCCATGGAAAACTAGAAATCGTTTAGCTACGACCATGCAATCGCATGATATTTTGTGGCTTATAATATATTTTGGGTAGGGAAAAACAAAATTACACGTTTATAACCATGGATGGAGAAGCACAAAGGTTCATGTTTCTACCAATCTTCTAGAATGTTCATTGAGTCTCTTTTACTGCATGTACATATTGCTTGTTCTCCATTGCATACCAACTTCCATTCAAGTTCATAGTATTTTGTGCATTCCCACATTCAAACAAACAAAATAGATGGAGAAAAAGAGGGAGTCTTGACTACATCAATTGAAGAGGATATAGAAATGTGCATGCTTCTACTATTATTTCATATTGCGTTGTTTTGTATTTCATTTATGGTCTGTATATGTCTTCACCTAGTTTATTATATGTACATGTTGCATGCCTTTCTACATGGTAACTTATCTTCATTACATGCCCTCCTACATACTAACTTGCTTCATGTTCATTGTGTTTTCGCTGCATTGCTACATTTAAACAAACATAATAGCTGGAGATGATGATGGGATATTTCGTCGGTAAATAACCCTATTTATATTTCTTTTATATGTTTTTCTTCATTATAATTTATCTTCAATACCTGCCTTCCTGCATACTAAGCTAGTTCATGTACATTGTGTTTTCGTTGCATTGCTGCATTTAAACAAACAAAATATCTTGAGAGGATGATAGACTCTTTGGAGGGTAAATAGACCTATTTCTCTTTCTTTTAGATGTTTGTCTTCATACTAACTTGCCTTCATGTCAATTTCATATTCGGTGTTGTTGCCTTGGAAAAAACAGGTTGCTTGGACAGGGAGATGAATTGTTTTGTGCAACAATAGAGGGTTCTATGGTACAATATTCTAAAAGGTATACCAAGTGTGATGGTAAATTAAATATAAAAACCGGGTGGGGGCATATAATATTAGACTTGAAAATGATGGCTTGGCAGTAATGGGCCTTTCTTCCCTCCCTATTTCTACATTTTCCATTTTATATTATCCCTTTTGTTTTCTAATACATTTGCTTAGTGTGCTTTGCAAAAATGCCTTGGTGCATCGGTTGGAGGACTAATGGTTTTACATATTTGGTCGCGCTTCTACCTTATTCCATAGTTACCCACTTTATCGATTGTGGGTGTTGGGTTGGCGGGTTGAATATTGCTCCCTTGGATTTCGGGGGTCCGCGATATATAGACTGGCCATGGTGCCCTGCACCGATGCCCTGTTTACTGTTAAACATTTCTCGAGTTAAAATAATAAGATGCATACAATTTGTGGTTATTTAGTCCTTTCGATGGACAATATACAATGAATATGCATGTTTAGTCCCGATGTTCATCTACACATGCCTGCATTAGAAAAAGGTTGACTAGTGACATGGGCATGAGAAATCATGCATCCGAGACATCAGTAGATTGACAAGGCCAAAGGTAAAGATTCATACGCTCTTATCTTACTATGTTTGCTAAACAAATATACTCGGGTATATATTCATCTATGGCATGGTGGATATGTTGATATCATCTGAAATACATGGTTTGCAGCTCACAAGAAGTATCAACAAGTACAAGCGAGACATCGAACTTCCAGCATGTTCCACAGACTAAGAGTTGTCGTTGCAAAACTCTAGCTCCATATTTCCTCAAAGCTATGTGTGTACTTGTAGATTTATTCAAGTGAAAGAAGAATACAAAAAAACAAAAAAAAATGCACACTACCATTCACTTTAGTTTTCCTGTTCAAAAATTGTCACCAGGTCTAGAGTTGTGACATCCAAAGTACTATCAATAGAGGGCTTGAACAACAGTCGAACTAGACAAGTGTTAGTCGGGGACATAATGGTCATCTATATCACGTACTTGGACAAGGAAAACAAAATTAGATCCATTATGTGTGTTGACATGACAGACAAGGAGACCATGATGACAGTGACACTGACTGTTCCTCCACAACTTGTACAAAAACATGCAGAAAAGATATTTCTGCATAATGGGATATCCATTACAAATTTTAATATATTTCCCAAAATAGTATATGACTGTGGTGATTGCGATCGAATTATTTTGCTCAACGAAACAAGCATTATGGAAAAAAAATTCAGTGTTTGTTCAGAATATTGTTTCATCCCGACCTTGACTATCAGCCAGCTTGCACAGAGCACTGATATTTACCGAATCAGAACGATTGGCACAACTGTCATACTGGCGAGAAAACTTGGCTCGCAACACATTCTCCATATAAAGGATGGAGAGTCTGACAACGACAAGGCAATGGTACCACTTTTCATATTAAGTTTTGTCCTTTACTTTCGCATGTGCATGTATCTTGGGTAAGTTACACAAATATTGCACTGTTCCATGTTGCAGCTACAATGGGTTGAATACGTATTCATATTTGTTTTCATCAATGAAAAAACAATTGCATAAAGGGTAGATTCCACTTATGATGTTCAAAAATATAACAAAGAAAAGGGATGTTAGAGAAAGGATCTTTCGGACAACCTAGGCAACGTTTATAACAGAGTTGTGAGAAGATATAGTAGAGGATCCGAATAAACTAGCTATCTCTACAAATGTTGTGCGTATACATCCACAAAATCATCCTCACTTTGCTTATAGAAATAGCCTTCAACAAATAACTGCGG
>ML787624.1:436862-453289 GCA_009831015.1 Picea engelmannii
TTTTTTTTAAGGGGGGGGGGTGTGGTTGTGTATTATAATGGTCAATGTATTAATTCCTATGTTCGTGTTCCCAGGTTGATGGTGTTTTAGTTGCAGCCAATGTGTACTCGACCCCCTTTGAACCTGTATGTGCAAAACGAGACTCTCCTTCTTCTGCCTCCGCTTTGATAAGTGATGGTACTATTGATTTTCTACAACGCGGTGAAAAATGTCCATATATATATATGGATATTGCGTCAATTCTGTCATCCAAACCATGGGAAACACAACCGTGCATTCTATGGTTAGGAAACCTCTGTTACAAAATGTGCTTCCTAAGTTGGCAGAGTTGTCGTATGAAACGTATCTACAAAAAAAGGTAAGAAGTGTCGACATGTTGCACGAGCTTTCGATACATATCAAATTCACCTTAAATGAGGACAATGAAATTTTGCATATCGGCTGAAGAAGGAAAATATATATATATATATATATCAAACTTTGGGAGGAAATGAAAATACCTCATGTGTCTTTGTGATATATCTTCAACTTCCAGATGAATGTTCATCGGACTTGGCTAGTTGGGATTGCACACGCATAAGATTGTTTGGTCCAAAAAATGGGAAGAATGGAAACAAACCCCATATATCCCATGGCTCGAGTTATTTTCTACTATGAACATATACCAGATGCAAGAGAAAATGAATGCGGTGATGTCTTTTCTTTGTATATCAAATTCTTTGGTGCAAAGGTCGATGGGCCCTTCTTTATGGAACCTTCTGGAAACTTGTTTGCGACATGTTTGAAGTTTGGTTGGTTCTTGGTTATGTGCTTCGTTTGTCGATTTATATACCGTGGAACTCCAACTATTCTTTGGAGGAAACATAACAATATAATTGAATTTTTTAGCCAGCTGGCATGTAGATCTGCCTGATAATTTCTATGGTGTTGTGACGCAAATGTAGTATGTGGCTTTTTTTAGCAGATTTCCTTCATCGATGAGCTTGGTAAAATCGTTCTCCTGGAATAATTTGAAATCAATGAATATATATTGTGTGAAGTGAAATTGTGTTATCATATCAACAAGAGGCCCTTAAAATTCAAATTGGTTGTTGTTTTTGCATTTTTTCTTAATCGATGAACTCGGTAAAATTAATTTCCTCGAATAATTTGAAACCAACGAATATATACCATGTGGAGTGAAATTGTGATATCATATGAAAAAGAGTCCCTTAAAATTCAAATTGGTCCTTATTATGCTTGCGGTAATATAATTTAAAAAAAAAATTCTTTTGTTTCCTTCATTTTTTAAAAAATAAGTGATTTAACATCCTTTAATAATTTAATGTAATTTAATTGTACAATATCAATATTTAGTATTAATAATTTAGTATTTGAAAATAATGTTTTTAGATAAATTTAGATAGGATGACCATCCGTAAACAATTGCAATCTTGAACCCGCTAGTCGTGGAGTTCTGTCAATTTGTATGTGTTGTCCCTTGACCATGTTTTGGGAGTTTCTTGCTCATGTTGACCTAGTTTGGGACTTCGACAACCTGTCGAAGGAGGAGTGCAAGACGAAGCGAAGATCACGGGATATCGGCCCCCTTTTCGGCCTCTTTTTGGGTTTTTGGGAATATGTAACGGGAAAGGGATGTCGGCCCATGGGTTTACCCATGTTTAGGCCTATTTTGCAATGTATATATAGAAGGATATGCAATATAGAAAGAGGTTGGTGTGATAAGTGAAAAAGGAATTGCTAAGTGCTAGATCTATGTGATCAATGGATTGTAAGTGCTCTGTGCATATTGTGTAAGACTTGTAGAGGTGAGTGCAAGTCTCTATGAGAGACTGTAGAAGGCTTTATGCTGTAACGCGAGGAAGAATGATCTAGTGAGCTGCACAGATCTTATGTCATGTTCATATTAAGGGTTTGAGGCTCTATAATGTAACGGATTGACTGAAGGCAATAAAGAACAAGAGTTGGTGGACGTAGCCCCAGGACAGGGGTGAAACACATAAACATTGTGTTATCTTTATTGGTGCTTGTCTGAATGTGTTTATGTCTTATTTGCTTAGTGCTTTGAGATGATTAGATAGATCTGCTTGTGCTCAGTGATAATGATGTATATAATTTTACATCTAATGTACATGAATATGATCATTTCTTGATCAATTACATCTAACCTATTTACTTATGCTAAGTGCTTGTATACAATAGATTAGTGTGGATATTGCAAGGCTTTGTTTTATCAGTGAAGTAGATAATGATTTCATGTTAACGAACTAAATGTGCTAAATGATTTATTAAGTAATACAATCACAAATCTGTGTCCCAGCTAAGGTTGCAGACACTTGAGTCCTGCAACCACCCCTGCCTCTACCTCGGGTGAGACTTCATTTTCTTTGTAGGTTTTGTCGAAAGGGCCGGTAGTTAGGGTTTTGTTGGTGCGCTATTGTAGCATTGAAACCTGCGTTTGCCCCTATGCCAACAAATGGTTACGTTGTTGAGACAAAAACTGTGATTGTTGGGAACTAAGGAAGAAGAAACTTTGTGCAAATATTTGATCTAAAAGTGTGAAATTTATGTGCATAGATCTGTTTCCCTAGTGCGCAACATTTTACTTGACCTGTGAAGCTCTGTGCTAAAGAGAGAAGGCCATATATGAAGGAAAGAATCCTGATCTGAAGAAAGGAGGTCAGATCTAAAGAAAAGAAGCAAGATCTGAAAGATTTGTGCTCTAAGAAAGGTAAAAGTGAAAACTTCTAACTAAAAGAGGTAAGATCTGCAAGATTTGTGCTCTGATAAAGGTAAGAATAGTTAAAAAGCCTTAGATTTGAAAGCTTTGTGCTCTGTAAAATTAAGATAAGTGGAAATTTTTGTTTCTAGAGTATGAATCTAGATATGTCTGATAGATTCTATCCTAGCTTAAAAACTAGGGCACTGATAGATGAAAAAAGATTTGTTATGAATAGATATGATAAGAATCATTAAAGATATGTTATAGCTATGCATAGAAAAGATGTTTGGACTAAAATGTGGATGCAGGATCCTAGAAATAATTTGTTTCATGTTAGCTCAGAAGATCCTAGTGCATAGTACAAAATAAGCTAGGGATCATTTAAAAGGAAGAGAGGATTAACCTTATGTTACACTTGCAGAAGGTCGGGACATCTTGCTAAGGAATTCCCTGGTGGAAGACCTAGTTGTATTTGTTGTAAAGCTCTAGAACATGAGGTGTTGGATTGCCCTATAATGATCACTAAGCTTGAAGGAATGCACCTAAATCAAGAGAACCCTAAGATAGATCTAGAAAAGGTAGAATCCTAGAAAGAATCAGAGAAAGTATTAATACAGATGAAAGAAACCCTGAATGACCACCAACATGTCAACTTATTGGAGATCTTCAAAGAGAAGGAATGCATCAAAGAAAGAATATGGGACTTCGACATTGACTGTGTTCTGGATGAGGAAACACAGATGAATATTATTCTAGAGAGAACCTCAGAAGCTATAGGAAGGCCTGTTATGATCCCTTCACTAGGAGGAATAAGTTTATTCAAAGGAAAGCTATTAAACCTATGTGGCAGGCTCGCTCAGATACCTATGACTCTCAATAGAACTTCGACATAGGAAGACTTTGAGATTATTAAATTTGTTGAATATAGATCCCCTCTTACCATGCTAATAGGAAAACCTTGGATTGATAGAGATCAATCCAGACGAAAGGAAGAAGAAGAAGTTTTGGAACAAAAGAAGCAAGAGTTAAAAGACTTTATGACCAGAAGGATCGCACACTTGATTGAGGAACAAGAGAGAAGATCACAGATATTTAATACTAGAATCCTGGATGTCAACGGTAAGAGAACACTAGAGGAGCCTCAGAAGATTGAATTACCTATCCCAAACACATAAGAAGTATTATCCAGGAACCCTAGGAAAGAATTTCAATAGTGTGAGGTAACTAAGACCAAAGATGAAAAGAATTAGAATGAGAAAATCATTATCGAGACAAAGCTCACTAGAAAGAAGGCTAGAAAGTTAAGAAAGAAAATGGATAATACTGAAAGGTTACAGGAGGTCCTAGAGGAGACCTCGCAGAAACAAAAATTGTAGAATTGGAGCTTCACTGAGATATCAGAACAACAACACATGGCACTTCACCATGACAAAAAAATATAGTCGTTGGGGCCGATATATCCGTTCGACTTCTGTTCTGAATGGAAATGTAAGCAATAAAGGTTTGTCATCTGATCGTTGGACTATGTCATAATGGATCAAACAAGATTTAATGGAGGCTCATACCCATTGCAAGTCAATCGTTGTCGATTTACCTATTTATCTCGTCACGTCATGCACCGAGAACACTTTTTCCAACCTAGAATTCGAGCCCACAAACTAAGCCGAGTTTATACAGTGATCATTGTGATCTCATTCTCTATCTCATTACCATGTGTGAGTTGTTCCCCAATCCCACAAATTTTTTACAGTATGCTCGCCCCTCATAAATACATGACATGAACCAAAGGAAATAACTCCAAGATTATCGCTAAATCATGGACCTAGAACCTCGCGCAGTCAACCCTACTTAATGTAATGAAGATTCCTCACTTCAGGAGGAATCAAGAAGTGAAAATGTGCATCAAGTTGTTTTTGTCGTTCTATCATGAAGGATACTTATGGTTGAACCACTGCATCACAGTGGATCCAACTTTGATCAATCGGATCATAGGGCTAAGCATGCAAGCCCTTGACCCACAAGATTTCTACCCCGAAAAGACCACAGATCACACTCTTGCCCAGAGGATAAAGGATACATATGGATATGTAGAGAAGGGAATGTGTGGCTACAAGGTAGCCTCTATCCAGAGTGGCACAATGTGCCTTGCCTATCAACTAATCACAGGCAAGCTAGTTCGCAAGAAAGACCGACCCAAGTAACTAGATTTGTAGTCGACCTCGCAGGGAAGTGCGCGGAGGGCCTACATATGAATTGGTCCAAATACTTGGTGAACCAACTAGAAATAGACTGCAGGGAAGTGCAGGACCAAGGGTATGAGTTCCATTCTAGCTGGTTTCTCATATTAATCACTTTCATCATATGGGAGATGCCAAAAGGTGAAACCTTCCCAGATGTTGAGCCCTTTGAACCACTGGCCGCAAAGTTTAGTACGTTGTGGTATTCCAGCGACATGAACAAGCAGTGGAAATCAAATGTTGTCTTCCACATGTATTATAACCAGCTGAATATAGCCATACAGGCCACGCATCGCATAAACTCGAACACACTTCATAGATTTAGGCCAGTGATGAAATTCAGTGTCGACCGCCACTTCATCTACATCACAATGCACACTGATGAGGATCACCAACAACTACAATCATACTATAAGCTAATGGAGGATGACTTGGAGGAGATTACCAAGGAATGGTCGGTGAACCTCCTTGTTCTAGTGGACCCCGTAGAGATGTCCAATGTTGACAGCCCCAAAACTTCGCTGGATACAGCCAGACCTAGCAAGATAAAGAAGATCGAAGAGGTCGACAACCTAGAAAACAAATTCGTAAATACTGCATCTATATCAGTTGATCAAGGAGGTGATGGCACAGAAATAGAATAGAAGAAAGGTGAGGTTACACCGCCAAGAGACAAGGAGGATCCCTCGAAGAAAAGGAAGGTTACCCCTCCAAAACATTCTTCAAGGAATAAAATGAAAGCAACCAGAACCAAATTCGAGGCCACCCTCACCTTAGATGACTTCGAATTCATCTTCGCTACACTGAATTATGCTTCACTGGAGATAGAAGAAAAGCAGGAAGCCAAGCAAGAGGAGGTTTTCATTCACATCAAGGCCGAGCTTCAAGAAGTGCAGTAGGAACTACAGTCTAGCCACGCAGTATCCACTGCGTACGTGACAGTTGGAACACCAGAAATGGGTGATGAGCCCGCTCAATTACACAAGATTGTCGATACAGTCAAATCTCGCCTTCGACGATCTCAAGAAGAAACAACGCAAGCCACCCAGGCTCTAGTATGAGCACAGGGAGATCTACTAGAACAACACAACAATGCAGAATCAGAAAAAATGGCTCTCCAACCAAAATGGGATGAAGAGAAAGTAGAGCTACAAAAAAGCAAGGAACAGTTGCTTTCTGAGCAACTTGAATTTAAGGAAAGGGTCAACGGAGAATTTTTCTCTGTGACAATCGTCGAAGTACAGACCGAAGAATGAGTTCCATAGCAGGTGGCACAAATCGAAGAGCTAATCCAGAAGCTCCAGCAATGCATCGTAGATCTAGAGCTTTGCATTGTAACCAAAACCCCTCAGGAGATAAGAGACCAGCAAGAAGAAACTGCTCGTAGCACAGTGGGGAGATTAAAAGATATTGCCTTGGAGTGTAAGCAGTTAAGTAACCAGAGAGCCCAGACATATKAAAACCTTACAGAGAATCCATAATTACAGGTGCTGGAGTCGCAACTCCAGGAAGCAAAATAGCATGCAGATACAAAACAGACACAGCTGAAGGCCCTATCAGCAGTAGATAGAATGAAGAGGTCTCATGAGTAATGCACAACTCAACAACAGATTCATATGATTCAAATAAAAGTGATGGAATTCACTCAACAACTTCAACCTATGCAAGACAAGGCATGTTTGTTGTTTACATAGGTCGAGAGCCAAGGATCATAGATAGACCAGGTCATCCTCACATCAGAGAAACACTTAGAAGGACCGGTGAATGACATAGTGATCGAGGAGTTCATATAGCAAGAGGCCACATCCAAGAAACAAGTGAAAGAAACTCGAGCCAAGATCAAGGCGTTCGAGGCAGAGTTTTTCAGACCAGAGTGACTTGGGACGAGTCACAAGTGAGTGGTGGGGACCTATTGGCCCTTGACGAAGTTTTGGGAGTTTCTTGGTCATGTTGACCTAGTTTGGGACTTTGAAAGCCTATCGAAGGAGGAGCGCATGGAAAAGCAGAGATCATTGGATCTCGACCCCCTTTTGGGCCCCTTTTTGGGTTTTGGGGCATATGTAATGGGAAAGGGATGTTGGCCCATGGGTTTACCCATGTTTAGGCCTATTTTGTAATGTATATATAGAAGGATATGAAATATAGAAAGAGGTCGGTGTGCTAAGTGAAAAATTAATGGATAAGTGCTAGATCTAGTTGATCAATGGATTGTAAATGCTATGTGCATATTGTGTAAGACTTGTAGAGCTGAGTGCAAGTCCCTGTGAGAGACTGTAGAAGGCTTCGTGCTGTAACGCGAGGAAGAAGGACCTAGCGAGTTGCGCAAATCTTCTGTCTTGTGCAGAATAAGGGTTTCAGGCTCTGTGTTGTAACAGATTGACTGAAGGAAATAAAAAATAAGAGTTGGTGGACGTAGCCCCAGGAGAGGGGTGAACCACATAAACACTGTGTTATCTTTCTTGGTGCTTGTCTGAATGTGTTTGTGTCTTCTTTGCTTAGTGATTTGAGATGATTAGATAGATCTTCTTATGCTTAGTGCTAATGATGTATAGAATGTTAGATCTAATGTACATAAATATTCTCAGTAATTGATCGGTTACATCTAACCTATTTACTTATGTTAAGTGCTTGTATACGGTAGATTAGTGTGGATATTGTGAGGCTCTTTTTTATTAGAAAAGTAGATAATGATTGCATGTTAAGTTACTGAAGGTGCTAAATGTTTTATTAAGTAATACAATCATAGATCTGTGTCCCAGCTAAGGATGTAGACACTTGAGTCCTAGAACCACCCCTGCCTCTACCTCGGGTGAGAGTTCATCTGCTTCACAGGTGTTGTCGAAAGGGCCGGTAGTTAGGGTTTTGTTTATGCATTGTTGTAGCGTTGAAGCCTGGGTTTGCCCCTATGCCAACAGTATGTCGTGGAAATATGAGTGTTTTTTGGAGGACATGGGACAATAGAAATGCAATGATGAGAAACTAGCCCACAAGTTTTCCTGTCAATTTGTATATCGCAGAAGTCTCGGTGCTATTTCTAGCACACAAAACAATAGAGACTTAATTTTGAGCAAGCAAGGCCGAGAACCCACGATACAAAAAATTCCTAAGTATGGAATGAGGGATCCTCATATGCTCCATAAAATATCATGTCCATACTTTAGAAAAGTACATGTTTACTATGTATTGCTCATTTGTGAGAAAACGTTTATATCACTCGCCTGACCAAATTGTATAAACTTTCTTGTCTAATTAAATGTTGCAATATCG
This sequence comes from Picea engelmannii, assembly GCA_009831015.1. NCBI lineage: Eukaryota > Viridiplantae > Streptophyta > Pinopsida > Pinales > Pinaceae > Picea > Picea engelmannii. The sequence continues at coordinate 445,089 of ML787624.1, forward strand.
ATATTTAATATTAATAATTTAGTATTGAAAATAATGATTTTAGATATGTTAGATAGCTGATAGGGATTACCATCCGTAAACAATGGAAAACTTGAACCTACTAGGCCTCGAGTTCATCTGTCAATTTGTATATCACGGCACTCCAAGTGCTATTTGGAGGACACAGAACAATGGAAGTTCAATGTTGAGACAACCAACTCGCAGGTCCACTCGTCAATCTGTATATCACGGAATTGTGGGTTCTATTTGTAGCGAGCGTAACAATAGAGGCCTAATTTTCATCCCGCCAACCCAAGAACCCGTGATCCAAAAAAGTGGCTAAATATGGAATTGTGGATCCGTACATGCTCTATAAAAATTTCATTTCCATAGTTTATAAGAGTACATACTTAGTATGTCTTACTCGTTTTTTGAAAAATTTGTAGGTGCAGAAGTTGGCGGCTTCACGACTTCAGACTTCACTTACTTTTATATCACCGTCCTGACAGGACGCTTCCCCGTTTGATATTGTAATAAACGAATATAAACTGGCCCAAGTCCAATTGTGCTATGACATGAACAGGAGGCCCTTAAAATTCAAATAGCTGGCAAGTCCACTTGTCAATTTGTATATCATGGAAACGTGGGTGCTATTTGTAGGGAGCAAAACAATAGAGGGCCAATTTTGAACCCACCATCCAAATAGTGGTTAAGTATGGAATGAGGGATCCATATATGCTCTAAAAAATCTAATTTCCATAGTTTTTAGAAGTACATCTTTACTATGTATTACTCATTTCCTCTGAATGTTGTTTAGAAGACATAGAACAATAAAAATGCAATGTTGAGCGACCCAGTCCGTAGATTTAGCTATCAATTTGTATATCGCGAGACTCTTAGTGCTATTTGTAGAATACATAACAATAGAGGTCCATATTTGAGTCAGCCAAACCAAGAACCCGCAATCGAAAAAGTGGCCAAGTGGCGGGATCCATACAAGATATATAAAAGCCTCATGTCCGTACCTTGTAAGAGTTCATACGTAGTATGTATTACTCGTTTTTCGAAAAATTTCTACTTGCGGAAGTTGGTGGATTCACGACTTCACATTTCAATTACTTTTATATAACCAGCCTGATCGACCGGTTCTCCGTTTGATATTGTAAGAAACGAATATAAACTGGCCCGACGAACTTGTCCAAGTACTCTCGGAACACCCCGTTCATCAAACTCATGAATACCCCTGGGGCGTTTGTCAGTCCAAACGGTAAAACAGTAAACTCGTAATGTCCAAATCTCGTCTTAAAGGTGGTCTTATGGATTTCATCCTCCTTGATCCATAACTAGTGATACCCGGATCGCAAATCGATCTTGGAGAACACCGTCGCACCCTTCATTTGATCGAAAAAATCATCAATTCTTGGTAAGGGATATTGATTCTTGATCGTAGCCTTGTTCAGTTGACGATAGTCAATGCAAAGCCTCCATGATCCATCCTTCTTTGGTATGAAAATAACTGGTGCACCCCATGGTGACACACTAGGACATATCAATCCCAGGTCCAAGAACTTCTTTAGTTGCATTTTCAACTCTTGCAACTCCGGGGTCGACATCCGATAATGCGTTCTTGATATCGGTTCGGTTCCTGGTTTCAGGTCTATGGTAAACTCCAGTTCCCTTTCCGGCGGCATCCCAGGAAACTCCTCTGGAAATACGTCCGCAAACTCCTTCACCACCGGAAGGTGTTCTAGACCTTTCTCTACTCCCTTCTCGTTTAGCGCGAGGATCGCATAAAGTTTGCACCCCTTGCGCATACTCTTCTGTAACTGTAAGGAAGAGACGAACCGCAGGGAAAATCCCTGGTTTCTTCCTACAATCACACATCTTTGTCCTTCGTCATCAACCAAGCTCAACCGTTTCGTCTTACAGTTGAGTATCACCTCATGCGTTTCCAACTAATCCATATTGATCACGACATCATAAGATCCTAATATCGTGATGTACAAGTTGATCCTCGTGAAAAAATCTCCCAGGTTAAGGGTACAGCCTGTAACCTTTCCTCCAACCTTCTGTTTGTCTCCCGAAGCCATCTCCACGAAGCTAAACTCATCCTATTCGACTGCCTTTACCTTAATCCTTTTTAGCGTTGCACCAGAAATGAAACTCTCAGTAGCTCCTATGTCTATCAAAATACTAAGTGTCTGGTCAGCGACAATACTTGTCATCTCGAGCACCGTCGACTGGTTCTATGCCTGGCGGTTATTCACCACTGCATGAATCTGATGGTCCTTGCCCATATCTCCCACTGTAGTGGGTCCGGCTGATCTGGACGCTCTGGTCCTCTCCACAGGACAGTCACGCTGGTAGTGTGTCTCCCCACATGTCCAACACCCCTTCTTTGGCCCAGTAGTTCTGGTACCTGAAGTAGAAGATAACGGCCCACCGGCCTGGAATCCAGGTCTTTTCTGCTGAACAGGCCTAAATTGCTGTTGCGGCGGGCGACGCTGGTGCTGGTGTTGTGGTCCCCAATAAGGTGTCTTTTGCTGAGGCGAGGGTCATCGAGGTGTAGTGAAAATGGATCCCCTCTGGAAGCCACGATATCCCGACGTATGTCTCGCTGGTGTCTGGTGCTGCGGCGTTCCAGATGAACCCTGCCCTGCTGGTCTCACTAGAGTCTTGGTCTGACCCCCGCTGATAAGCTCCTCCTCTGCTATGAGGGACTTTTGGACATCGTCGTGCAAGGTTTGAGGCATTGAGATCCTAACCTTTGCACGCAGGTTGTCGTTAAGGCCAAACACGAACCGGTTGACCTTGAGTTTCTCTGTGTTAAGGTGCGGAGCATACCGGAGCAGCTCCATGAAACGTGCCTCGTACTCAGGCACCGTACGACCTCCCTGTCGTAATGCATTGAACTCATTGAGATGACGCTCAATGAATTCCTATGAAAGGTACCTCTCTCGGAACCGTTCCTCGAACAGTTCCCATAACACGTCTTCAACGACCATGTTCAACTGCGACAGGAGCATCTTCCACCATAGAAGAGCGCTCCCTTTCAGTTGAAAGACTGCCATACAGACCTTCATTTTGGAGGTATAATCGCGAAGTGCGAAGCACATCGCCATATTCTCCAACCATGCCTCGGCGGCTACGCCGTCCGGGGCACCAAAGAACTTGGGAAATTTTACCTTCTCGAGTTCACGATGGATGTTACCTGTAATGGCCGGTGCGCGCGGCGAAACCTCAGCGGGTGCCGACGCCCTGGCCTCGTCTCTGTCCAATCGGCTGATCAGTGCCTCATACATGCGCTGAAAGGACCTCATCATCTCAATCACGTCTCCAACGAATATCTGCTCCTATCCAAGAACCTGCTCACCTCCCTGGGGGTTATACCCGTCAGGCGTGCATGCTACTGGAGGCGTCACACCTCCTCCCCTAGCACCCCGTCGTCTGCCTCCACGGCATCCTCTAACCATGATTACTTGCACGCACACAATCAACTATATCAACAACAGTATACTCAATCAATCATGTCAACAAAAGTCGTAGCGAATCCCAAGCCGCGGGTCGAACCGGCTCTGATACCATATGTAATATCCTCCTCGTTACAACGAACCAACTCTAGTAACTAGTGCAATTTTTTTTTTTAAATCCCTTAGTGTGTGTGTTTAAAAAGTGTGTGCGCGCATGTACAAAGGAAACAATCAACGCATTCGACTCTGCGTCACCACCCGACGACGAATAAGACGCAACCATGATGAACATAAAAGGGCGACAAGGACGCGCAACAAGTAACTGCATGCATACACGACGATCACAAGACGATAAGTAGAACTGACTACCCGCCTATCCTACCCTGCAATGGTTAGGACCTCCAATACACATAAGCAACGCTCAAGCCTAGGTTCCCATCGATTTTAACCATTTAAGGTCTCAGGGCCGGCGACTGTTCTGAGGAACATGGAGGTGTCTACATCCCGCCTGACACAAACAATACCAACACTTAAAAATGCTAAATCTATCAACATCAATGAGGAATACCAACACTTAAAAATGCTAAATCTATCAACATCAATGAGGAACCCAAGTTTGTTCTATTAACCAAAATCAATTAAACCAAGGGTGAGAGTAAACTTTTCTATAATTCATCGTACATTAACCGTGCATTAACCATTCTACCATTAACCGCGCATTACCATTCTAGTTCTAAATCGCTCCATCATCATCAAGGATTGTTAGCTCATTAGATCACAATTAAAATTATTCATTCTATCTACCAGGTGCAAGAATCCGATTTACAATAGCTCACAAAACAATCCATCTTCTTAAACTACCATTTGTCGGAGAATAAGTCCCATTTGAGTAAGAGAAATAAAACTGGGCTAGAAAATCTACAACAACATATAATAGTTCTGGTAACCAGTAGAGATCTATTGACACCCACTTTTAAACTCTTCCTAAGTGGTGTCAAGAATCAAACATTAATTTCATCATGCTATTGTAACAATTACCATTCATTCAATTGCTTTATAATGCAACATCGATTCCCTAAACATAATCAACATTGCTTGGTTTAATATAATCGGTTTGCAAACAAAAATAAAAAATACCTCCTTATTATCTAACGCTAACCTTACACTGTCTTATGCTGCGATAACATTAACCTAAAACAGAGTTAACATTTCATTTATAATGTAATGAAAGCTACAGAACATCAATACTACGACCCCAGAATATAATATGATAACATACTAAAGGCAACAGAATATAAAGGCAATAACTACGAACATAATATAATATAATAAAGGCAGTAGAATAACCAGGTGATAATACAATAAAGGCAATAACTACTGTACAAAATCTAATATAATAAAGGCAACAAAATGTCAGGAATCCCTCCTGCGCCAGATATTGAGCGCAATCAAATAAAAATCTGTGTTCGAAAAATAAAAGTAAAATCATTCGACACCCATTTCAATTACCAGAACAAGAAACTGGGTTCAACTCAATTCACAACTCACAATCATGTTTTAGTTGTTCACAAGAGTTTATTACTTCTGGTTTTAACCAATCAAATTGACTAACCATATTCCAGTTTCCCAATCACAAGAAAACAAAATTTGATTCAATTCAATTTAATCTGCAACTCGTAAATCATTTCTAGTTGTTTCAAAAGAATTTAGTACTTCTGATTTCAACGAAAATACAATTACTTAACCATGAAATTGTTACTTCTAGTTTCAAGGTAAAATTGACTAACCAAAGAATGTATTTCTTCTGGTTGCAACAGAATTAAAATTGACTAACCCTACTCCAAAAGAGCACTGAACCGGTCACTTACTGATATGCCTCAAAAGCCGACATGAACTCTGCCCTTTTTTCGACGAATTTTATATAAAAAAAAAGGTAAGTAAAACACCAACGGCAAAGTAGAAATTTGGATCAACAACTAACTGACGTTGAATTGGTGCGCTGTCCTAAGGGAAAAATGTTATTAAAGTCGTCGAGAGCTAAAATGCCCAACGCCTATTACGACCACCCAGCGTTGTTTGAGCAACAATCTCAGGTTTAACTAGGGAAGAAGCAATAAATCGTCCTAAGGGCAAGACGCATGAGGTGGGGGTTCTTCGTCTGGTTCAGTAAGATGCGCAGGACTTATGGGCATCTTGCAGTGCCACAACTCCGACCATCCAGGCTACGCTAAGGGACAATCGAGGTAGAATGGAGCATCGCACGGTCATTTCCAGGTGAAGAAGAATTTAACCCAAGACAAAAATAGTCTGGGCGGCAGTAACCGAATTCCAGGGAGTAGAATCCATGGGTAAGGTTTGGGTGAAGGTAAATTCAAGGTAAGGCGCAGCAGGAGACAGGGAAAGGTCTACAATTTAATCATTGAGGAACAAGCTCACATCGATTCGCTAAGGGATACCCGACCACTATCAGGGCCATGCATTTGCACAACTAAACACTGTCAATGCATCGTTTTAACATCACAGTGAACTCACGCGTTGCTCAACAAAACACCGTCAATGCACCAAAGGATTATGTGTGCACCTTGCCAACTACAAAACTCATATTTTTTTATTTATGATTCACCCGAGATAATCAGCTACAGTTTGAAAATACCATTTTTATTTGTGGCAGACGACAAATCCAGAACCCGCGTTTTTTTTTTTAATGAGGTTTTATGATAGTTGCAAAATAAGGTTAAGTAAACCGTAGCATTCCGTTGTCTTTGGAACATTATCAAACGCAGCGAGCTGGTCGATCAGTAACAATTCATGGAATAACCAATAATCCAACGGGAAGTGAAATACAGAGGCAACTCATGGTTGGAAGCGTTAAGAGCAGAAGGAAATCTTCCATCGAACTGATGGATTACAGTAGGGTAAAGTCGAGGTGATGTGTGTGGAAACACAGAGGGTGTTTTCCTTTAACACGTCATATGGAACAAGAAAACCACAACCCCAAAAAGTAACGTAGACCTGACCAGATTGTTGTCTGGTATCGACGCAGGGTGAAGGATAGATCACAATTAAGGAGGAGATGTGCAGCCTAGTCCAACAATATAAAAACATGAAGGAAAGAAAAGACATTTACACAGTCCAGAATATAAACCATAGTTATTTTACACAATCCAGAAATATAAGCAATAATTATTTTACAAGTCCAGAACTATAAACAATAATTATTTTCGCAAGCCCTTACCATGCATTCTAACTATCACAGTAAAAATTATACAACAACATTATTACAGTGAAGAAACCAATTCGATCATTCTACTCTACCAAATAACGCGCGTACCTTTTTCCTTATCGACTGCCTCGATTTCGTCCCGCGCTCCTTGCCTCTTTTGCTCGCCGACCGTAGAGACTACACCGGTACCTCCCAGGAAAACGCTAGGGGTACTCTGCTTCCCCTTTAGCCCCCCGAGCCGAAAAGGGGCCACACAAAGTCCAGATAGTATACCTAGCTTCCCAGCTCACCTCTAAGGCTGAGCTACCACTCTAATCTCAGTTGAGAAAATCCCAACTCCTCACAAGCAATCAGTCCAGTTTACCATTTCGGCAGCATAACAATACCTAATAGCTGATCCCCCCCCTTTTTCCCCATGCCCCTTTCTTTTTATAGAGTTTTGACCTAAATCACATTTATTTTAAGTTTTAAATGAAAAACCCTCTAAAAATTCTCTGCCTTACAAGTGTCACTCATCCCCCACGTTTCTCCAAAATTATTTTCCCTTTTTTCTTTTTTTTTTTTAAAAACCCAAAAAGGTAAATGCGCTAAGCATCTTTTCATTTTATTTTTAAATTCATATTTTTTTTTTTATACTCCCGCTCGTTAAATAATTTTATTACTATTGGTTCAATTTGAGTTTATGTATGAGTTTTAAGGAATATAGTTTAGTCCCTTAAGCATTCAATTTATTCAATCAAAACTATGGCTTTTGGTATTCGTTTATTTATGAATTAGTTAAATTTTTGAAAAACTATTGCGTTCATAAGGGAGTTATGCTTTCAATATGTTAATGAACTCTCATTGGAGGTTGCGTTTAAAGAAGTAGAGGCCTTCAATGAAATTTATTGTCTGAGTTAACTAAAATTGTACTTATGTGTATTTTTATTTTTAAGAAAAGTTATGTTTCAATTTGAATGAAGGTTATGAGTTCATTAAAAGTTAAATGGTTGAAAAAGATTATGAAATCTAGTATCCGTTGATATATTGGTTGTAGTTGGATGAATTTAACGTTAATAAATCCAAGAACTAGAGCTCAAGTATGTTCTAAAATTGTATTCTCCTTGCACTGCATTGAGGTGCGAACTCTAGCCTAAAATCTCATAATGATGTTTTGCTTAATTATTTTAATGGTTATTAGGGTTAATTGCTATTACTAATGATATTTGGGTACATGATTAGGTCGATATTCGTAGGAGCTATTTCATTTAGAATTAGGGTTAGGCTTTTTTTTATAGTTAGAGTTAGGGCCTTTTTCCTTAAGGTTAAACGAAATTTTTATCTTAGAGAAGTTTTTTTTTTTACTTAGGTTTAGATTTTGAACTGGACGACGATTTGTTTAGCGGTGTCGTTTTAAGAATTTATTAAGGCGTTATTGTCTTAGGGATATTTAGGTTTGTTTCCTTCATCCACATCAATGCGACGTGCCCTTCAGGACGCACCACGTGCTCCAAGGGTGCCACTCACCTCGTTCGTTTCCTTTGCGCGAC
>ML787624.1:483798-495453 GCA_009831015.1 Picea engelmannii
TACAATGGAGATTAATATTACTTGTGTTATCTTCCCTAACCCCTTTCCATCGTATAACATCTACCTTAACAATTTTCATCCAATTCCTCTAGTATGTTTTTCAATTTCACCAAGATTATTGTGAGAAATGTTTATGGAAGATTACCAGATTTATCCTGACCATGCTGTTGGTTTCATTGGTGTAAATAGGAGGTTTCGTGGCTTCTTTCAACTCTCGAGAAACTATTTGGAGCTTTTCCAATGCCTCCTCCTTCTTCTCCAACTCTTTTTGTAGTTGAGTTATCATCTAAGTGAACCTAACCTCGCATTGATTTTCCAAATGGATGACCTTCTCTCCTAAGTGTACAAGCTCAAATATTGTATTGTCCCAATATTTTATATCCATAGTTAGGGATTCTTAGAATTCAAAAAACTACTTCTTTATTAATGGAAGTAGTCTCGACAAACTCTCAAGGTTCTTCTTCATCTCTCTTCTTCTCTAGTTAAATGTCTCAACCTATTTCCTCAAGTGTGTATTCTCTTCTTGAATCTAAGCATTGATGACCCTTAAGGTTCCTCTTCTCTTCAAATTTGTCAATATGACTCATAATCAAGGATTCAAATTCTTTGATACCTTATGGTCTATAAATGAGGGACTTATATCCTACTCAATTCACCAACAAAGATCCTCCATGGAATTTAATTCTAGTCTCTATTCTCCATGTTATACATAGATCTATGTCTTCAGGGATGGCTTCAATGCCTATATTGTCAGTATAACCTACATATAAAAAAAAGATAACAATAAAATAATAGTTAGGACTCTAATTTGGTTTGTCTGTTCTAATTGTTACCAGGTAGAAAAACATAAATTGACTATGTTTCTCTTATTCAAAGCTTGCTCCTAGTATTGAGGTATGGGAAGATCATTTTATTTGTTGTATTTTATATGCTATGAGAATCCTCTATACAAAAATGGTTACAACCATCCTTTGTAGGTGATTTCAACTAACAACGAGTCTACATCTGGGTCAATTCCAATTAATTCCCTATATGTATTCAAGCATGGTGGGAAAAAGCTAGTTAATAGATGTATGCTCACTATTGTGGTAACAAACACACATAGAGATGCCTAAACTATTATAATTATAAATCAAACCATGTGAACTACTCTTCAATTTTAGGAAGATATGAATCACCCCAATTGCTAATCATTGTTGATTCTACCACACATATATGAGTTTGTAATTAAACAACCCATAGAATTAAAATGGATTTTTATTTAAACACATGGGAGATGGTTTTAATTAAAATATAAGAGATGGTTGTCCTAAAATGTGAGATTTAGACAAACCACTTCAAATCAATTCTTTTCTAAAGAAAAAAAATAAATCCCAATGTGATTCCTCTTGACCAATTCATAGATAGAATGAACTACCTAATCCGTCTATCCAAGAACTTGAAACAATACCCAACCACCAATTTGTATAACCTTAATATATGAGGAAATGACAATGTATCGGGGATGTGTACAAATTTCATGGCATGTGTACAAGCCTAAATATAGTTTAGACACAATGTATAACACTCCTATAGTACAATCTGTTAGAAATAATAGGTTTGTTCATTTAACCATAGACAATATAGCAATATTGTCAACCAACCATAGGTTGAAGCCACCCCCGAGCAGCTTAACCTTGATAGAAAATAATTATGGAAAAAAACCCTAGGACTAATAGCCAATCAAGGTAGAATATCACTCTCCAGAGTTAGCATACCAAGTAGAAATTCCAAACCATAACCAAGAGATATTCCAATACTAAAACCGAAAATACAAGTTGCAGTAGCTGCAACTACAACTATGCTCGTGACTTGCGCACAACTAAATTTCTGAAGTTGCGAGTTGTGTGTGTCAAATGAGCTCTGGCCTCCTATATTTATACTACTCCTCCTTCGCTATCTGGGATGACTTCTCATTATGGAGACTAAAAACTCAATATTAAATATTTCCTTTAGCTGACTTTTCTTCTAGGTTTATGTCCAATGCTTTAGGGTTTTTTCTTACTTCCAGGAATATTCTATTCTTGTCAGGGTTAGACATGGAGGTTAATACCTCCCAAAAATACCATAATAACGACACTCCCTCCTAGCTAAGTAGGTATTGAAAGAAATGGTCTTGAGCACAAACATACCATTCAACCAATAGCATCATCATATCCATATAGATTATCTCATGATTAGATCACTAACACCATCATCACTATTAGTATCATCTGATAGAGTAAAATTCATCATCTCTCAAAGCCATAATCCATCTGAGTAATCATGGATGATGTTGAATAAGTCACTCACTCCACAAAGTAATACAAGAACCATTCTTCTAATTCAGATATATGTCCTAGAAGAATAAATGTCTTGGACCATTTTCTATCTGTAGAATGTATGTCCATCAACACACTGACTATCCATCTAGTTGATAATCATTTTCAATACTAATAATAGTCTACATGGCAATCAAAACAATGTCATTCAATAGAACACAACTGTCTCTATCCATAGTAGTACAAACCTACCATCTAGTGGTACACAACCACACCAAGTAGCACATGACTACTTAGTCAGTGACACATAGTCACAACTAGTGGAAGACATCCACCACAGTAGCATACATATACTATCCAAAGACATACAATATCCATAGAAATTATCTCATCTGATATCAACCTACATAAACCAATATCATGATATAAACTAAGTCATCTGGGCCATTCTTCTACTCACATATGTGAGATATGGAAGAGTATCTGCCCTTATAATGTCAAACATCAACTATGGGCTATCTAAACTATTCTTCTCAAGCATAGAAGAATAATTGTCCCTAATTTCTAAGCCTGGACCATTCACCTAACTGGGCCATTCATCCGGAAATAATCATAGTGCAACATGGAGAGAATGAGTCTTCTCTAGGGAATGCTTGTCCCTGATTGTTGAACCTAGACCATTCACCTAACTGGGCCATTCTTCTGGCACTAAATATAGTGAAACCTGGGTAGAATGAGTCTACCCTAGGGAATGATTGTCCATACCATTTCCTAATGGAAATGACTATTCTGCACCAACCTCCAAAACAAACCATTCTTTGAAATTTCTCACAACTGGGAACTTCGAAAGAATGACTGCCCAACGAGGCTGACCATTCTACTTGACCACTACTCAGAGTGACTACCAAGAAGAATGAATATCCTAGACCATTCCACCACACTGGCCACAAGGGGAATCACTATATATGGTACATCTACAATCTATTGGACCATTTTCATTAGGAAAATGACTGTCCGATCTGGACCATTTTCGAAAATGAAAAATGCATGTCCGTCAAAAATCTCAAACCACTTTCTGAACTGGAAAGGAACTACTCATCTTGGACCATTTTTCAAACTAAAAAATGATTGTCCATAAATCAATAACATACCAGTTCTCCCTCCCAACCTGGAAGTGATCTCTTCCTTTTTCAATAAGGAATTTGTTTCCACAAGCCCCGAGCTGTTTCTTGAGTATGCAAACTTTTCATCTTGGGCAGAGGCTTTAACAAAATATCTGGTATCTTCTCAACTATGGAGATATATTAGAGAACCACTTCTCTTTTTTTGACTTCATGCTTGATCTCAATGTACTTCGGTGTATCATGGAAGACTGGTTTTCTCTAAAGGCTTCATATAGATCTGATCATTACCATATATCATGGTCAAATTCGGCACTTTTGTTTCCTTCTAGTTCATAACATCATGGAAAGGATCAAACTGAAACATATCCAAGTAGCACTTCTTCTATTATCATGAGAGTTTTCCATGCATTAACAATCCATCATCCCGGATTTCTGATTAATTATTCTAATACACCATATTTGTCATAGAAATCGTTTACCACGGTTCTGTTTTATATGAGATATGCTTCATCGGGTTGTTTGAATCCATACAATTTCTTCTTATATCTCCATACATGAGTCTCTTTATGGTAAAAGCTTCTTTCTCACTTTTTTTATTGGGAAGAGTAGTATTTTTCATGTAAATTGCAATCCATGGATACTGCAAGAGGTATATCTTGTTTACCAAAACAAGTTGTTGTCATAGTCTTATCCCTCCTTCTGGAAGAACCTTTGAATCTTTCAATGCTTCCATTCATAATTTTTTTCACATTTTCTTACATACATTGTTCTTTATCATAGCTTCCATTCCTTCGGCTCGATAGCTTCTTAGTGCGTTCAAACCAAGATGTGATTCTCGTTATAATAATTGGTTGTTATTTCTTTTCTTTCTTTATTTCTTGGAATCTTCATGTTCTTCCTCATATCTCTCTTTAGCTCTTAGGTCCATGGGGTCTTCTATATGCCCTAAATATTCCAACTTCTTCCTTTCATCATAGGATCATGGATGTAGATGGACAAACAAGGACACTTTAAGGCTTCCTTTCAAAGAAGACTTCTTCTAGAGTCAAAATGAACATGTCTTAATTATTATGGATGTTACTTTCAATGGAAACATTGATAGATTTTAATGTACCCCAAATTTACCACTGAAAAAAAATAAATAATAAAATTAAAAAAAAAAATAGGGTCATTAGAATTATTCCAACACTTTCAATACCTTTCAACATTCCTTAAATATAACTATAGAGTAACTTTATTACTTATTTTATCTCCCACAATTTACACTTATCATTTCTTTGATATAGGTGCAAGTTGTAAATACAAGTCTCTATCTCAATCCTATTCTCAAAGAGGGTGAAAATAGCTTAATAACTTCAACAATATATATATATATATATATATATATATATATAACTTAGAATTTGAATTCTAGTCATGCAAACCATGGGGAATACTATGGAATTACATAGATGCATACAATGATCTCTAGGCTATGTTAAAATATGAATGAATGTGATCATTTTACCATTGAAAATATCACTATTTTCACCCAACCATAGGCCGAAGCCACCCTCCAAGAACCTTAACCTTGACAGGGAATCACTCTAGAAGCAAAACCTAGGCTAGATAGCCAAAAAAAGGGTAGCACACCTTTCCCCAAGGATAGCGCACCAACAAGATATGATCAGATAGTCCAAACCCTAACCAAGAGATTATCTAAGCCAAATGTGATTTGCTAGCTGTAGCAGCTGCAATGGCATCTCTCCTCCAAACCTGTGCACAAAACTGGGCACTGTAGTGCACAGAAGTGTTGCTCTGCAATTCTGAGACTGCCTGCCAGAATGAAGACTGGCCTCCTATATTTATAGTAAATTTGGCTAACTTCCTGACCTGTCTTCTCATTATGGGTATCTTTATGTTCAGTATATATTATTTCTTCTGGTCGACTTATTCTCTTGGAGGCTAATAACCTAATACAATTTATCCTCTTGAGCCGACATGTCTTCTAGGGTTATTATCCAACTCATTAGGGTTTCGTCTTACTTCCCAAAATATTCTATTCTCGTCAGGTTTTCACGTGGATTTAAATAACTCCAACAACTACCATAATATCAGCACTCCCTCCTAGCTAGGGAGGTATTACAGGTAATGGTCTTGAGAGCAAATACACCATTCACTCGGTAGCATCAACATAGTTGTATACACTATCACATGACTAGATCATGATCACCATCATCACCATCGGTGTCATCAACTGTATCATCTCTTGGAACCATACTCTAACTGAGTAATGATACTCACTCCACAGAGTTACATAAGAGCCATTCTTCTAATCTAGAAGAGTAAATGTTCTGAACCATTTTATGTATGGAAAATCTCTGTCCATTAGTCATCCATCTAGCTGATAATCATTTTCAACATCGTTGATAGTCTTCAAGCCAATTGGAACAATATCATTCAATAGAACACAACTGTGTCTATCCATAGTAGTACACAACTACAATCCACTGGTACACTACCACACCAAGTACCACATAGATACTTTATCAAACAGTGGAACACATCCACCATAGTAGTATACATCTAGTGTTTAGAAACATACGGTCTTCGTAACAATCATTTGATACCAACCTACACAGAAACAATGTTATATAGATTGAATCATCTGGGCCATTATTCCACTCACATCTGTGAGATATGGAAGAGCATCTTCCTTTATAAAGTAAAACATCAATGATGAGCTATCTGGACTATTCTTCTCAAGAAAGGAAGAGTAATTGTTCTGATTTCTGAACCTTGACAATTCCCCACCTTGGGCCATTCCTCCGACATTAAAAAAAGTGTAACCTAGAGAGAATGAGTCTTCCCAAAGGAATTTTTGTTCTTGATTGTTAAACCTGGACCATTCCCCACCCTGGTCCATGCCTACAGTACTAAACAAAGTACAACCTAGAGAGAGTGAATCTTCCCTAATGAATGACTGTCTAGACCATTTCCAAAGGAAATGACTATCCTGCACCAACCTCCAAAATGAAACATTCCCCATGTTAACCACAATGGGAAATCATTGTCCGATGAGGTGGGCCAGTCTTCTTGAGTAACCCTCAAGAAAAGAGACTGAACTAGACCACTTCCCATGTTAACCACAATGGGAAGTCATTGGCTATGGTACATCAACAATCTGGACCATTTTCTAAATTGGAAAATGTATGTCCGTCAAAAATCTCAATCCACTTTCCGAACTGGAAAGAATCTTCTCATCCTGGATGATTTTTCGAACTGAAAAATGACTTTCCATCAATCAATAATACATCATTACTCCCTCCCAACCTAGGAGTCATCTCTTCCTTTTTCAATAAGGAAGTCATCTCCACAAGCTCCAGCTTGAGTATGCAAAATCTTTCATCTTGGATAGAATCTTTACCAAAATGTTTTCTTATCTTCTCATCTTGTGGATATATGTATTTGGAGAACCACTTTCTCCTTTCTAGGCTTCATCATGGATAATGTAATTCTTGATTTCAAATGTAGTTTAGTCTGGAACAATGGTTTTCTCTGAAGGCTTCATGTAGATCTGATCAATAAATTATATCATTGTTGGAAAAATTGAACATATCCATGTGCCACATCTTTTGTCATCATGAGATCTGATCCTCTGAGTGATCATCTTGATAAAATATCTTTGTTATATAAAATCTTCACCATGCTTCTGTTGTGCACTGGAGATTCTCCACGAAGTTATCTTCTTCCATCTGCATACAAGGGTCTCTTTCTGGTATGCTTCAAAGTCTTAAGGTTTCTCTTCATACGCTCTTTGTTCAATTTCTCTAGAGAACAATCTTTGCATTTATCTGATGTACAAATCTAACCCATGGATATTGCAGATGGTATAAAGACTCATGTAGAGGTATGTCTGGTTTATTGGAACAAGTAATCATCATAGTATTCTCCCTCCATATGGGAGAACCTCTAGTTCTGGATCTTGTAATGCTTGCATATATACATTGTTATTCATCACAACTTTCAGTTCCTTTGTTTATTTTCTTTTATTGAGTTCATATCAGATTGGTAATCTTGTGATTCTTAATACAATGACTGGTTGTTCTGGTTTCTCTTTCTTTCTTGGAATATTCATGTTCTTCCTGATGTTTTTCTTTAGCTCTTGGGTCCATGGAATTTCTTATAGATTCCATGCCCTTAAATATTCCAGTTCTTCCTTTCATTATAGAATCATGGATGTGGATGGACAACCAGGGATACTTTAGGGCATCTCTTCGAAGAAAACTTCTTCTAAGGTTGAACTGAACATGTATTGTCTTTCATGGCTTATACGATGGATATATACTTCATCATCTTCAATGGATAATAGGATTATCTCCCTCCTAATCCTTGCTTCATGTATGAGTGCATATAATCGACTCCCTCTGTCTAATAGAGTCCATTCTTTTGTCTGCATCCTTATTGTCTTTTGCAATATATAATCGTCTCCCTCTGTCTAACAGAGTCCATGCTTTCATCTTATTGTCTTCTGAAAAACATCATAAGTCTTTCTCCAATTTCCTCTTGATTGCTGACTTCTTTCTGTCTTTGATTCTTTTAAGTCTCTTCATGATTGATTATGATTTCAACTTTCCTTGTATAATGATAGCAGTCCTTATCTTGTTGTTCTTCCATAGGTATAGTTATTCTTGGACCACATTATCTTTCGAGAGATAGATATACAATATATGTATAGAGACGATGCAAACAAGATATGTACAATAATTAAGAAGAGTATTGTTACCTTCAGAAGAAGAAGTCTCTTTCATCATGCTTAGTCTTCTTTGTAGGTTCCTTTTCTTCGGAAACTGATGCTTCATGTTTCTCCTTCCTTTTCTTTAGTTCAAGACAATGATTCGTGTAGTGACCATACTTTTGACAGTTGAGGCATTGTATTTCTGAAATATCTTTCTCTTGATTTAGCTTACTCCTTGAACCAATCTTCCTTTTGTTCCTAAAATTCTTGAATATTGTTGTGAAGGCTTGATCATCATATTTATTTTGGGGTTTCTCTTTTGCGTTGATTATAGATTCTTCTTGAGCACAACAAGTCCAAAGTTCTTCAAATGTAGGATACTCCTTTCTTGTGTTCATCCTTGTGGAAAATGCATCTCATGTCTTGGGAAGACCATTGAGTACTATGTTTACCAATTCCTTCTCTGAAATGATCTCTTCAATAGCTTGTATTTGATATATTAACTGGGATATCCTCACAAACTCTGATGCTATGCTATCATCATCATTCATATTCATGTCATAGAGCTCATTCTTTAGACACATTATTTGTCCAATGTTTCTGACTAAGAAGAGGTTTGTTAGGGCATCGCACATCTTCTTTGATAAGTCAAGATGGGAGATGTAGGGTATCAAGTGGTCTTTTATATAGTCCACTATGATACTCATGGAATTGATGTCACTGTATTTGAACTTCTCCATAACTGCAACGTTTTGTGGTTCCTTCTCTTTCACTTCTTCAAACTCTAGTTCCACGATCTTTCCTTTCATGATATCTAAGACTTTATTTTTGGCAAGGTTGAGGTCAATCCTTGAATTCCATGCTCTGAAGTTAGAAGCTCCATCTAACTTGTTCTATGACATCATAGAGTAGGTCATGGCTTCCTTGACTTGGTCAACCCTAGATTTGATCAAAAACTCAAACTTGACATCTTGGCTTGCTGAGAGGACCACGAGATGTGCTAGGCTAGGGCGCACTGATCTATCCAGAAATTAGGTCAATCACTTCACTTAAGGTGCCTCAACGAGAGAATTAAGGTTTCTGCAACTACACATGCTAGTAACCCTAGTGACAGTGCTATGGTGACTGCTCCTGCTAGAAACCCTAGTGACTGTTCTTCAATGAGCTTAATATCCTTACGGCTATGTTTCCTTCCAGCGGTTAGATTGAATGAAGGAGTTGTGGGCCCATAATCTGTTAGAATATGAATGAATGTGATCATTTTACCATTAACAATATCACTATTTTCACCCGACCATAGGCCGAAGCCACCCTTCGAGCACCTTAACCTTGACAGAGAATCACTATGGAAGCAAACCATAGGCTAGATAGCTAAACAAAGGGTAGCGAAAATTTCCCCAAGGATAGTGCACCAACAAGAGCTGATTAGATAGTTCAAATGCTAACCAAGAGATAGTCCAAGCCAAACGTGATCTGCTAGCTACAACAGTTGCAATGGCATCTCTCCTCCAAACCTACGCACAAAACTGGGCACTGCAGTGCGCACAAGTGTTTCTCTGGAATTTTGAGACTGCCTGCGAGAATGAAGACTGGCCTTTTGTATTTATAGTAAATCTGGCTAACTGCCTGGGCTGAATTCTCATTCTGGGTATCTGTCTGTTCAGTATATATTATTTCTTCTGGACAAATTATTCTCTTGGAGGCTAATAACCTAATACAAGTTATCCTCTTGAGCCAACATGTCTTCTAGGGTTATTAGCCAACTCATTAGGGTTTCTTCTTACTTCTCAGAATATTCTATTCTTGTCAGGTTTACACGTGGAGGTAAATACCTCCCGCAGCTACCATAATATCAACAAGATGAATGTATTGATAATCCATAGGTCGTATGTGAAAATTCTTCATTAACTGAGTTATTTATAACACGACACCAGTACGTAAAAATGTTAAAACTCAGAATGGTTGAAACTAGACAGTTGGTGCAGGATGCTCATTTCTTGTTGTTTACCATTCTCACTTAAATTAACCATGTCTCAAGGTTAATGAATCCAACAGTAAGAGTAAAACCCTAACAAAATTGAAGGAAAAGACTAAGTTGTAAGCCTAACTAACTATCATTGCATTCACCATAACCTTGATGCAAGGTTGACAAAAATACAACTGTCATGGCTTAATTAAACCCTTCCCGAGACATTTATGGAATTCTGTAACACAATCTCTTGGAAATATCACTCATTCATTGTTCCCATTGTATTTCCACCACCTCACTCTAATCACATGGCCTAGGTACAACTTGTCACTATTTCCATTGATCTATTCGGCAACAGATTTCCTAATGCCATTGTTTCAATATTCACCTTTGGCTCTGTGTATTTACAAAAACGTTGCAACACTAACCCTGATGTTAAATTCAGTAGAATGGACCAACTCATGGATTTGGGGCTCATTATGGGCGGAAAGCAGACTCGAAGGAACTCACCAGTCGGCTACAACCCTATGCACGGTAAGTCTCTTCTCGGTTGTTTTTCTAAACTCTCTGTGAATTCTAAAAGGTCACCATGCACACCACTAACCCTCTATATCCTATTAAGTCTACTGGTCCTGACTTCCATGGCCTAAGATAATATTTTTAAAGGTTGGTGGAATACTCGGTAATATCGAGGGTTTTTCCGTGGATCCACTTTAAGATCTCTGTATTGTTTTTTCTAAAAAACCTTATACCCTGCGACAGACATTTATTTAAGAGTACACTCGTGAGGAGTCCCAGACTATCATAAAGACAAAGGGAGAGAAATTTTCCCCACATTACAGGAGCTAGTTCGGTTATATTAAAATAAAGTCATCTTTATTGTATCTTTGGTTCTTTTTCGTTCTATAATATTTATGTTTACTCAGCTCGATAGAGGTACGAGTTCTTAGCCTGAGCCTTTCATAGGTTTCATGTCTTTGGGATAACTTTGTCTATCTCGTTGTTTGTTTGTGTGTATCATGGCTTCCTTGAGTTTTTACCCTAATCAGTTAGGAAAATAATTATAGGTATGTACCTCTGTTTACACTTTGGAATTTCCAAAGTTCAAAGTTGGGAGTATACCTCTTGGTGCTTGCCCAGATTTAACTTGGGTTAAAATGGGCACGATATGTATAGATATAATCACAACGTTACCCATTCTTGTACCAAGAGGATCTCTTTGACTGAATATCTGCCTTTAGTATCTGTCCTGTGACCCAATTTGTATTCCAATAATGATACAATGAAGAGTTAAAATCGTGAAACTATTTCTGAAATATAGTAAGTGTTAAGCCCTAATATTGGCTCATTACCCCTTAATTGGGGCATACAAGATTAGTAATGTTATTTTATTTATGTCGGCTTACCCCTTAATTGGGGCATATTATATTAGTAATGTTATTTTATTTACGTCGGCTTTAGGCCATTAGTTGTAATTATACCTCCTAGTCTCCTATATATACCAAGGAGACATTTTCATTTTGAATCATCTTGTACTTGAACATT
>ML787624.1:513067-543692 GCA_009831015.1 Picea engelmannii
ATAATGGCCTAAAGCCGACATAAATAAAATAACATTACTAATCTAAATTACAACTAATGGCCTAAAGCCGACATAAATAAAATAGCATTACTAATCTAATATTCCCCAATTAAGGGGTAATGAGCCAATATTAGGGCTTAACAAATACTATTTCTTAAAGTATTTCTTGAAATCCGACCTTCATGTCGCTGGAAGAGTTGTAGATCTAGAAATACTTTTTAATGTATAATAACCATGCTTCAGCCTCCTCCTCTTTCCTAGCTTCCCCATCAAAGGTGGATAGTTTAATTTTCTTAAAATATGCCTCCAGATGGTCGACATGTTTCCTCTTTCTTCCTGTGGTTGATTTATCTTTTGCTGATGGTGTGCCTTTGGAAGAGCTGTCCCATTTTTCCGCTTCAGGACCAGAATTCTTTTAGGCCCTTTTGCTAACCTCTTTTTCCTCGTTATTGTCCTTCATGATCATCTTTGTTACAATGATACATAGAAGTACTTCATTTATTTCCTATTGTGCTTATTGTTCCTTTTTCAGTTTCTCATTGTCTGCCTTGAATACTTGTAGTTCTACAATAAAATTTCTCATGGTTTCCTGAACCTAGGTAGTAGAACTTCCTTCACTATTTTTCCTAGGTTCTTCAGGGGGTATTTTCTTAGGATTCTCCTCGAATATGATCTCTTCTTCATTATGTGCTACCATTATCACAATAGGAATAATTTTATTTTTTTTGTAACAGTAAATGTTTTGTTAGTTTTTCATTAAATAGAAAGCATGTGCTAAGAAAACATTTTTGGCCATGTTTAAGGTTGAAGTGTTGTAACCTTTGTTAGAATATAATGGATGTGCTTGTTTTTCCATAAAAAATATCACTATTGTCACCCAACCATAGGTCGAATCGAACCTCCGAGCACCTTAACCTTGACAGAGAATCACTCCAAAAGAAAACCCTAGGCTACATAGCCAAACAATGGGTAGCACACCTTTCCCCAAGGATAGGACACCAACAAGAGCTGATCACATTGTCCAAACACTGACCAAGATACAGTCCAATACAAACCTGATCTTCTAGCTGTAGCAGCTACAATGGCATCCCTCCTCCAAACCTACACAAAAAAATGGGCACTGTAGTGCACACAAGTGTTTCTCTGCAATTTTGAGACTGCCTACCAGAATGAAGATTGGCCTCCTGTATGTATAGTAAATCTAGCTAACTACCTAAGATGACTTCTCATTTTGGTTATCTATCTTTTCAATATATATTATTTCTTCTAGCCGACTTCCTCTCTTGGAGGCTAATAACCTAATACAAGTTATCCTCTTGAGCCGACATGCCTTCTAGGGTTATTAGCCAACTCATTAGGGTTTCTTCTTGATTCTTGGAATATTCTATTCTTGTCAGGTTTACATGTGGAGGTAAATACCTCCCAAAACTACCATAATATCAACACTCCCCCCTAGCTAGGGATGTATTACAGGTAATGTTCTTGAGCACAAACATACCATTCACCCGATAGCATCAACATAGTTGTATAGACTATCTCATGACTAGATCATGAGCACCATCATCACCATCAGTGTCATCAGTTGCATCATCTCTCAAACCCGTACTCTATCTGACTAATTAGACATGATGCTCACTCCACAGAGTGATACAAGATCCATTCTTCTAATCTAGAAGATTAAATGTATTGAACCATTTTTTGTCTAGAAAATGTTTGTGCGTTGATCATCCATCTAGTTGATAATCATTTTCAACATTGTTGATAGTCTTCAAGTCAATTGGAACAATATCATTCAATGGAACTGAATTGTTTCTCTCCATAGTATTACACAACTCAAATCTAGTGGTACACTACCACACCAAGTACCACACAGATACTTGATTAAACAGTGGAACACATCCACCATAATAGTATACATATACTGTCTAGAATCATACGGTCTTCATATCAATCATCTGATATCAACTTGTACAGAAAAAATGTTATGATATAAAATGAATCATCTGGGCCATTCTTCCACTCACATCTGTGAGGTATGGAAGAGCATCTACCCTTAGAAGGTCAAATATCAATGATGATCTATTTGGACTATTATTCTCAAGCAAGGCAGAATAATTGTTCTGATTTCTGGGCCTAGACCATTCCCCGCCCTAGGCCATTCCTCTAATACTAAACAAAGTGTAACCTGGAGAGAACGAGTATGCCCTAAGGAATATCTGTCCCTGATTGTTGAACCTCGACTATTCCCCACCCTGGGCCATTCCTCCAGCACTAAAAAAAGTGCAACCTGGAGAGAATGAATCCACCCTAAGGAATGACTGTCTGGATCATTTCCAAAGGAAATGACTGTCCTTCACCAACCTCCAAAACAGACCATTCCCCATGTTAGCCAAAATGGGAAATCGCTGTCCCGCGAGGCAGGCCAGTCTTCTTGAGTAACCCTCAAGAAGAGAGAGTGGCCGAGACCACTTCCCATGTTAACCATAATGGGAAGTCATTTTCTATGGTACATTAGAAATCTGGACCATTTTCAAAATTGGAAAATGTATGTTCGTAAAAAATCTCAATCCACTTTCCAAACTGAAAAGAAACTGCTCATCCTGGACCATTTTTCGAACTAAACAAAATGAATTTCCATCAATCAATAATACATCATTTCTCCCTCCCAACCTGGGATTCATCTCTTCCTTTTTCAATAAAAAAGTCATCACCACGAACTCCATCTTGAGTACGCAAACTCCTTGATCTTGGACATAAGCTTTACCAAAATGTCTGCTTATCTTCTCATCTGTGGAGATGTGTATTTTGAGAACCACTTTCTCCTTTATGGACTTCATCATGGATAATGTAATGCTTGATTTAAAATGTACTTCGGTCTAGAAGACTAGTTTTCTCTGAAGGCTTCATGTAGTTCTAAACAATAAAGTATATCATTGTTGGATTCCTCTTGGTTCCTGCTAGCTCACAACATCGTGGAAAGGGTCAAACTGGAAAATATCCATGTGACACTTCTTCTATCATCATGAGATCTTTTTCATGGATTGGCAATCCATCATCCTGATATCCTGAGTAATCATTCTGATACAATCTCTTTGTTATGGAAAAATATTCACCAAACTTTTTTTGCTCTTTGGAGGTTCTCCACGAAGTTATCTTCTTCCATCTGCATACAAGGGTCTCTTTCTGGTATGCCTCAAATTCTTGAGGTTTCTCTTTATAAAATCTTTGTCCAATTTATGTAGAGAACAGTCTTTGCATTTAGCTGATGTAAAACTCCAACCCATGGATATTGCAGATGATATAAAGACTCATGTAGAGGTATGTCTGGTTTATTGGAACAAGTAATCATCATAGTCTTCTCCCTCCATCTGGGAGAAAATCAGGTTCTGTATATTGCACTGCTTGCATATATATACATCGTTCTTCATCAAAAATTACAGTTCCTCTGCTTGATTTCTTTTAGTGAGTTCATATCAGGCTGGTAATCTTGTGATTCTTAATACAATGACTGGTTGTTCTGGCTTCTCTTTCTTTCTTGGAATCTTCGTGTTCTTATTCATGTTTCTCTTTAGCTCTTGGGTCGATGGAGTTTCTTATAAGTTCCATGCCCTAAATATTCTAGTTCTTTCTTTCATCATAGGATCATGGATGTGGATGGATAACCATGGATGCTTTAAGTATTCTCTTTGAAGAATACTTCTTCCGATATTGAACTGAACACGTACTCTCTTTCATGGCCGCTACCATGGATATATACTTCATCATCTTCAATGGATCATAGGATTAGCTCCCTCCTAATCCTTGCTTCATGTATGAGTGCATATAATCAGCTCCCTCCATCTAACAGAGTCCACGCTTCCCTCTGCATCCTTATTTTCTTCTGCAATATATAATTGGCTCCTTCCGTCTAACAGAGTCCATTCTTTTGTCTTATTGTCTTTTTCAAAACGTCATAAGTCTTTCTCCAATTTCCTCTTCATTGCTAACTTCTTTATGTCTTTTCTTCTTCTAAGTCTCTTCATGATTGATTCTGATTTCAACTTTCCTTGTATAATTATAGTAGTCCTTATCTTGTTGTTCTTCCATAGGTATAGTTCTAATTGGAACATATTATCTTCTAAGAGATAGATATAGAAGATATGTACAGAGACTATGCAAACAAGATATGTACAAGAACTAAGAAGAGTATTTTTTACATTAAGAAGAAGAAGTCTCTTTTATCCTGCTTAGTCTTCTTTGTAGGTTCCTTTTCTTCGGAAACTGACACTTCATGTTTCTCCTTCCTTTTCTTTAGTTTAGGACAATTATTTTTGTAGTGACCATACTTTCGACAGTTGAAGCATTGTATTTTTGAAATATCTTTCTCTTGATTTGGTTTCCTCCTAGAACCAATATTCCTTTTCTTCCTGAAATTCTTGAATCTTGTTGTGAAGGCTTTATCATCGTATTTCTTTTGGGGTTTCTCTTTCGCACTGATCTTGGATTATTCTTGAGAACAACAAGTCCAAAGTTCTTCAAATGTAGGATAATCCTTCCTTGTGTTGTTGCGGCAAATGCATCCCATGTCTTGGGAAGACCATTGAGTACTATGTTTACCAATTCCTTCTCTGAAATGATCTCTTCAATATATTGTAGTTGATCTGATAACCGGGAGATCCCCAAAAAGTATGATGTTATTATATCATCATCATTCATCTTCATCTCATGGAGCTCATTCTTTAGACTCATTATTTGTCCAATGTTTCTAACTGGGAAGAGGTTTGTTAGGGTATCGTACATATTCTTTTATGAGTCAAGATGGGAGATGTAGGGTATCAAGTGGTATTTTATAGATTCCACTATGATTCTCATGGCATTGATGTCACCATATTTGAACTTCTCCATAACTGCAATGTTCTGTGGTTCCTTCTCTTTTCCTTCTTCAAACTCTAGTTCCACGATCTTTCCTTTCACGATATCCAACAATTTATTCTTGGAAAGGATGAGGTCAATCCTTGTCTTCCATGATCTGAAGTTAGAAGCTCCATATAACTTTATCTTTGACTTCATAGAGTAAGTCATGGCTGCTTTGAATTGGTCAACCCTATATTGGACTAAAAACTCAAACTTGATGACTTGGCTTGTCGAGAGGATCAGGATATGTTCTAGGCTAGGGCGCACTGATCCATCTGGAAATTATTTCAATTACTTCACTTAAGGAGCCTCAACGAGAGGATTAGGGTTTCTACAACTGTGCCTACTAGTAACCCTAACGACAGTGCTATGGTGACTGCTCCTGCTAGAAACCCTAGCAACAGTTCTTCAATGAGCCTAATATCCTTAGGGTTATGTTTCCTTCCAGCGGTTAGACTGAATGAAGGAGGTGTGGGCCCATAAACTACTAGAATATAATGGATGTGCTCATTTTACCATAGACAATATCACTATTATCACCAAACCATAGGCTGAAGCCACCCTCTTAGCACCTTAACCTTTACAGTGAATTACTTGGGAAGAAAACCCTAGGCTAGATAGACAAAAGAACAGGTAGTGTAGCTTTCCCCAAGGATAGCACACCAACAAAAGATGATCATATAGTCGAAACACTAACCAAGAGATAGATCAATCCCAATGTGATCTGCTAGTTGCAGCAGCTGCAATGGAAGCTCTCCTCCAAACCTGCACACAAAACTAGGCACTGCAGTGCGCACAAGTGTTGCTCTACAATTCTAAGACTACCTGCCAGAATGAAGATTGACCTCCTGTATTTATAGTAAATCTAGCTAATTGCCCAGGCCAACTTCTCATTCTGGGTATTTTTCTATTCATTATATATTATTTGAATTCTTCTCTTGGAAGATAATAACCTAATACAAGTTATCCTCTTGAGCCGACATGTCTTCTAGGGTTATTATCCAACTCATAAGGGTTTCTTCTTGCTTCTCGGAATATTCTATTCTCATCAGGTTTACATGTGGAGGTAAATACCTCCTGCAGCTACCATAATATCAACAACCTTTCCTCTGATACCATATGTAATGTACCCCAAATTTACCACTGAAAAAAAAACCAAAAATTAATTAGGGTCATTATAATTATTCCAATGCTTTCAACACCTTTTATCACTCCTTAACTATAACTATAGTGTAATTTTATTACTTCTTTTATCTACCACAATTTACACTTATCATTTCTTTGATACAGGTGCAAGTTGTAAATACAAATCTCTATCTCAATCCTATTCTCAAATAGGGTGAAAATTAGCTTAATAACTTAAACAATATATATATATATATATATATATATAGATAGATAGATAGATAGATAGATAGATAGATAGATAGATAGATAGATAGATAGATAGATAGATAGATAGATATACCTTAGAATTTCCATTCTAATCATGCAAACCATAGGGCATACTATGGAATTACATAGATGCATACAACAACCCCTAGGCTAAATGTATTGATAATCCATAGGTCTTATGTGAAAAGTCTCCATTAACCGAGTTATTCCTAACATGACACCAATACGTAAAAATGTTAAAACTAAGAATGGTCGAGACTAGACAGTTGGTGCAGGCTACTCATTTCTTGTCGTTTACCATTCCCATTTAAATTAACCTTGGCTCAAGGATAATGAATTTGATAGTAAGAGTAAAAACCTAACAAAACTGAATGAAAAGACTAAGCTGTAATCCTAACTAGCTATCATTGCATTTGCCATAAACTTGATGTGAGGTCAGCAGAAATACCACTGCCATGGATTAATTAAACTTTTCCTAAGACATTTATGATGTTCTGTAACATAATTCCTTGGAAATATTGCTCGTTTGTTGTGCCCATTGTATTTCTGCCACCTCACTCTAATCACATGGCCTAGGTACAACTTGTCACTATCACCATTGATCTATTCGACGGAGGGTTTCCTAATGCCATTGTTTCAATCTTCACCTTTGGATCTATGTATTTTCAAAAATGCTACAAGAATAATCCTAACATTAAACTCTGTAGCATGGCCCGACTTGTGGAGTTGTGGCATGTTCTGGGAAAAAAGGAGACTCTGAGGCACTCATCAGTCAACTACCACCCAATGTGCAGTAAATCTCTTCTCAGTTGTGTTTATGAACTCTCTATGAATTCTGAAAGGTCACCATGCACACTGGTATCCCTCTATATCCTATTAAGTCTACTAGTCCTGACTTCCGTGGTCTGAGATAACATTTTTAAAGGTTGGTGGCATACTCAGTAATATCCATGGTTTTTTTGTGGCTCAACTTTAAGATATTTGTATTAGTTTTTCTAAAAACCCTTATACCCTGTGATAGGAATTTATTTAAGAGTACACCCATGAAGAGTCTTGGACTGTAATAAAGCCAAAGGGAGCAGAAGTTTCCCCATATTGCGGGATCTAGTTTGGTTATATTAAAATAAATTTGTGTTTATTTTATCTTTGGTTCTTTTTCGTTCTATAATATTTATGATTACTTAGCTCGATAGAGGTACGAGTTCTTGGTCTGAGCCTTTAATAGGTTTCACGGATTTGACATAAATTTGTTTGTCTCGTTGTTTGTTTGTGTGTATCATGGTTTCCTTGAGTTGTTAACCTAATCAGTTAGGAAAATAATTACAGTTATGTACCTCTGTTTACACTTTGGAATTTCCAAACTTCAAAGCTGGGAGTATACCTCCTGGTGCTTTCAAATATTTAAATTGGGTTAAAAGGGGCACGATATGTATATATATAATCACAACGTTACCCACCGTTGTACTGAGAAGATCTCTTTGACTGAATATCGGCCTTTAGTATATGGCCTGTGACCCCATTTGTTAAAAGGGGCACGATATGTATAGATATAATCACAATGTTACCCACCGTTGTACTGAGAGGATCTCTTTGATTGAATATCCACCTTTAGTATATGGCTTGTGACCCCATTTGATAACCTAATCAGTTAGGAAAATAATTACAATTATGTACCTCTGTTTACACTTTGGAATTTCCAAACTTCAAAGCTAGGAGTATATCTCCTGGTGCTTTCAAATATTTAACTTGGGTTAAAAGGGGCACGATATGTATAGATATAATCACAGCGTTACCCATCGTTGTACTAAGAGGATATCTTTGAATGAATATCCTCCTTTAGTATATGGCCTATGACCCCATTTGTATTCCAATAACTATACGGTGAAGAGTTAAAATAGTGAAACTCTATTCTTGATTGTGTTTCATAATTCTGTGGATTGTTAGCTAAACAAGAGGACAATATCTCAAAACCCTATCTGAGATTTGAATCGACAATTCTATGGAACATGTTTTATACAGTGTACTTTTATCATTCTCATTGTGCACTAGATGGATTACATATTCAATTGTTCTAAATACTTGGAATTATTTTGAGCAATTGTTTTAATGTATTCGGTTGCAATACTACTGATGGGACCCCTGTTTCTATGGTGAGGGTACCCATCAACTACTTCAAAATCCACTTCTCCCCTCTAGGTTATGGATGATTCACTCAGCGTCGATGATGGAGAAAGGAACCCCATGTCATCTTCAAGCTAAGTGATTATCCACGTATTTACAAACTGAAAAGTGTCGATTCATAAATTAATTTTTGAACATTTACTTTATCTTTGATATTTAATTTTTCATTGATTTGATTTCATAACTCTGTTACTAATGTTCTTGGTATTCACTTGTAGGACTTGATCGCTCGACAGCTGGGGGTTATAAGGTATCCCCACTCGAAAGGTATTCGAGTTCCAACTCACCACGTTGAAAGGATGATACCCATCCAGGTTTATTAAAAAGATACAGGTTTCCCTATAATGTTATTCTTGTATTAGATTCATACTAGGTGCTTAAAGTAGACTGGTTATTTGTATCTTTAAGACATCAAGGAAAGGAAATAGGGGAATCCCTGTATTAAATATGAATTTCATTGTTTAAATTATCTTCTTATATCTTGTGTAGATTTTTACATGCTCATCTTGTTCCATCTCTGTAATAAATAACATTTTTAATGTGTTTTCATCGTTGGAAACTTGCTTCTGAGATTACTAGAATGAAAGATACATGAATCTTTTGCTAAACATAATTTAGTTGTATTTAATGGAAAAATACATGTAGTAGTCAATATATAATTTATGTGTATTAGATATTCACGTGACTCTGAAAATCTGTATGGGAAACAACCTGTTTACACACACACACACATATATATTTCTATATCTGGCAATTACTCAAACTTCGTTGGGTAGTTGTACAGTTTAAATAGTTCCTTGAATAAACATACACACATATATATAGATATGGTATAGTTTACATTTATCATAGTAATATTTCTTCTCTGAGTAGATGTACTGCGACCTATAAAGGTACACGTAAATTTTTCGTGTAGATTTGTTCTTAACCTTCTTCAACCTGTAACAATCTATAATAAATATTTAAACATATTTACATTTGGATCTATATTCATATTGTGGTTCAACGAGTACGACACTTGAATAGGAAACTTTCACATAATCACCAACAACTATTATGCAAAGTAATTCTCTCAACTCTACTTACTGAATAATTCAACTGTAAAAGCTTATTCTACCATTCACTCTAGTTTTGTCAGCCTAAGTAGATGAAATCTATCAACCATTTATCAATAAGACATTTATCCAGAATTTAGTCAATGTATTCTACCAACAAAATATCAACAGAACATCCAACCAGGGAAGAGTAGAGGAACATATCTGAACACAGTACTGAAAAAACGAAGGAACAACCAAGTTCCTCCCAACCATAAAATAAAAAAACAAATCTATTTTCTTCATTCACCCCCTAGCCTAACCATGAATCCATGAGGGAGAACTCCAGAACTCCTTCTTAGCTATAGTCCTTCTTCAATTTCAGGAAAAAAAATTCTCCTTGCCTCACACTCAGAAAGTAGTGCTCATAACAACAAGTGATATTATTCTTCCCCGGCATACTAGGAAGACTCCTACCTCCTCCCATATTCTATATATGAAAAAGCATCTTGTGCCTAGGTCTTTTCTCCTTGGGAATTTTCACAGCTTTATAAATCCCTAATTTTTAGGGGTGGTCAATGGCCAAATTCCTAATTTTTCACTTGTAGAATTCAGCCCCAAGGTAATTCAAACATGTTCCCCAC
Organism: Picea engelmannii; assembly: GCA_009831015.1. NCBI lineage: Eukaryota > Viridiplantae > Streptophyta > Pinopsida > Pinales > Pinaceae > Picea > Picea engelmannii. Next base: position 523,215 of record ML787624.1, read on the forward strand.
TCATGGAGTCATGCTCAATTGATTTCAACCTGATTGTTCCATTTGTTTCTCAGCAATAAATATAAAAAAACATTGTTTCTTACAAGTTTCATAGTCAAAACGTTTCTTGGGAAAATAAAATCTTTTCCAAATAGTCAAAATAATAAATTACAATTAACTAAATCCCAAATTTGGAATTGCCATGAATGGCAATAATTTTCCAAATTCGAATTTACCAAAAACAAAAATAAATTCCTAAGTATTTTCAGACTTCAATAATAATTTATTTTTTTGGGATATTACATCCTTTCCCCCTTCAGTACATCACTATACTTAGTGTTCGTTCCTTTCTCGGAACATGATTGGATGAGATTTCTGTAAATCTCCCTCCAATTCCCAAGTGGCCTCCTCAGGACTAAACTACTTCCATTGCACTTGTACCTGGGTGATGGCTCTGTTCTATAGTGCTATTTCTCTCCTGTCGAGAATGCGCAGAGGTTATGCTTGGAACTCGCTTTCTGGTTACACCTTCACCATGTTCCAATCGATAATGCGAGTAGGATCATTAACATAACTATTTAACAAAGAAACATGAAATACATTATGAATTTTCAGATTTGTAAGAAGTGCAAGTTGGTATGCCATGGGTCCAATTCGAGCTAAGAACTCGAAAGGGCCACAAAACTTGAGCACCAACATGGAACAATTTCCTAGATTTAGTGAACTTCTTCTGGCTTTGAATTTTAAATAAACATGGTCTCCAACTTGAAATTCTTGGTGTCTTATTTTGAGGTTCGCATAACTTTTCTGTATGTCCTGTACTTCTTTTAAATTTTGTTGTACCTTTATTACCATATTCTCCATTTCCTCAAGAATTTTTGGTCCTACCATGAGTCTGTCAACTAGGTTATCCCAACTAATCAGAGTTGTACACTTTCTTTTGTATAGTACTTCGAAGGGGATCATCTTAGCCGAGGTCTGGTAAGCATTATTGTATGCAAACTACACTAAGTTTAGGTAGTCTTCCCACTTACTTGGCTTCGTCCTCATGTACATTCATATCATATCTTGCATGATTTGGTTTGTTCATTCAGCCTGCCCATCCATTTGTGGATGGTAGCTTGTGCTGAAATTGAAGTTAGTATTTAACCCTGCAAACAATTCTCTCCAAAACGTAGATGTAAATTTTATGTCTCTATCCGAAATCACCATTTTAGGAATACCACGCAGTCTAAAAATTTCCTTCATGAATATTTCAACAATTTTAGTAGCTTTATAAGTGGATTTTACATGAAAAAAATGCGCAGACTTGCTCATCTTATCGATTACTTCCATAATTGAATCATTCTGTTTTTGAGTTCTAGGAAAACCTATGATAAAATATAGTGATATAGTCTCCTGTTTCCATTCTAGTACAGGTAGAGGCTGCAAAAGATAAGTTGGGTATTGGTTTTTATCCTTCACCTATTGACAATATTGGCACTTAGACAAGTACTATGTTGTCTCACCTTTCATATTAGGCCAATAAAATAACTTCCTTAGTGATGTTACCATTTTCTGGTATCCCAGATGACAAGAATATGGTTTCTTGTGTACTTCGCCCAAAACTGTTAACTTTAGTTCAGTAGAATCGGGTATGTATAATCTATTTTTGAATTTTAGTAGATCATTTATGTCCAAACTCAGATCTATTTCATCTTAATTTTCTACATTATTTTGTAAATCTGCCATTGTTTTAATGTGTTTTTCATCATTATTACTTGCAGCCTTTATCCTTTTCTAAATGTCACTCTCTGCCCTGCTGATTTTCATCTAAAACAACCCATGAATTCTTCTACTTAAAGCATCTGCCACATTGTTTTCCTTACCCTTGATGTGTCTTACCTCGAAATCAAATTCGCTCAAGAACGCCAACCATCTTTCTTGCCTTGTGTTAAGGTTTGCTTGACTAAACAAAAATTTCACACCATTGTCATTAGTCAACAACATAAATTTTCTTCCCATTATATAATGTCGCCACATATTTAATGCATGGATGAAAACTGCTAACTCTAAGTCCTAAGTGATTTAGTTTTGTTCGTGCTCTTTCAGTTTTCCGAAATCGTAACAAATAATGTGCCCTTCTTGAGAGAGGACACCTCCCAAACCTTCTTTTCTCGCGTCCACGCAGAATGTGAAGTCTTTATCCGAGTCTTCTACCCTTGGAATTGGTGTGGTTGTTAAAAATTCCTTTAAATTATTAAAACTATCCTGACACTCCTTTGACCAATTGAACTTGGTACCCTTCTTTTGTAGTGATTTGATAGGGTATGAAATCTTAGAAAATCCCTCTATAAATATGCAGTAGTACCTGGGGATTCCCATTAATGATCAGATGTCTTCTATGTCCTTAGGGATAGGCCATTCCATGATGGCTCTTATTTTCTCTGGCTCAACTACAATATGATCTTCAGATATTACATGTCCTAGGTACTGTATTTTCTTTTGATAAAAGTCACATTGTCGAATTTAGCATATAGTTTGTGTTTTTTTAAATTTTTCAATATTATCCTTAGATGTTCTTGGTGTTCTTCTTGTGTTTTAGAATATAGTAGGATATCATCAATAAATACCAAAACAAAATTATCCAAGTATAGACTGAAAATTTTGTTCATTAAACACATAAATGTTGTTGGTGCATTAGCGAGACCAAACAGTATAACAACAAATTCATAATGTCCATATCTCATATTGAATGTTGTTTTACTTATGTCCTAATCCTTTATTCTAATATGGGGATAACCAAATGTTAAATCCAACTTAGAAAAAATATTTTCCCCACCTACTTGATCAAACAGATCATTGATTTTAGTTAGGGGGTATTTGTTCTTAACAGTCATTTTGTTTAACTTTCTGTAATCAATGAATAATCTTAGAGTTTCATCTTTCTTTTTAACAAAAGGGACTGGTTCTCCCCATGATGACACACTTGATCTGATATATTTCTTGTCTAATAGTTCCTTTAGTTGAATATTTAACTCTGTTGATTTGGGTAAACTCATTAGGTAGGGCGCCTTAGATATAGGATCTAAACCATGCAGCAGATCGATAGAAAAGTCTATCTCTCTTCTTAGGGGAAGTTCATTTATTTCATCAACAAACACATCTCTAAAATCATGCAACACGAAAAAATATTCTAGGCTTGGTTTATTTTATTTTTCCCACAAATTTGTCACTTGGATAGAATAAATCTGACAACCTTTTCTCATGCACTTCTTAAATTGCATTACTGAAATTTGTGTAACTAATATTGGTTTTCATATGCCTTGTATTGTCCTAACAGTGTCATTTTTGTCTTTGTAAGTGAGTATTTTTTCGTAACAATCCAAAACTACTTTATGCCTCTCTAACTAGTGCATTCCAATATTTATTATATCATAAGACTCTAACGGTAGAATATTCAGATTTATCTTTGTGTTTTGACCACCTAAACTGAACTCACAGTTAGAAATGAAATCAATTACTTTTCTTTTTGTTCCTGTTGCTAGTTGTACTAGCCAAGATTTTGCATGTCTTATTTTCTTAAGTTTATTTGAATCCACTACACCAGGAGAAATATAACTCAAAGTAGCCCCTGGATCTATTAAAACATAAAAACGATTATTGTTAGCTTTACCTTCAACTTCCACTAAAGTGGACTAGCGATCATCTTGCTGGACATACATGATTGCATTGATCCTATGTAAGATTCTTCCCACATCTCCCATTGTAGAGGCTTCCTGCATGTTTTGAACCATAGTCCTAGTTGCAGAAGTTAAATGTCGACAATTCCTCCTTAAATCAGGCTCTCCACATTCCCAGTATGTTAACGGTTCTCTGGGGCTGTCCCCAAACTTCTTGGTTCCCAAATTAACTAGTTTACCTCCTCCTTGGGTGTTATGGTTATTGGAGTGAAAATATTTCTTGTGTAAATTCTTTGCTCAATTACAGAAAGGGGATGGTTGATATCCCTTCTTTCGTTGGCTCATTCTGTCTTGTTTCTTGTCTTTCCAAGTTTTGCAAAATTCTGACCATTGTTTGTATTAGTAGTAACACATTCATGCCTTCCTGAAGACTTCACTTAAGGTCTTGGGGTTGTCGAACTCGATTCTATCCTTATAGGACTGTGGTAAACAACTTAGGAACTGCTGGATTTTTACTTTGTCCTCCCAGATATAAGGTATGAACCTTAATAATTCCAAGAATTTGTTTATCAGGTCATCCATAGTCATTTGGTCGAGTCGTAGCTCATAAATGTTAGAATATTTAGATACTTAGGAGTTAGTAAGATCTACTTGGTCTATTGTGTCGTTAGGTAAAAATGTGTTTTCTAGTGTGTTTCTTTAGTATTCATTAGTATGCATTTGTAGTTAGGAAATCCGACGGTCACGATATGTTCTCGACATAGAGTGATCTGACGGTTCATACTCTCCTATATATTAACGGCCACTGATCTGTTGATTAACACCCAATTGGTCCATGATCTCTATTTAAAGAGAATGGAGGGTCATTTGCCGATGATTGATTGTGAGAAACTCTCTTGTAAAATCTCTCTGTAATATTTTTCTTTGCATTAATAAACTGATCCAAGTGTCCGCGTTGGATGGGGCCATGGATGTTTCCCTGTAGGGGTTTTACGACGTGAAAAAATTGGTGTGTTGACCTTTTGTAGACCGATATCGTGAAGCTAAGTTGCCTCCTCTCCACTTTCTATCACGTTCGTACATTTATGGGCTGAGAGGACTATTCCATTGTGTCTGGAGCGCTCATTTAAGTTAGGAACACTTTTCATTTCACTTGAAAATGTTTTTGTTTGCCCAAGATATGACTATTACAGTCAGATCCAAAGGTATAAAGCTTGAATACGCATTTTTTTTAAATTTTTGCAGAGTAGTATTTTGGTTTTATTTCAGTTTTGTTTTATTTATTTTCGGGTTTCTACTCTTTTAGATCTGCGTATGATATTCTCCCCATGCCTTGTGCAATCTCAGAAAATCCAAAACATATAGGAGAAGGTGCATCTTCTGGGTAAGCTAACCGAGATCTAACCCTTGTTGTCATCGAGAAGAGAAATTATTTTCTTGTGTAAAAAGAGTTTTTTTTTAGGATGCTCTCCAAGGCCGTCTTCCACAACAACAACAACAACACCCCCAATCCTCCTTCTGAACATTACAATATGTTTTGCTAGATTATTTGGTTAAAAGTTGCCTTATTAAGTAAGAGGTATTGAGTTCAAGTCTCTCTTTTATTACCTTTTTTGAAAAAGTTCATGCTAAAATTGTAAAGTGTATTTCACTTCAAGTATAAAAGTGAATCACTATAAGTAGCTTTAATTTTATTTTATAGTTATTTATTTCGCATGAAACTTTTCTATTATAAAGTAACTTCATTGTAAAAGTGATCCCCACTTCTCTGTTGGACAACTGAGAGGGGGGGGGGGGTGAACGACTTGTTACCATGCTTAAACAATTATGCTTATTTTAAAGTCTTTACAGAGAACTCAATGACAATCAAAACAATGCAGTGAAGTAAGCAATAGAACATTCAACATCATTCACACATATGAGATACAGAGAGACATATATTTCCTAAGGAAACCCATAAAGGGTAAAAACCTCTTCTTCTTTATATGATCATCAATCTTTGCATTCTGTACATTATCATACTTATGATCACCAGCTCATAATGAGGCTACAACCTCTATTTTGCAAGATGCTACTTGCTGAGAGCACCAACTCTCTAGATTCTCTAGCACCCACTAGAAGGAAGCACCAACTCCCTGGTTTCTCTAGCACCCACTAGAAGGAAGCACCAACTCCCTAGTTTCTTTAGCACCCACTAGAAGGAAGCACCAACTAGATGGAAGCACCAACTTCCTAAGAGTTCCAACACTAAATGGATGGAAGCACCAACCTCCTAAGCGTTCCAACACCAACTGGATGGAAGCACCAACTTCCAGTTACACAGGCATCGACCTGTATATCAGAGAACCAATGTTCTCCCTTGCACCACCCTGCCACCCTAGTTTCTTTGTCTGCAACCAAATGGAAGCTACAACTCCCTGTGTTCAAGCACCCACTTAAACCTCTGAGGATAACAATCCTCCCTAGCACCTCCCTAGCACCCTAAAATATCAATCTTTGCTATTGAAACTTATTATAGTGATATAATGTTCATCAATGGCTTACCAGTCTCATCACTATTCTGCTACACTGCTCTACTCTGTCTGCCACACTGTCTTCATGCACACATGCCTTGTGCTTTATGTTCTTCTTCCTTTTATTCTCTATGCGCCATTTCCATTCAATACACCATTCCTCTTCTATGTATTTTAGTTGTTGCACACTGCCTCCTTCTACACACCTGAATCACTGTCAACAACAACCAATCTCTTCTCTGTTTTGCATTTTTATTCTCTCTATGCATCTTCTGCATCCTCTATTCACAATGCTTCTGCATGCTCTCCCCATGTCGAGTGCTCTACCTGATCATCATTACAAATATTTATCTTCTCTGGTGATTAAATCCATGCATCCATCATCACTGGGTGTTATGTCGAAATTCCTTAGCCTCTCCAACAGTCGAGACTCTTCTTCTTCTCTGTCACAGTCAAGCTCATTCCCTCTGTTGCGGTTCCAGGCTCCAATGGTATCACATCTGTCAATATCCTCTATGAACAGTATTCATTCCACTGGAAGATGCCTCAAGACTCTTCATCTTCTTTGTCGATCACTCTGAAGTATCTTCAAGTCATCTAGCAGAAACCATCAGTCAGTTCTAGCAGTTACACTATGAACCTCCAAGAAAACGCATCAGCAAATGAATCACCAACCATCCAAGAGTCATGATTCATTTATTCTAACTAAATCGTAACTAATCAATTAACTTTGAAGAGAAACAGTAGCCCTTCGATCATATTTCCAAGTATCCAACATTGTTGGATTATAAGCACAGGGTCTCGCATTGAATTCGTCATTTCGCATTTCGACATTTCAACATTTCGGCATTCCTGTGGTGAAGAGTCCCGAATCTTCATGTTATGATCTTTGAAAAGGATCTTATCTTGGTGCTAGCTCCTCCCTCTCACATGACCACTGACGGTGACCACAACCTACACCAAAAGGTTTTTTTCACATTTCGACATTTCACGAATTCATGTTACGAGGCATCTTGACTCTCCAAGTCATGATCTTTGAAATGGAGTTTAGTTCTTAGAACCTTCCTCCAACTCTCAATGATGTGACCACAGCCTATGACCACTCGCTAATCATTTGAGTGCTTCACTCTTTAGATCAGCGGTCCACAATCCGTGGTGATCAGATGACTATCCTTCTCCCTGGAACTTCATCTTTCAAAAATTTGGGGGAGAGTTGATCCTAAAACTCCCGAAACTAAATTCCCGGAATGACATCACTCGATGACGTGTCGTGATTCATGTGTTTGCCATGTGTCATTCAGAATTGTGACTTGCATGTGCCTGAAATGTTGAATCAGCTTGACACCTGTCATTACCTGATTGTGCCACGTGTCCTTAGTTGACGTGGTTTGCTGACACGGTTTGTTGATGTGCCTATTTCAGGATTTCGGGGTTCACTACTTCAAAGGTTAAAGTTCCTTTGATCTTTGATTTCCTGGTCTGCGAAACTCCGAAATGGAGTCTTTGTTGATGTACCTGTTTTGGGATTTCAGCGTTTCACATTTCGCAACTTTGGGACTCCTATGATGAAGAGTCTAGACTCTTGACTCCTCCAACTCCTAGTATCTGAAACTCAAAAATGGAGTCAGATCAACGGTCCACAATCTTGATGGTTCGACGGTGCAAATATTTTCGTGATTTTTCATATTGCAAGCTCCTGTCATGAGTTTCTTCCTTGAATCCTCCAACTCCCGGTATCCGAAACTCCAAAACGTCATGGTTTCACATTTCACGATTTCATCATTCTTTTCATGAGTTTCCTTGACACCTCCAACTCCTGGTATCCAAAACTATGAAATGGAGATTAAGTCGTGGTTTCGCATTTTGCGATTTTCTGTCGTGATTTGCTTCCTTGACTCCTAGAGTTTAAGCTTCTGAATGGGATCCAACCATCACTTGTTGAACTTGCCATTTCCATGCCATTATCCATGCCAAACTCCCCGTGACAGGATGGACTCTCTTATCTGAGGCCTATAGAATATTTGTGTCTAAACCATAGTCTTCTCCTTCTGATTCTTGGACCTGTTCATCTTCAGCTTCCACTGTATCCTCTGTAGAATAATAAAAATTGCTCACCTCTCTTACTGGGACTCCTTCATCAACCTTTTCTTGTCATAACTGGATGACTCCCCCTGTCATTGTTCTCTCTCTACTTCTGATTGCTTTCCCCCTTTGTTCCTAAAAGGTTATCTTTCCCTGACAAGGTCTTTCCTCTTGTTATCTCTACAGGATGTCATGTATATCATTTTGTAAAACAAAATGTTGTTGTTGAGGATGTTGTTGTCCTACTGAAACACTACGTAATTGTAGATCGACTTTTTCAAACAACCCTTGGATCTGCCCATTGATTCTCATCAATTTCTATTACTGCAAATTCATTTTTCTTCCATGATTCTTACAACCCAAGGCTTTTATGACCATATACATCACAAGAGAAAAACACTACAAACATTCTCACATCTACTTTTCCTTTTTACAAATGGAGGACCTGTATTAGATTTCTTAGGAGCACTGATTTCTACCTTCTTGAGTCCAATACCTGATTTGTTATTTGGTGATCTCTGACTATCCAAGATTTCATCTAGGGTCATGGAACTATTCAAGAACTTTATTTGGGTGTTTGACTTCTCAACCTTCAAAACTTCTTCTTCCATCTTATGACATGATTCTTCTCCTACTTCTTGCATGGGATAAATGCTAAATGGACATTCTTTTATTGTATATGAATCTTCTTCTTTACTTGCAAGGGAGGATTCAACATCAACATTGTTGTTTGTCCTTATTCTTTTAGCCACCACTTGTCCTGAGTTTACAGACTTTATCTTACAGCCTTTGGAAAGGACCACCTCTTTACATCCTCTGTCACACATTTGAATTAGATTGAGAAAATTATGTTTCATCCCATTTATAGGAAGATCATCCTGAGAATCTCCTTTTCCATTACATAAACTCACCATCCCTTTATCCTTGTTTTTACCTGGTTCATCATTTTCAAGGATCACATTTCCTGTTTTGATTTTACTTATAAGTATAAGCCTACCCTTTTCTCCAATCATGTGCTTGGAACATCTACTATCTATATTCCAGGGGTTCTTTTGTCTTTGAGCCGACAACACTAATCCACACTTATCACTTTCTTTCTTCTTAAAAACCTTGACATTTTCAACAGAGGAATTCAAATCTGATTTATAGTTCTTTAAGCGACAATCAACAACTTTATGTCCATAGTTATGACAGATGTAGCATTCTGGTTCGTTGATTAAAGAGTCAAAACGATTGTTATGCTTAACCTGTGTCATTTTCCCAACTATCAAGTGATTTGAAATCTGTGGAGGTTTTTTACTTGGGTGTCTCATTCGATATTGTGGCAGATATCTATACCTTGAATTTCTTGCTTGCTCATATCTAAATTTTAAAGAACAGTTTACAACTTTGTGACCAAAGTTAGAACATAAAAAACAATATCCATAGAAAAATCCTTGGTACCTGGAAAATGGTTGTCTTTTTTGAGTAGGTCGATTTCTTCCATGCTGAAGATTTCCTTGAGAAAGGAGTGCATTATTTCTTTGTTCTATAGATTTAGTCCTAGCACCTTTTTCTTTACTCCTCCTCAAAAGCTAATTGTCTTCCTTTTTTTCTACAAGTTTTTTGTTGTCATTGGTTGTAGATTTGACAAACTTGATGGGTTCTTTGTTTCTTGGCTGACCACTACTTGATCCCTCTTCATAACCCAACCTTGTTTTCAAATTTGGATTCCTTTGTTGATTCATAATGGTGGCTAATCCTTAGGAGACTTTGATACTTGACAGATTCTGATGATACAAGGCTTGAAACTTCTTCAACTATTTCCTAGTTTTCACTACTTCTTCTTCCAGAGCTTTACATCTTTCCTTCTTTTTTGATAACTATTGTTTCAGAATGTCCTCAATTTTATTTACCTCTTATAATTGCACTTTTAGCAGGGCAAAGTCTTCATCGAGTTGTTTACTATCTTTCTCGAACTATATCAACAATTGTTTTTGCTTTCTATTCTTAATTTTGAGTCTGTCAATCTCTTCTAGTGCACTGATCAATTCTCCTTCCATATCAACCACAACCTCTTCTTCATTAGCCTCACTTCCTATGATTTTATTATCATAATCATCTTGGGCCATAAGAATGAATTAATTGTCCTTATCTTCACGTGAGGAGTCACTATTTGTGTCTTTTGAAGAGTTCACATCGTTTACACATAAACTTTTCTTTCTGCCAAATCTCTTAGGTTTGAACTTCTTTTCACCTTCAGAGTTTTGATCATATTTCTTTTGTGGACATTTATTTGCAAGATGACCTATCTTACCACAGTTGAAACATTTGAAGGGAAACTTACCTTGGTACTTTCCTGATCCTTTCTTTAGTCTTCTCACAAATTTTTCTTCAATTTCATTAGGCTCAGAATATTTATTCTTATCTGTTTTAAATGACACTTCTCTAGAGGTGGGTTTATATGTAACTATCCTCATTTCGTGTGCAGTCAACGTTCCTATAATTTGATCAAAAGACAAAGCCTTTATATCATTAAGTTCTTCTATAACGAAGACCTTTGGGTTGAACCCATCTAGTAGAGATCTCAAAATTTTCTGAACTAAAGAGGGTTCCTCAATTTTTTCACCAAGTGCTTTCATTGCATTTACTAGTTCTTCAACTCTTAGAAAATACTTCCCAATGGTTTCATCTTCTTTCATATGTATCTTTTCAAACTGTACCATGTAGGTTTGAAGTTTGGCATCTTTTACCTTCTCATTACCTTTATAACTAGTAATGAGTTTGTCCCACATTTCTTTGGCAGTTTGAAGATGCATCACCTTTACAAACTCGGCTTCTACAAGTCCATTCAAGATAGAATTCATTCCCTTAGCATTAAATCTAAATTCTAACTTATCATTCTTGGAAGCTATCACAATAGGCTTTATGTATCCAGTCTCTACTACATCCCAAACATCAGCACCTAAGGCCATTAGGTATGTTCTCATTCTAACCTTCCAGAAGGTGAAGTTTGTTCCATTGAACAGAGGGGCCTTATTGATTTAATTTCCTTCATGGCTTGACATGTTTAAGCTCTAGGATCTACCCTTAGATAAAAGGGGCCAGCTCTGATACCAATTGTTAGACAACTGAGAGGACGGGGTGAATCAATTGTTATCGTGCTTAAACAATTGTGCTTATTTTAAACTCTTTACAGAGCACTCAATGACAATCAAAATAATGTAGGGAAGTAAGCAATAGAACATTCAACATCATTCACACATATGAAATACACAGAGATAGATATTTCCTTAGGAAACTCATAAAGGGTAAAAACCTCTTCTTCTTTATATGATAAGTAATCTTTAAATTATGTACATTATCATACTTATGAGAACCAACTCATAATGAGGCTACAACCTATGTTTTGCAAGATGCTACATGCTAAGAGAACCAACTCTCTGGATTCTCTAGCACCCACTAGAAGGAAGCCCCGACTCCCTGGGGTTCGCTACTTCAAAGTTTAAAGTTCCTTTGATCTTTTTTTTCCCAGTCTGCGAAACTCTGAAATGAAGTCTTTGTTGATGTACCTATCTTGGGATTTTGACGTTTCACATTTCGCAACTTCGGGACTCCTATGATGAAGAGTCTCAACTCTTGACTCCTCCAACTCTCATTTGAAGCTCTGAAATGGAGTCAGATAAACGGTCCACAATATTTATGATTCTACGGTCAAGATCTTTTCGTGATTTCGTATATCACAAGTTCCTGCTGTGAGTTTCTTCCTTGAATTCTCCAACTCCCGGTATCCAAAACTCCGAAACATCATGGTTTCACAGTTCACGATTTCATCATTCTTGTCGTGAGTTTCCTTGACACCTCCAACTCCTGGTATCTGAAACTCCAAAATGGAGATTAAGTCGTGGTTTCACATTTTGCGATTTTTTGCCATGAGTTGCTTCCTTGACTCCTGGAGTTTACACTTTTGAATGGGATCCAACGATCAATCGTTGTACTTTCCATTGCCATGCCATTATCCCTGTGTTGTTGGTCATGATATTTTCCATCAATGACAAACACGCATACTCTGCACTATCTCTTATGATCTTATCGAGCTTTCTCTGCTACACCCTCTCAAAATACTTCTGGTGCCCTCCTGGCACATTCTTCCTGTACTTAAGCCATCATCATTGTTGTACTTTCGATCAATGACAAGAATACACTACCTGTAAAACATGCCAACATTCTCTTTATAAAAGTGGGTCACTTCATAAAGAAACTTACACAATCACGTGGTCATTTGGTTACTGATTGTGCCTTTTTTTAAAATGACATAACTCTAAGATTGGAAGTCCATTTTCAGTGTCGTTTTTTTTAAACCACATAACATTTCTATCTCTTTCCATCCATATCATCCATTTCAGTTTTTAAATCCACATTATATGCATATTTAATATGGATTCTACAAGTATTGTCTTACTTACCAACAACAACTACTTCTAATGAAAATCTCATATGGAAGATTTAGTAAGAAGTAAAGGCTTGTACCGAATTACCTTGGGAAAGGAAAAAGAACCCACTGATGCTAATAAGAAATCCAAGTGGGATAATAGGAATGATGAAGCACGTGGACTAATCAGAATTTCCATCTCTCCTAATTTAAGGTACCACTTTCAAGATATTGATGACGCCAAAGAAGCTTGGGACATGATTGAATCTGTGTTTGGTAAACTCAATATTATTCAAGCACAACAATTAGAAAATCAAATACTGACCTTGAGTCCAAATGATTTTTCTTGCCTTGGAGACTATCTATCTAGGTTTAAAACACTCATAATTTTATGTGAATAATGTAACATAAAGATGGATGAAGAGCGTTTCATCTATATTATTCTTTCTAAGCTAGGTAGTGCACATTCTATGTTTGTATCTACCTTTTATGCCATGAGAGAGGCTCTAGGGGAAGAAGCTTATGAAAAACCCAGTCTTGAGTCCTTTTTTTCTTCTTTGATTCGAGAGGAAGATAAGCTTGTACAATTTGGAGTGATCAACACTGCAGGTCCCTCCAACAAAGCCTTAGTTGCCCAAAAAAAAGATAAACCCAAGTATCCCAAGAAGCAACATCCTCACTACAACAACAAAAAACATAAGGGTCCCAAACCTGCTCAGACAACTTCATCTCCTACTGGTGACAAAGGAGAAAAATATAAAAGTAAGAATACTAACAAACATCGCAACTTTTGTGATAAAGATGGTCATGATGAGTCCAAATGTTTCAAGATGATGGAAGATTTAGAAGTAGCGATGAAGAAGCACAACATCAATATTGATTCTACTTCTTCTTATCATGGACATGCACTTTCTGTTTCTAGTTTCTCCTTCAATTCAAATTTTACTACTACTTCTTCTTCTTATGAGTGGCTTATTGATTCAGGAGCATCTTATCATATGGATAAAGAGAAAGCCATATTTTCTGCTCTAAATATATGTAACACCAAGAAAATATGTGTTGGTGATGATAGATCTCTTAGTGTTGTAGGATATGGAACAATTCAAGTAGATAATGGTCATTTCAATGATGTATTATGTGTTACAAGTATTTCTTGTAACCTTCTATCAGTATATCAAATCACTCATTCAGGTGAAGGTAAAACTGTTGATTTTTCACCTCACCAAGTTGTAATCAAGAATCTAAAAGATCCTAAGCATGTTCTTGCAACTGGAATTGTTGATGATATTACCAGGTTGTACAAGTTTGACAACTTTGGGTCATCATACCTTTTATCAGTTTTTGTTTCTCATAGTGATGACTTGAGCAAACTTTGTCATGATTGGTTTGGTCATCTAAACTATCGCTCATTGCATAAACTATGTAATCAACAGATGGTGACTGGTCTTCCTCTTGTTTCATGCAGAGATGGTGTTTGTGTCAGTTGTGTTCTCGGCAAATATCATCGGGACAATTTTGACAAACGTGCCTCTTGTCACACCTCAGGTCCTTTGCAGCTTGTTCACAGTGATTTTTGTGGTCCACTTTCTTCTCCTTCTTTTTCTGGGTGCAAGTATTTCTTAAATTTCATTGATGACTTTTCCAGATGTACTTGGGTTTACTTCCTAAAACTCAAGAGTGAAGTTTTTGAAAAGTTTTTGTCCTACAAGGCCCTTGTAGAAAAGAATTCTTGACATCAAATTCAAAGGTTAAGAGCAGATAATGGAGGCAAATATGTGAACAATAATTTTACAAGCTAATGCACTACACAGGGAATCCAAATGCAACACATTGTTCCATATACACCACAACAAAATGGTGTTTCTGAGAGAAAGAACTAAACATGAAAAGAAATGGCTAATTGTATGCTCCAATCTAAGGGATTAAGCCTAAAGTATTGGGCAGAAGCCATCAACTGTGAAAATTACATAGTAAATCACACTCCCACAAAGGCTCTTAAAAATATAACACTGGAAGAAGCTTCGACTAAAATTAAACCAGACATAAGTCACTTCCGTGTATTTGGAAGTATAGCATGGGTTCACATTCCTGATGAGAAAAGGAAAGCATTGCAGCCTAAAAGTGAGAAGTGTATATTTGTTGGTTATTCTGAATATGTCAAAGGTTACAAAATTCTTCAATCACATTGTAATGAAATTATTATTAGAAGAGATGTTAAATTTGATGAAAATATCTTGGCCTGCGAGCCTAATTCGGCGATTGTTCATTCTTCGGCCTGCGAGCCATCTTCAACATTTGTGGCTTCTTATGATATGATTTCTTCTTCAAATGATGACAGTGAGGATGAAAATCCACCTCCGCCTGCTCACCCTCCTCCATATGAGTCCATTGAGCCTGAACCAACACCAACTCCACTGCTTCCTAGATGGGTCAGTTCAACACAAGAATTAGCTAGTGATCTTGTTGGTGATCCTTCATATGAACATCAGATACATTCACAGTTCCAACGCGCCTCTTCTCTTTTGGCTCAAGTTTCAGAAACTCATGATCCAAAGACATTTGCAGAAGCTTCAGGTCATCCAGATTGGGATACAACAATGAATGAAGAGTATCGTTCTTTAATGGCAAATGATACTTGGGATCTTGTACCTCTTCCAAAAGGAACAAAACTTGTTACATGAAAATGGGTCTACAGAACTAAGTATGTATCAGATGGAAGTGTTTAAAGAAAGAATGCTCAGTTAGWTGCCAAAGGATTTTTCCAAGTTGAAGGAATTGACTATAATGAAACATTCACCCCTATAGAAAAAATGAATTCCATCCACCTTTTTCTTGCCCTTGTTGCCTCACATAAATGGGAGTTCCATCAGATGGATGTTAAATCTTCCTTCTTGCACAAAGATTTTCAAGAAGAAATCTACATCGAACAACCTCCTGGCTATGTCCAGAATGACTCTAGACTTGTTTGTCACCTCAAGAAATCACTTTATGGTCTCAAGCAAGCTTCCGTAGCTTGGTATGCCAAAATGGATATCTTTCTTATTGCCACTGGATTCTCTAGATGCCTTTCTAACCCTAATTTCTATACCAAGAAAGTAGGAATCCATATCATAATACTTTTCCTTTATGTTGATGACCTTATCCTTACTGGTAGTGACTCAAAAATTTTAAACCATGTGAAAACTAGCCTTAAGAAAAAATTTGAAATGGATGACTTAGGATTTTTGCACTATTTCATTGGCCTCCAAGTTTTACAAACCAATGAAGAAGTTTTTTTTTCCCAGTCTAAGTATGCTTGTGACCTTCTTTGTCACTTTCCCATGGACAATTGTAAACCAACCCCTTCTCCCTTCTAGTCTAGAGTCAAGCTTTCTGCCACTTGTACTTTTCCTGAAGTTGATGCCACCCTGTACTGTCAGTTAGTTGGTAGCCTCTTATACTTGACTCATACCCATCCTGATCTTTCCTTTGTTGTTGGTTTTGTTTCCCGATATATGCAAACACCCCAGGAAATCCATTGGAAAGAAGATAAAAGGATACTTCGCTATGTTCGTGGTAGAGTTCAGTTCAGGATACATTACAGTTCAGGGGGGACTCCTTTATTGGTTGGTTTCACTGATTCAGATTGGGCTCACGACCCTGATGATCAGAAGTCTACTGCAGGTTATGTTTTTAGCCTTGGTTTAGGACTTGTCACTTGGGCTTGTAAGAAACAACATGCTATTGCACTTTCTTCAGCAGAAGAAGAGTACTGAGCATCAGTAAATACAAGTCAAGAAGCCTTATGGCTTCGACATATCCTTTTATAGTTTGGATTCTAGCACCAGCATCTGAACAACCTTTGGTGTGACAATCAGAGTGCCATCGAGCTTGCTAATGACCCAGTTCAACATCAGTGTAGAAAACACATCAAGCTACACATGCACTTCATCAGAAAGATCATTCATGATCAAGTTATTGAGGTGCTCTTTTTCCCTACAGAAGATCAAGTTGCAGACATGTTCACAAAGTCTCTTACAGAAGCGAAGTTTTCCAAACTTTGATCTATGTTAGGAGTTCATGAAGTCGTCATTAATGGGTGATAGGCTCTAATGCCTCCTTCCTTCTCCTATTGTGTCACTATTGTAAATCCTTCAATCATATCCCAAGTTTTTCTTAAGGGGGGATGTTAGGATATTTAGACACTCAGGAGTTAGTAAGATCTACTTGGTCTATTGTGTCGTTAGATAAAAGTGTGTTTTCTAGTGTGTTTCTTCAGTATGCATTAGTATTCATTTGTAGTTAGGAAATACGACGGTCACGATATGTTCCCAACATAGAGTGATCTGACAGTTCATACTCTCCTCGATCATAACATCCATTGATCTATGGCTTAACACCTGATTGGTCCATGATCTATATTTAAAGAGCATGGATGGTCATTTGACGATGATCGATTGTGAGAAACGCTCTTGTAAAATCTCTTTGTAATATTTTTCTTTTCATTAATAAACTGCTCCAAGTGGCCGCATTGGTTGGGGCCGTGGATGTTACCCTGTCGGGGTTTTACCACGTGAAAACATTGGTGTGTTGATATTTGATCTAGTTATGTGAGTGGTTACTAAAAGTGTTCATCCTCTGTTGGAATACCTATGTTGTCAAACAATAAAAGTCCCTGGTTTTTATTTCATAGTAACTTTCAGATAAATACTGTTTCTTAAATTATTTCTTGAAATATGACTACTCCATCTATTTTTCCTTTAGGCCGTTGGCCAAATTTAGTTCCTCCCACCATATACTTTCCTTTCCTTTGAGGTTATAGATGTTCATTCTGAACTTTATGTTGTTGGAATAGTTGTAGATCTGGAAATACTTTTTAATGTCTAATAAACATGCTTCAACCTCCTCCCCTGTCCTGGATTCCTTGTCAAAGGTGGATGGTTTGATTTTCCTAAACTCTTCATCCAGATGGTCCACATGATTCCTCTTTCTTCCTATGGTTTCTTTATATTTTGCTGATGGTGTGCCTTCAGAAGAGTTGTCCCATTTATCCTCTTTAGGACAAGAATTATTGGAGGCCCTTTTGCTAACCTCTTCTTCCTCATTATTTTCCTTCGGGCTCTTCTTTGTTACTATTCTATGCAACAATAATTCATTTATTTCTTATTGTTCTTGTTGTGCCTTTTTCAGTTTCTCATTGTCTTCCTTGAAAACTTGTAGTTCTACAATAATATTTCTCATGGTTTCCAGAACTTGAGTAACAAAACTTCCTTCACTATTCTGCCTAGGTTCTTCACAGGTCTTTGCTCAGGATTCTCCTCGAATATCATCTCTACTTCATTATGTGCTACCATTATCACAACATAAATACAGTTTTAAACAGAAAGCATCTGTTAAGCAAACATTTTTGGCCTTGTTTAAGGTCCAAGTGTTGCAACCTTTTCTCTGATACCATATGTAATGTACCCCAAATTTACCAGTGAAAAAAAAAATTTAATTAGGGTCATTAGAATTATTCCAACACTTTCAATACCTTTCAACATTCATTAACTATAACTATAGAGTAATTTTATAACTTATTCTTCCACAATTTACACTTATCATTTCTTTGATACAGGTGCAAGTTGTAAATACAAGTCTCTATCTCAATCCTATTGTCAAAGAGGGTAAAAAATAACTTAATAAATTAAACAATATATATATATATATATATATATATATATATATATATATACCTTAGAATTTCCATTCTAATCGCACTAACAATAGGGAATAATATGGAATTGAAAAGATGCATACAACGACCCCTAGGCGAAATGTATTGATAATCCATAGGTCGTATGTGAAAAGTCTTCATTAACCGAGTTATTGCTAACACGACACCAGTACATAAAAATTTAAAAAATTAGAATGGTTGAGACTATACAATTGGTGCAAGATGATTGTTTCTTGTAGTTTTGTAGTTTACCATTCCCATTTAAATTAAACTTGGCTCAAGGATAACGAATCCAACAGTAAGAGTAAAACCCTAACCAAACTGAAGGAAAAGACTAAGTTGTAAGCCTAACTAACTGTCATTGCATTCACCATAAACTTGATGCGAGGTCGGTAGAAATATGACTGTCATGTCTTAATTAAACCTTGTCCGAGACATTTATGGCATTTTGTAACGTGATACCTTGGAACTATCGCTCGTTCACCGTGCGCATTATATTTTAGCCACCTCACTCTAATCACATGGCCTAGGTACAACTTGTCACTATCGCCATTGATCTATTCAGCGGAGGGTTTCCTAATGCCATTGTTTGAATCTTCACCTTTGTCTCTATGTATTTGCAAAAACGCTGCAACACTTACCTTAATGTTAAACTCAGTAGCATGGCCCAACTCATGGATTTGGGGCTGATTCTGGGTGGAAAGGAGACTTGGAGGAACTCACTAGTCGGCTACCACCTTATGCGCAGTAAGTCTATTCTTGGTTGTTTTTATGAAATCTTTGTGAATCCTAAAAGGTCACCATGCACACTAGTAGCCCTTTATCTCCTATTAAGTCTATTGGTCCTGACTTTCGTGGTCTGAGATAGAATTTTTAAAGGTTGGTGGAATACTCGGTAATATCCAAGGTTTTTTCGTGGCTCCACTTTAAGATCTATGTATTAGTTTTTCTAAAAACCCTTATACTATGTGAAAAACATTTCTTTAAGAGTACACCCATGGGGAGTCCCAGACTGTAATAAAGCCAAAGGGAGCGAAAGTTTCCCCACAATGTAGGATCTAGTTTGGTTCTATTAAAACAAAGTTGTGTTTATTGTATCTTTGGTTCTTTTTTGTTCTATAATATTTATGTTTAATCAACTCGATAGAGGTATGATTTCTTGGCCTGAGCCTTTCATAGGTTTCACGGATTTGACATAAATTTGTCTGTCTCATTGTTTGTTTGTGTGTATCATGCTTTCCTTGATTTTTTACCCTAATCAGTTAGGAAAATAATTACAGTTTTGTACCTCTGTTTACACTTTGGAATTTCCAAAATTCAAAGTTGGGAGTATACCTCTTTTTACTCTAAAAATATGTATGGGCATCAAATTTTTTACTCAAACACACACACACATATATATTTATATTTCTGGTAATTACTCAAATTTCGTTGGGTAGTTGTACACTTTAAATAGTCCCTTTAATAAACATACACACACACATATATATAAATATGGTATAGTTTACATTTATCATAGTAATATTTATGCTATGAGTAGATGTACTGTAACCTATAAATGTACACATAGATTTTTCCTGTAGATATGTTCTTAACATTCTTCGACCTGTAACAATCTATAATAAATATTTAAACATATTTACATTTGGATCTATATTCATATTGTGGTTCAACGAGTACGACACTTGAATAAGAAACTTTCATATAATCACCAACAAATATTATGCACAATAATTCTACCATTCACTCTAATTATGTCAGCCTAAGTAGATGAAATCTATCAACCATTTATCAATAAGATATTTATCCAGAATTTATTCAATGTATTACACCAACTATAAATCAACATAACATTCAAGCATGGAAGAGTAGAGGAACATATATGAACATAGTACTGAAGCAACAAATGGAACAACAAAGTTTGTCCCAACCATAGAACAGAAAAACCAATCTACTTTCTTTGTTCACCCCCTAGCCTAACTGTAACATCCCACTCTGGCGCACTTACAAAACTTATTCTTTGAGGACACTTGCTCGCAAGTGATCTGGATTTTTTTGATGATAAAACTTTTTTACTCATTATGATGCGTTAAGTTATATGACAGGATGTTTTTACTACCTTGATGTAGACAGGTG